>CM038113.1:25065507-25195305 GCA_001642375.2 Mentha longifolia
AAGCCAAGCGAAAAGGAACAGACCAATAAATAGCATAGTAATAATTAGACCATATTCATTATTGTCATGATAAATTAGAAACCAATTATACTTCATACATTCATCAATAAGGTCTATTTTAGTGTCGCAAAAGTCAATTTGTGTCACTTTATACATCATAATAAATTGTGTCGCAAAAAGTGATGTAGTATTTTTGAGACATTTTTTTTGAATAGTGTCGCAATAAGAATGACACATTTTGCTTCACTTAATTATTTATCGCATAAAATTCTTGACACTTAACACGTCATTTGTTTCAGTGTCGCATATTTATTAGCGACACAAAATGTGATATTATTAAAATTGACACATATAATTTGCGACACAAACTTGTGACATTTCAAATAAAGCAATGTAGTTTTTCGCAACATATGTGACGTCATAATTAAAATGCCTCATAGCACTAAGACATATACCTTTTGTCACAAAAAAATATTTTTGTTGTAAAATATACAATATATTTTGCATCATTTGTTGTTATGTCATAGACCTTGCTTCACTCTTGCGACACAAAATTCATGCGACATAATTTTTAATGACACGTGCGACTTCACATATGAAATGTCATATATTATTGTGACATAATTTGATATTAAGTTGCAAAATATATGACGCATTTTGCATCACCTCATTTTTTATGTCAAAAAATTTGCATCACCTCATTTTTTATGTCAAAAAATTTGCATCACATGTTTGATTGCAAAACATACAATTAAATAAAAGAAACAATTATTCAAATTAAATTGATGATATTATAAAGTCCTATGTGTGCAAAATTATTCATGAAGCAAACTAGAGAAACAAATATCTAAATATCCAACTAAACACTGCAAATCATGTAAATAAAGATCAAAGCCATTTTGTCTTTCTTTTCTTCATCTTGGTCACACTTTTCCTTGTCCCTACACATTTAAAAAAATCATTTTTTTTGCACATGTTCGGATGTCTGAAAGTCAGTGAAAATATGCAAATTAATTTATTATATTCCAATATATACTACCTCCATCCCATTTATTAGGCCCCTTTCACTTTATTGACTTTTTCGGCACGCATTTCTACTGAAACCTAGTACGGGTTTTAAAATATAATTTTGAAGTATCGTTTCACTTATAGTATCCCGTAAAAGAAACGATACTTCAAAATTATATTTTAAAACCCGTACTAGGTTTCGGTGGAAATACGTGCCGGAAAAGTCAATAAAGTGAAAGGGGTCTAATAAATGGGATGGAGGTAGTATATAATAGCTTGCATTGTACTATCCAATATATATGCAAAGTAACCTATGTGTTAATTATTGTACAGAAAAGTTGACAGCGCTGAAAGAGGAACTAATGCATTGTTAAAAGCCTAATACATAAAAGTATGTGGCCAATATCTAGTTTGCCATAAAATAAATTCCACATTATCAGAGACTTCATTTCTTCAAGTTGCCAACAAACATACTGCACAATTAAGATAAAAATCTATAATTTTCACTTTATGTATTGACTCAAATAACAAAAAAAATAACATGATATTTGCTTCGAAATACATACATACGTGCCTCATGCAGACTACTTGAGGAAGACTTATATCATAAAAGAAAAATTAAAAAAATGCTTGATAATATCATACCTCAAGAAAAGTCAGCACAAGAAGCACTAACAGATCATCACGTGCTACTTGATTCACTTAAAACCATGATAAGAAAATATGGATAGATATTTGGTATCAATACTAACCATTACTGTAGTACAATGATTACCAAAAAAATTACAAATTTAACCTTCCAACATTTCTAATTTCTAAAGTATCAAAATCGAACCCAAAATCGAACATAATTTCTGAAACGGAATCCAACAATTATCAAACAATAATTTCTGAAATTGAATTGAACAATAATTTTTGAAACCCAAAACAAAACAAAATTGAATTCTGCAAAAAAGAAAATAGAACCAGCCGCCTTCTTCTCCAATTCTGCAAAAAAAAAAAAAAAAACCCAAAAGAAACTCTGCAAAGAAAACCCAATTTGGAGGGCAGGCCAGAAATAGAAGCAATTAACAGCCCAGAGGAAAGGGAGGCACAAAAATCCCAATTTGAAGAATCTGGCAGCGTAGGTTACTGAATCGGCGTGAGAGAGACCGAGAGGGTCGTCGATCGTCGGCCATTCAGTCAACCTTCTTGTTGACGATGAAGCCTCGTCGGTGGTGGGAAGAATGCTCCCGCGGCGGCGGAATGACGATTGGAGAAAGGGGTGCTAGAATCGTTGTCGTTGTCCATGGCTGAAGAAACTGATACGCAGTTCCAACAGCAGCAAGGTCTCCCCCGCGGCTAGAGTCCAGAGAGAAGAAGACAGCTGTTGCGGGTATTCGCCGGAGCGTCGTCCTTAGGGAGGGGGTCTGAGTTCGGAAAGGGAAAAGAAGAAAGAGGAAAGAAGAAAGTGAGCAGCGGGAGTAGAGAGAAGGAAGAAGAAAGATTGGGGAAAGGAGGGTAAAATGGGTGAAATGAGAAATGGAGGAGGAACTGTAGAAGTGTGTTTTGCTTATCAGAGGTGGGAGGTGTGATAATATTTACAAAGGGCTACAGTGTTTTTAGCCCGGGCCTCCTCCAAAAAGCGGGCTTCCATGATAGACAAATATATGCTACCAAACACATGATTAAGTGAGATAAATTAATCTATCTCATGTCATCCCTCCTACAACATAGCCTATATGACACTAAGAGGATAAGTATCATAATATTATGACACTCATGAGTTATGTCGCATGCATGTATCGCAAAAGACTAGTTTTCTTGTAGTGCGTCCTAACTATCAGTCACATTAAAGTTTAATTAGTCTCTAGGTATGAATTATTCGATATTTACGTTAATTATGTTGTAATTATATGCGATTTGGATGGCTAAGTGGATTTAGTGCTAAATTAGATTACAAATATTGAATTCAATACATATTGATATTATGTTGAAGTTAGAAAAAATTGTTGTAGACTATGAAATTTATTGAATTGGACTATCAATTATCATATTCTATGTTTTCATTATGAATTTGGTAATAAAATTATGAACAATATATGTTAATGTAGTTTCTAATTGATGACATAATGTAAAAATAATAAAAATAAGTATTGTATTTCTAATCCGCATAGCCGCCTAGGCACTAGTTCCCTCTCTACTGCACGACTAGCGCCTAACGACTTTTAAAACATTGATTTGGATCAAATCAGAATTGTCAAATTGACAATCAAATTATATATATATAATTATACATTCAAAATGGAGTATTTCTTAACAAGAATTAGTTTTCAGCTTAAAAATGTAAAAATTATTCAACAAATTATATAATATCAAATTATGTATGCATGTATAGCAATGTCAATCGGGTCACTCGGTTTCGGGCAAATTCTATTGAATTGCGGGCTATTCAGTTTGGATCAATTTGACTTTTTTCTGTCAGGTTAATTTTTTTTTTACCTTAATCTTAACCCTCTCGGTTTCGGGCTAGCCCATCGGGTAAAAGAATTTACGAAAATAAAATTGATCTCATATAAACAAAAAATAAGCATTGTTTCAACATGTATTAGTAGAGGTGGCCAAAATAATGGTACCCATTGACCCATACATGTATTCGGAAGGTTTGTACTCATATTCGTACTCACCAGTTTGGGTTCGGAAACGTACCCGTCGAAGGCGGCGGTTCGGGTACTGAAAGTTGGAATCGTAACCCGCCAGTTCCCTAACCTGTTGCTGACCCTGCAATTTTATATAGATTTTATCTATAATGCATTTTTTTGTTTCTTAATTTTAATTAGACATGCATTCTTCACCAAAGAGGTTATAACGAGGCTCACCTTTGGAGATTAAATTTTCAAACAACTCAATCTCCAATAATTTAATATTATAACTGATGTTAATATATGGCGTTAGAAGGCAAACAAGACACTCCTTTAAATGCGGTGTTTCTACAGGCTTCAATGATGACCATTGATGTCATTTATGCAGAGAGCGTGGTACATTCAGTGATGTCAGTTTTGGCAAGAACTGTTGTATTTCAACTAATTGAGCTCAATGGCTAGATTTTTAGGTGTCTTTTCTAAAGAGGTTTTTTCTGAAGAGAATGCTGGACCTACACGCCTCTTTATTATTTAGCTGATGCAGTATGTTGCTACATGAAGGTATAGCTTTGATCAGCTGAGCGACATCTTCAACATTGAGGGCTTTGCTAACATGCTGGTCTTCGGCCTCCCAGGAATTTGGGCTACCTGATGTGGTGGATCCTCATGCGTTTAGAAATGATCAATGCCTTCTCAGGGACTTTGACTGTTGTCTTCATTTCAATCTTTAGCATGTGAGTTTGTAACTCAGGCAAACTCCTATACATGTGAGCTGCCAACTAATGCTAATGATTTTGACATCTTTTCAGGAAATGATATGTAACAAAATTTTATAAACTTTTCAAATCATAAATTCCCCTTAATATTATATATCAATACTAAGTATGTACAACGTCAATGGATGGACTATTGGATTATTGGAACTCCTCAGCCCTTCTTCTGTATATTACTCTGCTAAACTCTAATTATAGGGGAGATACTGCTTGGATATCAACATGTAACTCAAAACTACAAAGCCACGTCCCTTTCTATTCTAGCTTCTTAATTAATTCCTCTTGCACGTCCCGACATATGTATCTTCTTTGGGGAATTAGTATATATATATATATATATATATATATATATGCAAACCCTAAAATAACCATTTTGATAAGAGAAAAGTTAATTTTAGCCAACAATATAAAAATAGTCTAATTCTAGCCAATTTTTATGTACAAATACATTTCTACCCTTAATGAAATTTATTGAATAAAATTAGATAATAAAAATAAAATACAGCCGGCTCAACATCATCCGTCATCCCCAATTCATCATTGCTGCCTTCTCAAAAACCTAGCTACATAATCTTCTGTCCCACGTATGCTACACTTCTCTCTCTCTCTCTCAATAAAGCCTTCAATGGTTGACATTCTCAACCTCTGAGCTGTAAAGGTGAAGAAGGAGAAAATCTGTCGCTATCGTAATTGAAGTTGTCAATCCGCATCATGCCCGTCGCCACCGCTGCTCACAACCATTCTTCATATGCTTGTTTCACCCATGTGCACTCGTGATCGTGTGCACGAACACGCTTGTTTTCTTCGTGTTCATGTGCACAAAAATGCTCATTTCTTCGTGTTCGTGTGCACGAACTGTCTTCACGCTTATTTTTCTTTCGTGTTTGTGTGCACGATCACGAATGTGTTGGAAAAAATGAGTACAAACTTGCCGGGCGTACAAACGTAAATGAAGATTACAACGAACAAAAAATAATAAAAGTCGAGTCGAGGAAAACCCTCTTTCCGCAAGACAAAATACGCCCCGGTAGTGCTCTCGGTAATAGCGTATCGTCCCCAAAGATAAAACGACTTTCGTCTCGTGAGTAGCAGCACCGCAAAACTCAAGAACTCCGGCGAACTGGATATAGGTGAAAACTGAGCTCGAACAATGAACAAAGGAGAAAAATGCAGCAAGATGCTATTTTATGTCTTATGCTTAATTTTTTCCGTACTTCAAAAAGCCTACAATCCCCTCTATTTATAATCTGCTCACTATGTAGGGAATTAAATGCATTAATCAGCCTTAAAGGTTATTTGAGGTAGTGGTGGAGTCGAAAGGTGAAAAGGCTGACTGTTCAGTTGAAGAGTCACCTGACTGTTCAGCTGAAAAGTCACCTTCCAGAACCTCTTCCGGATGCAGCTGAGCTAGGCAGTCATCCGAGGTGCCGAAGCCGAAGTGGCATAGGCCGAAGCCGAAGTGGCACAGGTCTGGCATAAGCCGAAGCCGAAGTGGCACAGGCCGAAGCCTAAGTGACGAAACTGAGGCCGAAGTCAAAGACCGAGGCCGAAGCCGGAGTCCGAGGACCAAAGACCGAGCCTGAGGCCGAAGCCGAGGCCAACGTCTAAGATCGAGGACCAAAGCCGAAGCCGAAGTCTAAGACCAAGACCGAGGCCGAGGCCGAAGTCGCAGACCTAGGCCGAAGCCGAAGTCAAAGACTAAGACCCTAGGCCGAAGCCAACCTCATCCACAACCACTTTACTTACACTTCTTTCAAGAAAGAAGTAACTCTCCACCAACCTTTTAACATTTATATCTCACTCACCGGAAATCGGTTTTGAGCATATAAATACACCTCGTTCATCTACTCCGCGAGTAGAACAATAATATAATATTTAATTTAATTAATAAATTAAATATTAATTATTATTTATTTGGTCAAAACACTAAATTTCCAACAGAATGATATAAGTGTGTAAGGGCTGGTCGTGAGCAATGACTGTAGTCGTGCAACACCAACACGAGCGACGGCCGGCCGTGTTAGTCGTGACGACGACCACCGGACTCTTAGGCTGCAGCGTTCGACGAAATACAGGCAGATCCGGTTGGGCAAGGTGCGTATGCGACAAATGAGCGAGAGATGAGGGGGAGAGAGAGAGGGATAAGAGAAAGATAGATTGAAAGAGGGAGATAAGAGAGGGGGAGAAGATGAGAGTGACCTGTGATTCTCTTTATTTTGTGCGAAATTGTAGCAGGCTAGCAGCGGCAGCGGCGGAGCTAGGCTATAGTAGAAGAAGTGGCGACGGCAATGTTTTTCAAGAAAAGAGAGAGAGAAGAACGAGAAAAATGAAAATGAAAAGGGGGAGGGGTGGGTGACGGTGCAAATTAGCTTGATTAGGTCAGATATTATTATTTTTTATCCCTTTAATTTCATTGAGGGTATAATGGTTAATATGAACCGAAAATGGTTAGAATTAGACTCTTTTCTTATTTGTGGCTATAATTAACTTTTATTTTATCATCTTGGCTATTTTTGGGTATTTTCACTATATATATAAGAGGGGCAAATTAGATAAATAAAATTTTGTGAAAATTGGCTTTCTTGGAATATACTTTCTCCGTCTATGGAGATTGTAATATTTTTGCTATTTTTTTCTATCCATGAAAAATGTGGTGTTTCTATTTTAGTTTATGAGAGACACCATTTTGTACTTTATACCTTTATTTTATCTAGTGAGCACAATTTCTACTTAAAAAAAAATTACCAACTATCTACCAATTTTTTATTAAAATCCGTGTCACCAATAAAATAGGAAAATGAATTATTTATAATAATATTAGAAAGGTAAAATAATACTTTTAAGGGTATTTTTGTCAAAATTAAAGTAGGAGAGAGAAATTATGAATAAAATAGTGTAATTTTTATGGACCACAATGACATGCTGTGTAATTCTACGTAGTAGAGAGTTAATGACTTTCCTTTTTTTAGCATTGAATAAATGTGTGGGACAACCAAACGTTCAACTGTCCATTATGAGTACAACGCAGATGTAACATTAATATGCGACAATTCTTTTAGGGTGTGTTTGGTAAAGAAGATGAACCAAGATGAACCAAGATGAGAGAGATCATCTTGGTTCATCTCACTGTTTGGTAACCAACTAAAATAAACTGGAGGGCCCGAGATGAATACAAGGCCCGTTGATATTTCACTGTTCCGCCTTGTTTAGTCATCTCACGTTTTTGGTCGGATGAGGTGAACCCATTCAAACAGTAACACAATATTTTCTCTCTCTTACCATTTTACCCTTATGTATTTATACGATTTCAAATAATAATAATAATAATAATAATAATATAAAATAATAATAATAATAATGTATAAAATAATAATAATAATAAATAAAAAATAATAACAATAATAGTAATAATAATAATAATAAATCAATAATAATAATAATGTAATAAAATAATAATATAATGTAATAAAATAATCATAATAATAATAATATATCAATAATAGTAGTAATATATAATAATAATAATTAATAATAAATATTAATAATTAATAAAATAATAATAATAATAATATAATAATAGTAATAGTAATAGTAATAGTAACAATTATAATAATAGTAATAATAATAATAATATAATAATAATTTAATAATAATAATAGTAATAATTATTAATAATAAAAAAAGAATAATAATAATATATAATATAATCATAATATAAAAATAATAATAACATAATAGTAATAATTATAATAATAACAAGAATAATAAAATAATACTTAACAATATAATAATAATAATATAATATTAATAATAATAATAATATATTAATAATATAATAATAATAACAATAATAGTAATAATTATAATAATAACAAGAATAATAAAAATAATAACTCAACAATATAATAATAATAATAATAATAATAATAATAATAATAATAATAATAATAATAATAATAATAATAAATAATAAAGGGTACTATTTAATCTCAATGATAAAAAGTGAAATCGGTAGGGGTATTTAATAAGGGTAAAATAGTCAATTTAAATTTTAATGTAGAGTTTTGCAATTTGTACCAAACACAATATGATATCATCCGGGTCTGAATTTTTTGCTACCAAATGGTGAGATGAATGATTCATCTTGACACTATTCATATGAGTCATCTTGAGATGAATCATCATTCTTCATCTTGAGATGATTACCAAACGCAGCCTTAGGGTCTAAGTACAGTCTTATTGATGATATCTTTTTTTTACATATAACTGTTACTAGCGTTGGAGTTGGTATTCGATATGAGATGAAATCTAGCATTTATAAATGAGTTTAGCGATCCAAGATCTTCTCGAAACTTATTGGCCGAGTATTCCGCGTAATATTTTTTTTTTGGTATTTAAAATAAAAAAAAAACTGCAATTAGCATTGAAGCATTCATAATCATAAAAATAGATGGTGAAAATAGCAGTTATATAAAAAATATGTTCAAAATGAATAAAATTTTGAATAGGACAGAAGTCGCCTAGATTGAAACATGGAAGCCTTGTCTGTCTTAAAAGCCCAATCACCATATTAAATTTAGTATTACAACATTAATTATGTCGAAAGGTAAGGGAAAGGAAAGTCGTCTTACGGTAAACGCTTCTAATCATGCAGAAGGCATAAGAGCATTATCTCCGCAGCGACACCTGATTGGCTCTTCAGATATCGGATTATATAATCCTTGTTGACTCACATCAGATGTGGCGCCACCTAAAGCTACAAAAAATATATATATACAAAAAAAGAAAATTAAAACCAGCGGACCTCATCATCTCCACATAAATCCCAAAAATCTAGTCTTTACTTTCATCACTCAATGATCATTCTAAGTGTGAATGTTGGCTCGACTGCCCCGCTGTTGATTTGATTTCGACCATGGAAATCTCGTTGACCTTGGTGGCTCCGAGAACACCGGCAACGGCGTCGTCTTGGGGTCGAGCTGGTGGTGGTTGGAGTGCGCATGTTGTTGTACCGGTGGAGAGGAGGAGAAGGAAGTTGGTGTTGGTGAGGGCAGAGGGCCGAGAAGTGGTGGAGGGTGGGGAGAGAGAGAGTGGAGGAGGAGGAGGAGGAGGAGGGTACACGGTGCCAGCTATGGAGGTGACCACATTCAACCAGAGCTACAATGATGCTGCTGTGGCGGACTTTCCTCTGTGGGAGAAGATTGGAGCTATTGTTCGTCTTGGTTATGGAATCGGTCAGTGTTTCCTTTTTCCTTTTTCCTTTTCTTATAAAAGTAAATGATTGGAGCTTCACCTACTATTGGATTTGTTGACGGAGATTACAAGATTCAAAACTTTTCATTTTCTTTTGCCTGAAAGTAGTGTGTATAAGGATGATGGATTGCCAGTTTTTGATTAGTTGGATTCTTGAAAATCGATGGAAAATGATAAAACCGATGAGCTAAACGATTTGAACACCGTTGATTGTTGGAGGTGTGTTGCGAGGGAAAGCAAATGCTGTAGCTTCTTTTGGGAAAAGAAGGCACAAACACAAAAGGAGAAAACATTAGGATTTGTGATGCCTACTTTTTCAACGAGGACTAAAGCCTTGCCTTAGATATGTAGCCATATAGAATTTGGTAGAAGAATATTTAGGAAAAGAAAAACTGAATTTGGTGGGTCATTCATAATTAAGCTATACTTTGAGGATTGAGTTTATTAAAATCCTTAAGAGAAACACCTTTGTCTCGTCAGGAATATTCACAAATTCCTTCTGCAGTAGTTCAAAGTGGCTAATACCAAAAAAATTGGATACTTTAGGTGCCAAAAAGAATTAAGTAATATGGAAACTGAAAAATTTGCTCTAATTCGGATGGCAAAAAAAATAAGTGGATTTACCTTGTATATTTGGGATTTACCTTGTGCTTGAGCGGAGGATTTTTGGGTGCAATCGTACTAAGGTGGATTTGCTCTAATTCAGATGGCAAAAAATAATAAGGTGGATTTACCTTGTATATTAGGTGATCATACTAATTTTTCCGGAAGCATTTTACCCCATCTTGCATTCCGATGAGATTATTACCTTTCAAGATTTCAAAACCTTATGTTTTAGGCTTTCTCAAAATGAGAACCCATGAAAAAAGTCTCCAAGATGATCTTGTTATCGTATCTTCGGAGACTAATGAATCTTAGATGGAGCATTAGGGTGATTCTTGCTAGCTAGGACACAGGTATGGTAAGTCGTGTTAAAAGATTAAGTTTTTCTTATAATATGTAAAGTAAATAGAAATCTTTCTCAAAATCAACCTCCTAGCATTCAAAATCAACCTCCTAGTAAAAGATCCAGTGGTTTGCACTATTTTGTGCAGCTTTTGTACTAATAATAGTGCAGCTTCTAACTCATAAGTTTTGCAGTAAATGTTATAATAAAATGAATATTCTCTAAAAATGAATGTTCATCAATGTCTTCTATTGTTTCCTCATCTCAACCATGGGATCAGCCTCGGAGACTGTTAATTTCACTTTCTACGGTAGTCGTTTCATTAAACTGTCCTACTTCAGCTCCTTTCTCTTCATCTGACATCTGCATTTTTCTAATGTGGCTTTGCAACTATTTGGATGTCTCTCAAATATATGAAATGTGACTTTACCCTTCTTTATGAACTTCAGGAATATATGGTGCAATGGCTTTGGCCGGGCGTTTTATATGCTCCATATCTGGGATTGATTGCAGTGGAGGATTCGATCTGACATTAAATGCTACTGTTGAAGGATTGGGATATGCAGCTCCTCCAATTATGGCCCTCCTCTTCATACTGGATGTATGCCAAGCTTTTCTTCGTGAATAAATTCTTACCATACTTATTCTTAACAAGTATCAATTTCTTGCCCTGTTTAGTTAAAGCATTAATTCATAGTACAACTATGGAATGAAAAGTTTATGCATAAATATTTCAACTCTTACACATTATGTCATTATTGATGCAGGATGAAGTTGTTAAACTGTCTCCTCATGCTCGTGCAATCAGAGATGTAGAGGATGAGGAACTTCGGAGTTTTTTCTATGGAATGTCACCATGGCAGGTACGAACTTTGTTTATGAAGCTTTTTAGTTATGCAGAATCCAAATTATATTTTACAACTTAATAAATTATCTCTTTTTCATGCAGTTTATGCTAATGGTTGCGGCAAGTTCTGTAGGAGAGGAGCTCTTCTATCGTGCTGCTGTTCAGGTTTGCCTTTTCAAGCTCATAAATACCTAAATTATTTCAACTTTGTTTTTGCTCGCTAAAACTAACAATATTTAGGTAAGCCTCATAAATGAAGTTAGATAAGTATTTATTATTTGTGATCCATGAAAGGCTTCCCCAGTCAGATTCAATTTTTCGTGTGTGTGTAACATCTTGTTCGTTTACTCTAAAAACAAAGAAGCTTAACCTGTTTATATGATATCCTTATCTGCAGTTTCTTTTCTTCGATTTCATTTTTGGAATGAATAAGGTACAATATTCTTGTTCTTTATGCAGGGAGCGGTAGCAGAAATTTTTCTGAAGAGTGGCGATTTAATTAATAATGCACGAGGAATGGCTTCGCTGGTAAAAAAAAAGCTGAATGTATTCATTGAAACTGTATCATTATAAACAATTTCCACTTTCTAAAACGGCTGAATTTTGTTAATACAGGCTGGTGTACTGCCTCCATTCGTCCCATTTGCACAGGCATTTGCTGCTGTTATTACGGCTGCTCTGACTGGTTCCCTTTATTACATGGCTGCCTCTCCTAAAGGTACAAGTTTCTCCGGGCATTTTTTAATCAGTTTTCTCTATGATTTTCCAACTAATCATTCGATAATCTACTTCATTTTTTTGCAGACCCTACCTATGTAGTTGCACCGGTATTGAAGTCACGTTCTGGACGTGAAGATTTGAAAAAGCTCTTTGCAGGTAAATTCAGTAATCTAGTTGCTTTTTAGTGGAGGTAAAACATGATGACTTGCTTGTTTTACTCATAACAAGCAAGATTAGAGCATCTTTTGTTCTTCGTGCTAGAGCCTAGATGCTAATTTTGATTATATTTGGGAATTGGCAAAATATATTAATCTTACATGGTTTCAACATACCTGGCAATATAATTAAACCATTCCATCTTGTCATTTAATAATGGAGATGAAATTGCTAAATTCAACTTCCAAGTCGGGAGTAAAAGAGATATGAGAACTGAGTTCTCGAATGTGATTTATCAAAGTTCCTTCAATTTATTCTATCATCTAACTACAGTAAGATGGACGTGAACAGAAATAGATAAGCCATCGGATAGATACAGAAAACTAAAGAATTGGAGTTTTTGATTTCTGGCCACCTCACTGCTATACATCATCATGCTCCAAATTGAAAGTTAATAAGAGTACAAGCTCCCGATGCCTACCTAAATTCATTGTTGAGTCTCTTAGCGTAATGTAGTTTAAAAAGCATCATTCGGTCTGAAAATTTGCTGATTTCATAATCATCTGCTAGACTAAGCTTCATAAATTTATCCATCCATACAAGTGTCCTTGCATGAATCTTCTTCACAGCTTAGAACTTTTGCAGCCTGGTACGAAAGGAGGCAAATGAAGAAGATATATTCTCCTCTCTTGGAGGCACTTTTGGCGCTGTATCTCGGATTTGAATGGATCCAAGTACGTCCACGATTTCTATTATCTGTTACGTATACATTTACGTGTCTTAGTGTGCATACTTAACCGAATTTTGTGGCATGCCACAGACGAACAACATTCTAGCACCCATTATAACACATGGGATATACTCTTCTGTGGTTTTGGGTCACGGCCTTTGGAAAATACACGACCATCAAAGGAGACTACGGGAGAGAGTTCACAAGCTCAAATCTCAAGCAAAATTTTCGAGGAAATCGTAATATCCATCCCACTCCATAGCTAAACTAAAGTGTTGAGGATTCTGTACATATTATACATTTACTTTCCACGTAGCTCTTTCAAAATGTACCAAATACATAGTCATATACTTAGCTTTGTAGAGATATAGGGCAATGCAGAGACTAATACAGTATGTGTACCGTTAATTTCTTGCTTTATTGTACATGAGAAATTAGGAAATAATGATATAAAGAATAAGGAACAACTTTGATTCTGTTTATACCTGATTTTTTATGACATCATGATTGCAATGTGTTCACAATATTTCACAACACATGACAATCATCTATTAATGCAATATGAGATGCGACACAAAATTGCAATAGAAAATCCTAATCGAAAAAAAATGATGAAAAAAAGGTCAAATGATACTTTGGCCAATTAATCTTGCGACAGTTGATTATTTTCGCATCTTTGAACTCCGATGAGAACTATTTGCCTCTGCAACTAGACAATTTTGGTGAGGGTATTGTTTTTTCCTCACTGCGGTTCTTTATCTTTCACTAACTTTTTAAAAATAACTTTCAGATATTATGGCAACAAAATATTTTTATCATTTGACTTAAATTATTTATTTCACTATTGATGGTCCCGTGACGAGTTAATCTCACACGTGTCTAGAAAGAGGTGAATACACGTGTTTGTTGTCTTAAGACAACTTTTCAAATTTTCTCGTTTCAGCCTCTTACAGTACATGTTGAATTATCAACTAAGATATTATGTACTAGAGGTGTGTGAGGCTGAACTCGGCTGATAACTTAAAACAGGCCCTAATTCTACTTGTTTTTATTTAACTGATAATGTTTTCCTTTTATAACAAGAATATATAGGGGTCACAAGAAAATAGAATGGAGAGCAAGAGAAGAGACGGGGTTGGAACCTTACCCCGCTGATCCAATTGCCAGTTGGGTCGGTGGAGAGGAGAGCGGTGGCGCTGTGGTGATGACAATGACAGCGAACATGCAGTTGCATCGGCTGCGCAGGTGGTGTCTAGGTGGTGAGAAGGGAAAGTCAAGGGCTAGAGGTAGATGTAGAGAAAGAGAGAGAGAGTGAGATTATGATTCGAGTAGGGCTTTCAATTAGGCTTAATTTCGGAAAGCTAGTTGGGCATAATTTTTGCCAAAAAAAAAAAAGGAATATATCAAGATGGATAGAACGATCCAAAGTAGAAAATGTGCCAATATTGTAGGACAGGAGTACAATAAATTATCCTCGGAGTTCACGGCATAAAAATATATATATATATATATATATAATTTGTTGCATTTGACGTAAGTGTTAGTAATCAACGATTTTGAGTGAAGCTCAGAAATAAAAAATGGCCGAATGGAATAAATTAGATGTATAGTCGAGCTTAGAACAAATGAATGAATGAAAGAAAAAGGAAGACTATCCCAAACTTAACAACTTTAGTGGTACGTAGAAAAGGTGCAAATCCATAATCGAGATTAATGTTTATTTTTGGTATGAGAAAGTTTCAACATTCAAATGAGATGGAAAAAAGATAAAAATGACGTCCTCACATATGCCTGAAGTAAAAAAGATGAATCCTCAATATGTTGTAGAAAACAGCAGATCTGTCACATTTAAATATAAATTCTTAAGAGGGACAAGATTTAATAACTAACTAACACAGTACATAGTAAAAGATGATAACATTCAGGATACTAATGCTCTTGAGATAAATAAGTAATCTACTCATTTATTCATCATTTTATTTCAACATGGGTTAGGGGAAGGACTGTCGACTCCTAAATTAAAAACCTGTATTGTACCTGGCCTTTTATAAAGATGAAGGGACTTGCTAGTAATTCACTGTAAGGAGATTTTTTGACGAATAAGATTCACTCTTCCAACTGCGAAATGATGCTAGCGAAGACTTGATAGCCTTGGCACATGTCCGAGAGAAGGCAATACTCATTCTTAGCATGATATGTAGCCATTAAACCTGCATCGCCCAACAATAAGAGAAAAACAGATAAATATCGCATAACTATTAACTAAGCACTCCTTGGAATTGCATTTATGATATACGTATGTACTTCTCTAGTATCTCCAATTATGCGATTCAGTGAGTTAACTTTCTTAACTGTACAGGTTTAAAAATGTATGAACTGATTTGATTTTCCTAAGTAAGACATAAAAAGCTCTTATTTAGCAGGAATTTTGCTATATGATTTGCATCAAGGAGCCAAATGTTTTATATGGCTTTTCAATTCATGCATGTGTCTCAAGCTCGACTATAACATGCCAGTCACCCTAGGATGAGTCTGAAGAAAAGAAAGGAAAATGGGAAATCACCATAATCTTGTAGGTTCAAAAAAACATCAACCTTGTAAAATCACCCATCTAAACTGCAGCACTTTTAAGTAGGAATTGTAAAACAAACTATAGTGCATTTTCTGTGCCTATCATCAAATTTAAGAGTCACTGACTCACTCCAGTAATAATAGTCAAACTCAGTAAGCTTAAGTTATGTTACCTACACATGAAAGGTACAATCCCAAGTTATTTAGTGAAATCCTCTTTCTTCCACTTTTAGACACTTTAATACACTATTTTACGAATTGGTTCTAAAGAGGGTTAATGGAAATGTAGATTCACAGTTTGCAGGTATATCATCTACATATATAGTCAATGTCACAGTTCCATTTCTACCAATAATAATTGATACCTTAACATAATATCAATTTTTTTTTTATTTTTGCTGCTTTCATAATGCCTAATAATGAAAAGCATGAATCTTTTGTACAGTGGATTGGTGATACTTTTAAGGTTCAAGCGCAGTAAGAGTGAAGATAAGTTTGTCACAGGCATCACTACCTGATCCCGCCTATATATCGCTATACTATCAAGGAGTCAAGGTGCATAATATATCATGGCAAAACATCATTCCAGTATTTTATATTTACTTAGTATCTATCATTAGTATGCTCTCTCAAAGAAGAATACTCAACATAGAATCTTGTGAGAGGAGCACATTGACCTACCAGAAATTAGAAAACACTATGCCTAAGTACTCAACAAAGGAAATTTCATGCCTATCTGGACATGTAGAAAGACTAACTAGCCCTACCCTTAAATATATGAGTCAAACATTTGGGTGGTTTCAAGTCAGTCAATGATCACATTACTTCGTGTAACTACTTATTTTCTAATTAGAAAAGTTTGGAACACCAGTTTTGCAGATTCAGATCTTGGTAACTAGGAGATTAGAATAAAAAGATCCATGGTTCAGGTCTTGCAATCTAGATCATGCCACTCCTTTCCACCGACTCTTTGGTACTAAGAATGCTGAGATTGGCCATGCTCCACCAAATTATGAATTAACCGACAGCTGTTTCAATTCTTTGGGATGAGAAATAGCTGATCATATTTTATATTATAATCATCTCTAGGTGTATATAATCCTCGACCCTTTTTCAGCAGAAGAAAAGCATTTTTAAGCTATTTCTAGAGAGCTTAGCTATCTATACAAGTGGTCAAATTAATTCATCATTCAAAAATAATCTCATATTGGTAGATCTTGGCCAAATAGCCTGAAACATATGCAGCACATGATCAATTTATGCATACACCATTGTACTAATGCAGGGCTACTTAGTAGGTCCTGTTACTCATACAGCCTTTTAATGGGTGGCTCCAAAGACACAAGTATCTAGAATATACATTTATCTATGATCCAGAGAACTATAAATATAGTGTTCTAAAAATTGGCCTAGTCAGCGTCTAGGCGCTAGTCGGACCATGGCAAACCCGACTTTTGGCTAGTCGGTGGTCTCTAGGCGCTTGGGCGCTAATCGGCGCCTAGTCAGCCGCCTAGGTGAGCTAGTCGGCTTTCTAGGCGGGCTGGGCGGCTAGGCAGGGTAGTCGGGCTCTAGGCAGGTTGGTCGGACTCTAGGCGGGCTGGGCGGATTTGATTAGGGATTTAGAGTTTTAATTTTTAATTCATATATTTAGTTTATTTATCTTCAAATTTATGGATTTCATATTTAAATTTATGAAAAATTATTATATACTATGAAATTTATTTGGAAGACTACTAAGTTTATGAAATTTTAGCTAATTAACATATTATATGTTTTATCATAAATTAAACAATGAAATTATGAGTAATATATGTTTATATAGTTTGTACTTTAAAATATAGTGTAAAAATAATAAAAATAAGCATTATAATTCTAATCCGACTAGTCCCCGCCTAGGCTCCCACCTAGCCGCCTAGGCACTAGTCCCCACCTCACCGCCTGACTAGCGCCTAGCGACTTTTAGAACACTGTATAAATATATATTATTCTAGCCTCACCAAGTAGAAAGATTAGTATCAACTTATACAAACATGATTGCACAAACAAGCATGAGAAGGCATAGAGCAGAAGAATAAAAACAAGCTAATCTTTGAAAATTATTCTCCTAATTTACATAGTTGAAAGCAGCAAACTCATCAAAGGCACAATATCAATTCTCAGCAATGACCTATCAAGTTGACGTAAGATTACAAATAGCAACCACTATGATGTAGCTAAATTGGTATTCCTCGTAAGGATGAGAGACCCTGGTATGAATCCCAATCCCCCCATCCCCCAACTAAAAAAAGATCATAAACAGAATAAATATAGTTAAAATTTCTAGAAAGCCAATGTCTTTAGAAAACAAATGATAAAGCTACCACAAAGAACCCTTTTTTAAGCATGTATGCACATTTTTCAAATTTCTTTAGGGACTTTTTGTTTACAAGAAAAGAAAGAAATGTTGTTGCTATGCTATAGTCATAATTCAAGCTTATGTTCCTTGATATAAACTAATAGCAATTGAAATTTGAAATTCAATAACAGTAAAAACACTGAAAGAATGAATTAAGAAGCAAATTGAGACAGCAATTGAAATTATTTAACAGTAAAAACACTGAAAGAATGAAGTAGGAAGCAAATGTACCATAGCCAGCAGTTTGCACATCAAAACCCTCATCCTACAATCACAAAATAATAACAACCGTAAATTTATGAATATCTTTTTCATAGAAGAAGACGAGAAAGTAGAAGAAAATGTATCACCTGCAACTCGCGTATGAGAGGCAAGCTACCAGTGATAGAATAGGGTTTTACATGACCAACCACCTCTTCAGTAGCTTTGCATAGGACATGGAACCCACGAGAGTCAAGATTGCAAGCCACTCCAGACATCGCTTCATCAAAGGTAATATCCAACCTGGCAATTGAAAGAAAAAGTAATTATTGACAATTGAAAAACTAATACAAGAAAGAAAAGGCCCAACTTTAAATACTGTGACACTGAGTTAAGATCCAAACACCTACCGTTGTGAAACTTAAGAACTAAGAAATGAAAGACAAGTTTATCTCTCTCAGATTTTATCGGAGACCCAGCCAAAGTAAGATGTGGCATCCAGTTTGTAAAACAAGCAAAAACTGACCTTCCCCTGAGGTTCTCATCTGGTAAAACATATTTAGAAACAGGCCCTCGTGTGTCCAGCTTTTCTATGTTTGCGTTTAGGTCTTCAACATATTCTTGAAGCTTCTTCATTACATCAGTCACACTGGAGCATCAATTTGTCAAGTATTCAATTGAATGTTTCACTCAGTCAACGTCACAAGTCGAACGAGTCAAACTCTTAGAAAGAAGGTCAATAATGAGTAAGAATGCATTCCATACCTATAAAATGGAGTCAATCTGCAATAATAAACAGGAAATGTTACTACCCATTTACACTGAAAAACCTATGTAATAGCCACTAAAGAAACAAACATAACCTAACATCTCCAGATACTGTACACTCAGCTGGAATTTGATTGATGCCACCTCCTGGATCTGTTAATATCAGAAAATTTATAAGCAACTACAGTATACTAGACAGGCATCCATGAATTTACCAAGTTATACTTTAGTTTCCAATACATACAAAACCACTGAGTCGGTTTCATGGTTGATGGTGTTGCAAATCCATATACTTCTTCCTTTTCGTGGGGTGGAAAGTCTTCATAGAAACGTAATTGTATAACTTTGAGCGCTTCCATAGCTAGCTCCAAGGGGTTGATAGCCTATAATCATCCGAAATAATTAATATTTGATAAATGCAGTACACACATATTGCATTACAAGAACAATCTACAATAAATGATAGGTAGATAGTCAGCGGCAGAGCATTACCAAAAATGACCGAGATCAATATAATCAAGAAATATTTGCTTGCTTTCTTCAGCAAGTAAGAAATCAGTAAATGTCAATGTCATAAGCTAAAAGGTGCCTTCGTGAGGATAAAGTTTAATGGCTAAGAATTCTACTACATTTTACTGTACTGGGAGACTCGACTCTAAAGCTTAAACTGCAGTAAACAGCCTAAGGTCAGGCTCTCTTTATGCAGTACTTTCCTTCTATGAGCCTCAAAAGCAAACACCCCCTTAACAAGTGCTTAGCACTCTATTCATCATAGCTTTTCAGTTCTTCCACACGACAGGATACTTGCACCCTCTGAAGGAAAGGAGAAAAGTCAGAATTCGTCCAGAGATAATGAGGAAAACTACTACTACCTCCGTCCTCCATTTAGTGACCTTCTTTTTTCAGCATGTGTGGCACGCTTTTCCACGTTTATCATTGATAAGTTTTAAAATGAATTTTTGAAGTATTCTTTCTTTTACGGAATACAACAACACTTGTAGTATCCCGTAAAAGAAAGAATATTTCAAAAATTCATTTTAAAACTCATCAACGATAAGCGTGGAAATGCGTGCCACACATGCTGAAAAAAAAGGGTCACTAAATAGAGGACGGAGAGAGTAAGTGATTTAATGATTTGCCCTATCTGGATTTCTTTGTTTCTGAGAAAGTCATCTACTTCCTCATTAAAAAGGAAAGAGGTTGCGGAGGCTTAGCTAAAGTCTTCTTCAAACTTCAATCTACTAAGCCAAACAATCAACAAATAAGATACATGTTTGTATTAAACTGGACATTTGAAAAGAAAACCTACTCAAAAAAGAAGAAAAATTTATTACAAGGCAAACTGAGGAAACTATGATCAACAGACCCAATACTTTTAGAGCTACTAAAATCCTCCCAGGGGAGAAAACCACTTTTCCTCCTGGTCGTTGAATTACTCAGGTTCATAACACTACCAGGATAACTGAATATATGATTTTTTTTATTTTTTTTTATTTTTTCGTATATCTTTCAGAATGTAGATCTAATTGCATAAAATAAATAGATTGTATATTACTATAAATAATGAAAAACATCACCAAGTCTCGCTCCAGTTTCAACAAGATAAAATATGGACATACACTTTTTTCCTATTAATATTTTAGAATATGCAATCTCAATGACTTGGATTGTAAAATGGTATAGGTATGTAACTTAGACCTCAAAGTTGAACATAAAGAAATAAGTAAATAATTTGCTACTAGAACATGCCTGATGCCGCACAAAAGAAAAGGGAAAAAAAACATACAATTCCACAGGCCCCAAAGACACTAGAGTTCAGTTTGCCATTATAGGTCAGTAACACCAAATCTTTCAATTAGGAAATTGTTTTAACTCAAGAGGCCTTAAGAGAATCTACCTTGTGCGCTAGACCGCTATGAAAAAGCTTTCCGGTAGCATGAAGCTTCCATGGTATCATACCACCAGTTCCAATGCAAGGCTGTTTATCTGCAGTGTCAATCCAAAATCTGAAAAGGAGAGAAGACCACCAAAAAATCATCAATGGAATACAATTCCAAGTTAAATTAAACATAATTATTTGTGTAATAGTACATACAAAGGTCCCTCCTTTAATTTGTTGAGCAATCCATCCTTCACCAACGCATCGACCCCTACTCCAGGTAAAGATGAATTCTCTTCACTGGCAATAAACACAGCAACAACAGTAGACTTCAGTTTAGGCTTAGCTTCCGCCAGTCTCCTCATTAATTCAGCCACCAAGGCCACATGCCCCAAACAATCAGTAGTTCCACGCCCTTTAAGCTTATCACCATCGATACCCAGACTAAAAGGATCGAAATCCTGGGGAAAAACACTTTTTAATCTAAGACAGAATTAATAAATAAAATTTCCCCCAAAAAACTACTTACTAGTTTCCAAACTTCACAAAATTAAGCACCGATCAATTCGAAAAGACGCAATAGGAAGTTGCAGACTACTCGAGAACACGAATGCAGCTTAAAATTGTAGAATAAACATATCTAACCCAATCAGAAGGGTTTGCGGTGACGACGTCCATGTGCATTCCAACGAAGGACAAGATTTTGCCGGGCTGAGTGCCAGGGTACTCGACTATGAGGTTTCCGCGGTTGGGCTTGTAGGTGACGTGATTGATAAGCAGCGGTCCGCCGCCGGTGGCGGTGCTGTAGGGGCGGAGGACGTCGAGCACGTGACCAACAATCCTGTCCTCCTCCGGGATGAGCTCCGGTGGGTTGTTCTGAACGAACTTCGACTCGCCGATAAGCTTTGAGAGAAGGCCCACGAAAGAATCCTTGTTAAGATCTCCTAAACTCTGTTTCACGGTTGCGGCAGCCATTTTTGCGATGGGTGCTACGTTTGCTTCAAGACTCGTGTTATATGTAACTGGGGGAATGATACTCTCAAGTCTCAACAGAGAGAAAATAAATGAGAAACGAACCTTTTTATTTATTTATTATTATTACTATTTTATTTTTAGCAAAGAACCTTTTAGTACGAGAATAGAATCCAAAACTGGCCGAGAATAGAACCTTTTGGAAATTGGAATAGATCCCAATTTATGAATCATTATTGTATTGCTCTAGGAGATGACAATTTTATTCGGGTACCCATCCCTAAGAGCACTCCCAACGCCGCACTCATTTTACAGGGAGAGATCTCACTCTCAAAAGGTGCCCTTCAGGATCTCTCTTATTTTATTATTATTTTTTTATTCAATTTTTTTTATTTTTTTATTTTTTTTATTTCAATTAATATTTCAATTTATTAAATTTAACTCTAAACCAAAATATTTGAAACTAATTTTATTTATTAAATTCAAATACTAGACATTACATAAAATTTAAAAAACTCTAAAATTTAAGAACTAGGCATTACGTAAAATTAAACAAATTCTAAATTTAAATTAAGTTCTTCAACATCGCCAAGATTTGAAGATGTTCTTCCAAATCCTCGGGCGACATTGTGCTCGTATCCTTGTCCTTGGCCTTCAGATAAGTCTTTATCGCTTTGGATTTTTCGTAGTTAGTTCTATTCTTTGCCCACTCCGAGAAGGATAGATTTGTTTCGGCCGTTGTTTGTACTAGAGAAACATTCAATTCCTCGGGAACGCCTTCTAGTGGAACACTTGCCGTCGCTTTCCCCTTTCCTCGAGCTTGGGCCTTCGCTTGCTTCTGCCTAATTGGCCGTTCATGGTTGAAGAAGGAGACATCATCCTCGGATTGACTTGAGTTGGATGATCCATCAAGGCCCTTTTGTCACTTATCAAAGCCGCTCGTGTCGTTCCTCAAGCCGACGCCTTGAAATTTGGGAAGTTCGTGCAAGATCTTCCAAGCATCCTTCAGAACGAAGTATTGCTTGTTGTTCTTCTTGTAATACAACTTATTTGCAGCATCGTAGATGTCCTCGCTGCACGAACCGATTGGCCATTCCCTCTCGACTTGAAGGTAGTAGCCGTTGAATAGTGCAACCTTTGCTTGCGCTCTTCCGAAATGCGATTTGAGTTGCACGTGGTCCCGGTCGATCGCGTCCTTCGGCTTCCTTTGCTTGTAAAGTTGCTCAATTCGCTTCCAAAATTGGAGAGCTGTTTGGTCTCTTCCCTTCCTCGGGTCTTGAGACACGGCCGACCAACACCACGCGATAGCAGCTATTTCTTCGGGAGAGTAAGCGGTAGGCGGCCTATTGGTCGGAGTGCCGTCGTCAGAGGCATCTTCGTTGCCCTTCCCCTTCATCTTCGCCTTAGCTTTTGCTTTCACCTTCCCCTTTCCTTTCCTCGGTGACGGAGCGGGGACGTTGGAGACACTCTCGAATAAGGCGGCGAGATTCATGAACTCCAAGCCTTGCATTGCAAAGCGAGCTTAGCCGGAATTGGTGGAAGGGGTTACGAATCGACCAAAACGTTGACTATCGGGTGGAGAGGGTCGATAGGCATCACCGGAATAGCCCATGAATGGCGCTCGGGAGTTGGCGAATGCACCAAAACCGAGTGCCGGATTTGGAGTTGGAGGATCCTCCGGGATCGGTGGCGGCGGTGCTCCGTAGTTACCGGCATAATCTTCGTACCAAGCGTTGAATTCGTTCTCCATAGGATCCGCCTTTTTTTTTCGTTTTTTGCTTAAATTTGATGTAAAAAATACAATAATATAAAGAGAAATGAGAAGGAAATTGAATAAAATGGTGTGAAGAAGAAGAGAAATGAGGATCAATTTATAGGAGGGAGAGTGGGATATAGCCGTTTATCTCCCAATGGCTGCCAACGGCTATGAGGCAATTTTTCATTTTCCTTTTTAATTTTTTTTTTCCTGCTGAAATCTATATATATATAAAAACAAAATGAAAAAAGCAGTTTTTTTTTCCACTAAAATTAGGGTAAGATAGTAATTTTGCATTTGAACAGTTATTTTCAAAAAATCAGTTATCACACACGACTAAAATTCTATATATTTTTCAATAAAATAAAAAGAAACAAAAAAATAGAATTAACATGCTATCGTTATATTTAACGCATTAAACATGAATTGGATTTTCGTATAAAACAATGGTAGGCAAACTTTAATGGATAATTAATGCTTCATGATTTTAGATATATATATATATATATATATATATATATAAAATATAATAAACAACAGTAGCTTAAAACAAAGTTAAAACAATATGATTTTGAAATTAATTTTAAATAGTCTAAGATCAATAAATGCTCTAATTATAATCCCTTATTCCAGCAACAAACATATAAACTCAGAAATTACGAGATACGTATAACTAAATAAATGACTTTTTGCAAAGAGGAAATGCACACTTTTGTCCCCTTAAGAGATAAGAAAAAAAAAAAAAATTGCCCAAAATATAACACAACACTAATTTTGCCCAATTTTAAAATGGAAGGTCAAAAATACCCCCAAACCCTATCCCCTTTTATTTCTCTCCACCCATTTTCATTCTTCATTTCAAATCCCCTCTCTCTCTCTCTCTAGAACCCTAGCCCTCCTCCCCTCTTCTACCTCATATCTTCTTCTCCCATTTTTCTCTGCAAGTGACCGGCGGCGAAGAAGTCGACGGCAGTTGAACGGCGAGGTTTGCAGGTACGATCTCTCTTTCTCTCTCTTTATTTCTCTCTCTCTTTAGATGTAGGTTTTTTTTTCTCTTTAGATCTAGGGTTTTTTACATAGATCTAGGGTTTTGTACAGATCTAGGGTTGTTTCTTCTTCTTCTTCTTCTTCTTCTTCTTCTTCTCTCTCTCTCTCTCTCTCTCTCTCCGTTTTTCAGATCTGAATTTTTTTTTTTTCAGATTTGGATTTGAACTTGTGTTGGAGGATGTAGGTAAGGTGTTTGATGATATTCCCAAATGAAGTCCTAATTTTTCTTATCCTTTTTGTTGGGTTAATTGCATTTTCGTGGTAAGAAAAATACAAAATTATCGGTAAGAAAATTACAATCTCATGGTAAATTGGTAAGAATCGACCGAAACTTCTTACTATAATTTTAGTGATTCTTACTATAATTTTAGAATTAGGGTTTGATAATTTTATTTATGAACTAACTGCTTTTTTTTTGTAAGAATCGACTGAAGATTCTTACTATAATTCTAGAATTAGGGTTTGATGTATTTTTTTATGAATTCACTACTTCTTTTTGGTAAAAATCGACCGAAGATATTGGTTAGAATCTGATGATATTTTGTTAGAATATCACATTTTCTTATCGTGTTTTGTTTGTTAATTTATGGTAAGAATTTGCCATTTTTCTTACGTTATTTGGCATTTTTCTTACGTTATTTAGGATTTACGAATTGACTGCTTCTTTTTTGTAAGAATCGACCGACGATTCTTACTATAATTAGTAATTCTTACTATAATTCTAGAATTAGGATTTGATAATTTTGTTTATGAACTGACTGCTTCTTTTTGGTAAGAATCGACCGAAGATTCTTACTATATTTTTAGTGATTCTTACTATAATTCTAGAATTAGAGTTTAGATAATTTCTTACATTGTCCTGGTAATAAAAGGTTAGCGTTTAAGTTTTAAATTGATGATAATTGGTAAGAATCTGTCATTTTCTTACTTTGTTATGTTTGGTAAATTTGTAAGAATCTGTCATTTTCTTACTTTGTTTTGTTTGATAAATCGGTAAGAATTTGACATTTTTCTTACGTTATTTTGATAATAAAAGACTGAGTATTTATGGCTTAAAATTGATGATTATTTGCCATTCTTGACATGTTTTGTTGCGGTAGCTGCAAATTCTTACTGTTTTTCAAGTTATATAAGAATTGTATCATTTCTTATTGTAGGAATTATTCGGCTGACGATGGCTATGAGACGCGAAAGACGAGAAGATATTAAATTTTCTTACTATATCTATAGTTTTTTTTGATAATTTTTTGTTATTTCTTAGTAAGAAAATTGTTAGTTTTTCTTACCAACACATGTAATTTATTATCATTTCTGAAACTAATAATAAAGCCTTAATAAATGATTAAGTGGCAAGAAATGTGATGTATTTTCTTACCAATATGTGTAATTTTCTTACCGTCCCCTGTACAAACAATTAAATACATTTTTTCCCTTTTTTTTCAAGAAATTGGAGAACTTGTCAAATTTGTTACCAAAATTATTTGTAAGAAATTCCTAAAATATTATAAGAAATTATAATATTTCTTACCATGTTATTGGTAGAAAAAAATTAAATATTATGTGACTCCTTACAGCACAAAAAAAAAAAAAAAAAAAAAAAAAAAAAAAACTGAAATATGAGCGAGAGAATGAAAATTGAAAAAAAAAAAAAAAAATTGGCTTGAGGGGCATTTTAGTTCCACCATACAAAAGAGGGACAAAATTTGTGTTTTCTTATATTTTGGGCAAAATTTAGTTTTTTATCTTCAACTAGGACATAATCCTAGTTGCCTCTTCTGCAAAACCCTTAATAAATGACATGTAAATGATATGTTAATTAAAAAATATATATTATTTAAACAATTTTTAAAGTCAAAATATGACTCACCACGTACAAAAAATTACATCTCCGAAATTTGCTTAAGTGGACACACTTACCCACGGGCCACAACTACACGGCTGCTGCGCTATTTAATTTTAGATAATAATCATATTTATCACAACGGATACACAATATTTAATGATTAATTTATAATTATCTAAAAACCTCACTAACCCACTTAAGTCAGTTTTACACCCACCATTCACGATCTGTAACTTACGTAGAGCAGCCCACTACATTATCATCTCAACTTTTACTCTACAAATAAATAGATTCCCCTTATACTACAGTTTATTTGCGGTACAGAGAAAAAATACTCAAAGATGGCTACTCTTCTTGGAATGATCAAAGATCTGCTGCTAGGAAAATCAAAATAGCTCTGAAATTAAGAGCAATTCGGAGAAAATCAAAAATAGCTCTGAAATTAAGAGTAATTCGGAGCTACAAGATTCCACAAATCCAAAACAAATATGAAGATTGTTCGCAAGAAGTAGCGTTCCACGATAATGAGGTAACTTGCATTTTTTATTTATTTATACTATTTTACTTTACAATTGAATACTGATTATTATTATACAATTAATTTCAGGGAAGTAGAACTCATGGCAGTATTCAAAAGCTATTAATTTCTGCATTTGATGGGTTGCTCCAAGAATAAATGATGGGAATGTATGTTGAAGACCATTTCAGAATTATTTACATATCAGGTACTAACATAAATTATGAATTTAGTAAATATTTCACAAATTTCTTTCCACATAACTAACAATTAACTTAAATATGCAGTCTCGCAAATTTCGGGTGTATGGGACAATTTATGGAGTACAAACCATTGGAGCCTGGTCCTATTTGGCTTGCAAATTATGCCTTAAAAAGCTAAAAAAGGATAGCACACATTCTATTGTGATAATTGCAACTGCAACACTTTCGATCTTTGATATTGGAGGAAGGCTTAGGTAATCTCTATATTCAATATATTTTAATATTATTTTATTATATAATAAAAATAATCATACTTAAAAAATTTACTTAAAAGGTACATGCTTAAATATATACTAGAATTTTGAGTTTGTTTTAATTAATAATAATGAAGTCTTTAAATATTTTTTTATAAATTGTGAAAGCTCTAAAATTTGACTGTTCATTTACAATTAATATCATTTGTCCTCTTTATTTACTCCCATCAATCCATGTGGCATAGTGATAATTTTTTTTTAAATGATGTGGCATATATATTGATAATTAAAGAAACATAAATAAACACAAAAAATTTATATCGTGATGGATGATTGTGAAAAAGAATCAGGCACGAGGAAAATTTGTTACCAAACAATTTGTTCTTTTTGTCTATTGTCTATGTTGTTAAGTACATTTTTATTCGATGTATTTGTTATATTCACGAAAATTTGTTACCAAACAATTTGTTCTTTTTGTCTATTGTCTATGTTGTTAAGTACATTTTTATTCGATGTATTTGTTATATTCACGGTTAAATATAAAATAATTTAGGACTAAGTATACAATTGTTATACTTATATATATGATTATAATATATGTTTTCTTTGCAGTTAAGATGGAGAGCACACAAAAAGAAGCAAAACATTCTCAATCTTCGACATTTGGTAATGACATACGTAATGGTAAAGCTATTACTTTGATCAATATTCAAAATTTCTATTTATTTTATATTTATATTGTAAGTTTTATTTTATTTGTTTTAGTATATATGAGTTTGATTGGGATGCAGTCTTTGGAATTACACCAAATCATACCATTAGAGATTCCTCAATGTTGCATACGAGTAGACGTGAACGTCGAACTCGGTGTAGTGGAACTCTTCAAGCATTAGAATTTATCGAATTGACGGAAGAAGAACCATGTGTTAAACAATCTTCTTCGGTTATGAATGATACTTCTGGTAAAGGGACAAATCGAGCATCTGAAGTTATCGATTTTGTATGTTTAATGGTCTCCGTGCATCGCACGGGTGGTTGTACCAGTTCAATTTTTTAAAAATAAATACCTTGCTAACGTTATAATGACGTCAGCAAGCAGACCGATCTCCAAGTGCTTGAGCACTCCGCCCGTTCCGCACCGATCCGGCCCAGCGCGTACCCGGGATCGGTCCCAGGATCACTCGCGGCAGCACGCGGGCCGATCCCGGCGCATTGGGGGAGCTCTAATGGAAGGAAATAATCGGGGGCAGGGGCGGGTATAAAAAAATGTGCCCGAGTCAGGTTCGGGACAGGGGCGACTTACAGGTCCATGCCATGTGCCCGTTCCGATAATTAAATTTAATATATATATTTGCAAATTATATTTAAAATTTCAATAAATTTAGTATTTAATTATTATTGTTTGATATTTTTTAAAATAATTTACAATTTTTTTTAATAATGATTATAGTTTTAATTAATTTTTTTTAACAAAAAAATATTTTTTATTATAAAAAATTAGTTTTTTTATAAAAAATAAAAATAAAAAATCAAACGGGTACCTATCGGGTACCCTTCCCCCGGTGGGTAATCCCCGCCCCCTCCCTGCTTTAATTTAAACGGCTATGGGGGGGGGGGGGTTTCTGAGGCGGGTATGGGGACGGGGGAAGCAATACTAGTCCCGCCCCGACCCGTTTACATCCTTATATAGCTGCATAGTACTCTCTCTATATTTATGTAAAAATCAGAGAACAAGTTATAATAATTTAATGTTGGGAACCCTGTTTAGTTTAGTTTTGATGATGTTATTAGAAACCACACTTAGTTATATGACTTAGTAGTTATAGGATTGATAGGAACAGACTGATCTGTGTGTTTGGATTAGTCAAGCTTAACTCGGACAGGTTGCTCCATGTAAAGATCAAGGTTGATAGTGCAACCTTGTACCTAGTTAGATCAATCTGTCAACCTGTTCCTCAGTCAACCTGCTTGTGCAACCTGCTGAGGCCAACCTGCATGCTGAGGCCAACCTGCATGCTGGCACTGCTGAGGCCAACCTGCACACTGAGGCCAACCTGCTGAACCCAAGTCAAGCTGCTGTGAGTCAAGCTGCTATTAGTCAACAGCTTCTCAAGATGAAGATTCTAATACAAAGATCAAGCTTGAAGACCACAGAAAACAAAGACAGCTTGAGGTACAAAAGGTCGACCTTCCCAGTCCGACCTAAGCTGTGCCTTGCCAACCTCGACGGTTCAAGCTGTACAAAAAAAAAAAACCTCAACGGCTAGAAGTCCAGTCAGCAGTACGGTTCTAACACCTCTACAACTCCAACGGCTCTAATTCAAATTGGAGTCATATAAATACTTCAAGCCATCCCAGAATCGGTAGGAGGGAAAAATAGACGAGAAAAAAAAAATAGAGAGAGGAAACCAGAGTTTCAAAGCCAAATCTATCCAGAAATCTTTACGCTTCAAAGCCAAACTCAACACTCAAATCCAAGTCATTTCCCAAGTGTTGAGACCTTCAAGATTTCAGATTCTGGAACCTCACAGAATACTCTCCACAAGCTTACTACATATTCGTCCAAGTAAAGAAGAATCTGTTAGTTTAGCTGCAAGGTTGTATGTAAGAATGTATGAAAGGTTGTAAGGGTCACGACCCAGAACTCGTGCTCGGCTCAAGTCTAAAGATTGACGAAGGTTGAGGCTGGTACTCAGCCAGTATAAATAAGAGAGAAGTAAGGAATTTCAGATACGACGGTATCTAACGTGGATGTAGGGACGTTTCCCGAACCACGCTAAATCGACTGTCTCGATCTCTCTCTCTCTATCTTTTATTTACAGTCGACCTTACAATGTTCAACTAACCTTCATTACATTGCACTTCATTGATATAATCAACCTGCACAAAGATCCAGATCAAAGAAAGAATTTTCTAAGAGGTAGCCAACCTGTCCACCAAACTTCCGCACATAGTTCGGTTTAGCAAGCTCACCAGTTTACTGACTGAGCTGGATAAACCGAGCTGCACTGATAAGCTGAGCTGACAAATCAGTAAGATCGATTTTGTTTGTAAAGTCAAAACTGTTGGCGAATTGGTGTATTCCCCCCCCATACACTAATGAATACTTATCGGGACCTACATTTAAAATTTTACAATTTAAATTATATGCTTATTGAGAGTGCTGAGAGATGAGTGGTCAATTTTATGGGCTAATTGCTTTTTTTTTTAAAACACGACTAGTAGTGTGGGACGACAGTTCAATAAATCATACTGAAGTAAGATTTTTCTTAAAGGGTCTTTTTTTTGTTTTTTTAAAGGGTTGAAGGGTCTTTTTTTTAGGATAAGAAGAAGATAACGATAATTTTGTTTTGTAATATCATCATTTATTATATGTTGGTTATTATATCATATGTTAGTGGAGAAGAAGGTGATAGGTATAAAAATATTCTCACTTTAAATGAGTAGAAATATTATGATGAATTAGAATGAAAAATGGAGCAAAATCATCCATCATATATCATACTCCCTGCGTCACAAAATTTCTGACACCTTTTATTATTTTATACCTCACATGTGAATATAAAAGGTCTAAGAAATTCTGGGCCAGAGATTAGTACAATATATGTTATGTTTTCTCGAATTTTGCATGTACTTGAAAGAGAGTTTAATCATTTGTCTAAAATGATTAAAGAAAGTACTATGCACTGAATGAAAATTGAGATTCATCTCAAAGAAATTCAAGGATCAACTTTCAAACTCACTGATCCTTTTGGGATGGGCTCTCCCAGAGTTAAGGACGCCGATGTTGTTCATGACAATGATGAGAATGCTGGGGCTGGATGCAAACAAGGGGAGTCTAGTAGAGTATGTATTACTATTTTGTTTCAATTTTTTTCTTCACTTGAGGGTGTTTTCTATATAAATACTAAAAGGGGGAGAATATGAGTGTATTGTTATAAACGAATTTTATATTGGCAGGCTTATGTATGACAAAATGAATTAAGAAGTTCAAACTGTGTAAGTAGTCTGATGTGCATAACTTGTCTTGCAGTTTGTTCTCGGTTAATGTAAGACAGGATGACTATAGAGAAATATTCTGTGATGATTTATTAACATAATAATGAAAGACATAAATACAAGAGAATTACATAGCTATGGTTTGTAGAAATCGATGTGGGATAAAACTATTCTACCATATACAGCTGACTATTCTATACAACATATGAGAGTTGCCTAATACACCCCCTCAAGATGGAGCACCATGGGTGACTCCAATCTTGTCCATGAGAAGTTTTAAACGAGCACGAGAAAGAGGCTTAGTGAGAGCATCTGCAAGTTGATCGGCAGATGAAACATGGGATACTCGAAGCTTAGACGACTTAACTAAATCTCGAACAAAGTAGAAATCGATGGCAATGTGCTTCATACGAGAGTGGAAAACTGGATTAGAACACAAATAAGTTGCTCCAATATTATCATAATAGATCACCGGTGAAGAAGAGAGTGAAACCACCGATTTCCTGAAGAAGAGAGTGAATCCATAGAAGTTCAGTAGCAGCAGAAGCAACTGAACGATACTCAGCCTCAGTCAAAGTTCGAGCAACTGAGCGTTGCTTGCGAGATGACCAAGAGGTGGGATTCGCTCCAAGAAGGACAATATATGCACTGGTTGAAGTGCTATCATCACGATCGCCGGCCCAATCTGCATCAATGAAACAATGAAGAGATAAAGGCGAGTTGGAATGAAGAGAAATACCAAAATCTCGAGTTCCGTTGAGATATCGTAATAGCCTTTTGACAACACTCCAATGAGACGACGTAGGAGCATGCATAAACTGAGAGAGTTTATTAACAGCAAATGCAATGTCCGTGCAAGTGAACTGAAGATATTGTAAGCTACCAAGAACTTGACGATATAAAGATGCATCAGCTGGAGCAGTTCCATCGGAGAGCGTAAGAGCAGTACTCGTAGCTAAAGGGGTTTGTACAGGCTTGGCATTAAGCATGTTGTGACAAGCAAGTAGATCAGTAAGGTATTTGCACTGAGATAGGAAACAAATACTCGGATTTTGGAGAACCTCAATTCCCAAAAAATAAGAAAGAGAACCAAGATCTTTGATGGAGAATTGAGTGCCTAGATCATGCACCACTTGAGCAAGAAAAGTGGAGTCACTACCCGTGAGAATCAAATCATCAACATACACCAAAAAAATATGCTATAATACCATTGGTATGTAACGACCTGTAAAAATCCGTATTGAAAAATTTTGATTTTAATTATTTCGACGAAGAATTTTCAAAGTGAAGGAGATGCTCGATAAATAATTATAGTCTACTTGTGCGATCAAAATATACTAAGGAAAGCTTCTCCTTAAAATATTATTACTATAGGACCAACGAATCATGAGTAATGATTTAAGATGCAAACGAGCTCAATACAAGAAATCTATGGAGGATATTATTTTCAAAATTGAGAATGAATTATCGAACAAAAGCAATGAATACTCGAAGTTAAAGGAATCAAGGAATAAATTACTTAGGAAGAAGAAGAGTAATAAATAAGTGAAGTGTTATATGACAATGATGTGATGAAGGTATCACACAAGATAAATAAATAGATGTAGTGATTCTCCACTAGCAAGTGGAATAATAAAATGTTAGTGTGTGTGATGTGGCACACAAAAAGATTATTAAATAAATGTGATGACATTTTCTATCCAATAAGTAACAAGGTAGAGATGTGCCACTAAAAGAATAAATACTACTATATCATGTGAGTATGGAGTCTTGGAGGCCAAGTAAGAAAAAGAATAAAATAGGAAACAAGTCTTTGGTGTGTCTTAGCAATGATAAATACTTGTAGGAATATTCCACTAGCACACAATTAAAATATAATGGTGCATGTGTGCACCGTGTGTAAGCTAGATGAAGAAAGGGGACAAGGTTCATTCCCCATATGCCAAGTGTTAGTACCACAATTAAGTGTAAAATAAACTAAACTAGAAAGAGTAGAAGGCAAGAAACAAGTCTTCCCCACCTCTACACTCCACCTCATTCTTCACACATGGACCGACACAAACTCTCTCCTTATCTTAAGTAAATGACACATCATCCCCTCCAATTAATTCTGCAACATCACCTCCACAAGCAACATCCCCTTCATTCATCTTCTTCTTCATTTCCGCCATTGAAGCACCGAGAGCTTCCAACTCCAAGAACTCCCTCTCCACTCCACCAATCCATACTTTGCAATCCTTCTCCAATCGAGCCAAGGAACAAGATGGTGATGATTGTCCGTTGATTAGAGCAAGAGAAATCAGACATGTGAAGCTCCAATCCTTGAAGAGGAGACAACCTTCAATTCTTCTTAAAACCAATCGGTAATCTCTCTTATTTCTTGATGAATGATCATAATATGAAGCTTAGAACCTAGAATTTTGAACCTAAGTTGCAGAAACACTCCTATTCAACCTGTGAAGGTTCATGCATGTCTATAAAAATCATGAATCCATGCTCTACTCTTCAAATCATGATGATTAAGGCATTGATTGTTCAAAAGTCCTTCTTGATTCTTGATGATCCACATTCATCCAGCCCTGCGAATGTTTCCCTTTAATTCATGACCAGTGTTCTTGTAATTATTCACTTGAAATTCCATGATTGAAGATGAACTAATGACCTTGAACTTCCATAGGTGTTGATCTTCGAAAAGCCATAGAACTTCAGTCATCTTCCGAGCTAATCTGGGAAGAATCCGTAAGGAATCTAAACCAATTTCTTTTCCATGTTAAAGTACATCTCATTAGGTATCTATCCATATGTCGTGCTCCTCAAATGAGTAAGAATTGAGTTCGTTACACTCATTTGAAGTTTATATCGCAAATCTGAAAAATTCATTCGAACTTAATTCGATAGTAAATTGATCTTCGATTTCGAGCTGTTTCTATTAATGACCTTGATTAAATTCCTGAATGAACATTATTCCTTATTATCCCAGCTTTTTATTGATAGCTTGTACTCGAAAACTTGTTGAGAAACGAGTGAGATATGGTCGTTTAAAGTTGATGCTCTGAAATCTGTCTTCATGTGCTTTCTCTGAAAATATGTTGTGATCATGGGCTTCTTTCTCCTTGATGCCTTAAGATAAAATTTCCAAATTAATTATGTGAGTAACTGATTTTACCTTCCAGTTATACTTTGAATCACTTCAATTGAACTTGTATTGAACTCGGAATAAAATCATTCCCGAGCTATCGCTGAAATGTGATCTCCCTTTGTGCTGCCTTGAAAACTAAGTTGCAGCTCTTGAACTATCGAACTTAAGACATATTGTGAATTATCCTTAGATAGATGACTCTATTGGCCATCTAAATCTACACCCTTTCCTCAGTTTGATGTCATAATGAAATGAGCTATGATGAATTCTTTAAGAACATCACCAAATTGCCTTCTTGTGATTCTTATTTGGAGCATGTTAACTCTTTAAATTGGCACGTCGAAAATCCTTGATCCTTCAAGTAAAACAGAGGCATGTATGTTAAGTTTCTACTCTCATAGTTGCAGCCTTACGTGAATAGCCATAATCAAGATATGAGTTACTCTTGAAGCTTCATAATTCGAATATTAATATACTCATCAAGTCCAAACCTTGATTGATTTCCAATGCTCTTCCTTGCAGCCCTAATCCTTGATCATGGGAGTGTTTAAAACTAACTTAAGTGATTATGTATCAAGTAAGAAAGTGGCTAGAGATTTATAGATAATGACTAATACACATAAGTGGTTAAGCAAGGTTAAAGATTAAACAATAAAGACAAGAGCTAAGTATAAGTTAAATGATGATAAATATGTTAATCTATTAATGTTATTGTGTGATCAAGGTATCATACTTGGTGTTCGAAGCTGAGAGGCTAAGGAGCTACTGCAAATGAAACACTTGCTTGCTAATCTAAAGAGTGAGCTTATTATTTTAAAATACATGAGCTTGTTTTCATATGGAAGAAATGAAGCATGATTTTATGAATGAATGCATGAGCATGTTTGATAAAATGTTTGGACTTGCCATATTTTGTATGCATGCTATGTTGCCAATCTACGAATGACAAGACGATATCGGCCCTTCTGATGAAGGTATCAGACGAGTGTGTGCACGAAGAAAGGTGAGGTGTACGAGAAGGTGGCCAACTTCTAGGACACATATTATTATCGTAGATTTGGTTATGATTTGGTTATGTATGTTGATCATGATGAAGGTATCATGATTTATTTCACTCAAGTCCATGTTGCATTAGAATATAAGGAGCATGCATCATGAAAACCGTTTTAAAAAGTCGGCACTGTCTGTTTTTCTAAAACCCTGTGCTTGACTAAAGTTGGCAAGTCTCAAACATAGCCCTAAGTGGCATTTTTGTTTTGGGTGATAGCTCACTGAGTACAATTAATGTATTCACACCCTGTGCATATTTCTAAACGTGCAGGTTGACTATGGAAGCGAGGGATGTTGAGAAAGTGAGCTGGGGTCGGGATATCGTGGTTGTAGCCCGTAGTGCGTGTCTCCACACATGCATTACAACTACATCTTCCGCCTATAATTATGATGATTGCTATTTTTCTATGTTATTTAAAGGTCTCATTTGAGTTATTGAGCATGTATTTCATTGATTAATTCAATGTCTGAAGTATGTAACATGTAACTCATGTTATTTGATAAATTACCCTTCGTCTTCAATCCGAGCCTTTCTTTGATTAACCTTATGTCAATTCTCTAGATAAACCTTGAATTCTCTTAAAACATTGTGAATTGCTATTTTAGGGAGTTCATTTTCCGAAGTCTAGTCTTTAAGTAAAGCTTATTTTTATGCACCCCATAGCGCACCGGTCTCCGAGGCACGTTTTTACCTGCCCTGGGGGTCGGGCGTTACATGGTATTGTATACAAATAGTGACTTAACAGATTTTGTATTGCCCAATAGAGGATAGAACCATACATAAATAAATGTACCATGTACGTGGGGCTTGTTTCAATCCGTAGATTGACTTGTGCAACTTGCACAAATAATTTGGGAAATTTTTATCAGGAATCGAAGTGGTTGTGACATATATACCTCATTGATTAAAGTTCCATGGAGAAACGCGTTGTTGACATCAAACTGACGAAGAGACCAGCCACGAGATATCGCAACTGCTAAGAATGAGCCGTATAGCAGGTTTAACAACCGGACTGTATATTTCTGAAAAATCAATTCCAGGGCGCTGGTGAAAGCCCTTAGCGACGAGACGAGCCTTAAATTTATCAGTAGAACTACCAGGCTTTCGTTTGATGCGAAAGACCCATTTACACCCAACCACATTCTGAGATACGTCTTGGGATACAAGATCCCAAGTCCCATTTTTAAGTAAGGCATTAAACTCAGTCGACATAGCCTCTCACCATCGACTATCCAAAAGAGCTTGAGCCACTATGGTCGGCTCATCATTTTGAAGAGCAGAGGTGAGACAATATTTTGGATTTGGCTTGTGAACGTTATTCTTAGACCGCGTGATCATTGAATGTGTGGAATAAGGAACCGATGAAGAACGGGATGGTGAAGGATGTCGTTGGGGTTGCTGAACCAGACATGGCGGGTAAGAGAAAAAAAAAAGGAGAAGATTTTCAGGATCAGAAGAATAATATTGGCGTTAGCCTTTTGTGGCTCTGGTTACCATATAGAGAAATATTTTGTGATGATTTATTAACATAATAATGAAAGACATAAATACAAGAGAATTACATAGCTATGGTTTGTAGAAACCGATGGGGGATAAAACTATTCTACCATATACAGCTGACTATTCTATACAGCATATGAGAGTTCCCTAATAATGACAATTGCCGATGTTTATCTGCAATATATCTTTTCTGACTTGAGAGATTCGGTAAAATAAGGAAACTTGGAGTGCATATCTTTTTTAGTTTGCGGACAATCTTCACTGGGAAGAGTCATGTGATGGTAAAAAAATACTCCCTCCATTTTTATTTATTAGACGTTCTAATATCATGCACACATTTTAATAAATAAAATTTTTGCCTGAAATAACCTTAATAAATGATATTTGTGTCTTTTAATTATGCAATTAATATTATGTGGAAAAAAGAGAAGATAACTTATCATCTTCTTCTTCTCCATGTATGAGATGGCTGAATTCATCAATTTCATCACACGCATTGGAGCCAAAAAGAAAAATTAACAAGGAGGAAAACCATAAAAAATGAAAAACCTAGAGGGAAGACAATTACAATTTCTACATTTGAATTTTTGTAGCATCTAACTACTCATCTTCTTCTTCTCCATGTATCAGATGGTCGAATTCATCAATTTCATCACACGAATTGGAGCCAAAAAAATTTAACAAGGAGGGAAACCATAAAAAAAAATGAAAAAAACTAGAGGGAAGACAATTACAATTTCTACATTTGAATTTTTGTAGCATCTACAAATATGACAATTCACAGAGCAAAAATTGTTACATTTTCAAAAATGACTTCAAAGTTCAAATTCGACTTGAATCAACCTCCTCCATTCGTTGATCATGAACTACCTAGTGAAGAAGAAGGCATTCCAATTATGATGACATCTTCACCATCAGGAAACTTCATCATTCAACTAAATGAAGACAATCATGAGATCGAGTACCCCGTAATCGAACTCGACGTAAATGAGTTCAGAGAAGATAATGATCAACCGTCTTCAGAATCATCGGAGGAAGAGATAGTGTTGGGAAACCTCTGCAATTGTTTTGATGATGTCTTCTCGAAACTATACTTTGATTTTATTTAAGTACTGTTAGAGTAGAGTTGATAGGAGAAAGCTTCTTTAAGAAGCTTGATAGTTATTTTCTAGACAGATCGATCCATCTTGTAAAGGAAGAGATTGTTAGACGAGCTCTCTCCTATAGGATGATCGATCTAGCTTTTCTTTCAACTCTCAAGAATCAGAAGGCCAGTTGACTTACTCGTGTTTTATCAGTTGGTTACCATCTGCCACCAGAATCAAACTGGTCTCTCACTGACCAGCAGATCTCTCAGTCCACTGGTGCCACGTCGGTTGCCAACTTGGATCAATCCCAACTTATGAAGATGACTCAGCACTAACTGACTCCCTGCCACTGGTCAGAGTTCCAACGGCTAGAATTCAAATTCTAGGCCTATATATACCCTCATCTTCAAAGGAGTTAAATACGAGAATTTTAATCAACAAGCCAAAACTCTGCAGAAATCTCAAGCATTCAAGCCAACTCAACACTCTAAATATCTAGAGAATTCCCAAGTGTTGAGACCTCGTGAGATTTCACCTTTGTTACTTAAACTGAGCATTAGAGTGTTAACTGCTGCTCAAGAGCTCGTCAGAAGCTACTCCTTCAAGTCAAGAAGTTGATTCGTGAAGAAGGAAGTAATTCTGCTGCTTCACCATTTTCAGAGAAGATCAAGCTCTGGAAATCAGGAGGCTCGCTGGTCTAGTAGTTTTAGTCTAGCTGTTGAAAGTTGTAAGGATCACGAACCAGGAATCATGCTTAGATCTCGACAAGTGAGTCGAGCTCTAGGACTGGTCCTCAGCCAGTAAAAATAAGAGAAAAGTAGGATCCAAAGGTTAAAGGGATTCTCAAGTTCGACAAAACTTGACGTGGACGTAGGATGATTTCTCCGAACCACGATAAAATTGACTGTCTCTCTCTCTCTCACTCTATTCATATTTCCATTTGATTTAATCCTACTACTACTAACCATCTTGCATCATACATTCATCCTACTGCTTTCATAAAAAGGATTTTCTTTTGAAAGAGTACTTCAACAAAACAACCAACTTCTGCATCCAGCTCGCTCCCCTTCCTCATCAGCAGCAAGTCTGCTGAAATTGAAGGAGATCGATCTGAAACTCTGAGCTCGTCCCTTTTCACTGAGCCTGCTGTTTATCCAAAACTATATTTGCAAAAACTATTGGAGATGGGTGTATTCTCCCCCCCCATACACCAATTATACTCTTTTCGAGACCTACAACTGGTATTAGAGCGGTGGTTCTTTGACCATCGCATTTGTATATTAAAAGTTTTACTTTCTTTGAACTTTTGGTAAATAGAACTTGATCTTAGAAATTAAAAAAAAAAAAAAAAGAAATTCTCACTTTTCTGCATCATGGAAGCTTCTCTTATTCACGTATGCGAAGAATTCTCAATTTAGGGATATGAAGACTGGAGCTTTAGCATCAAGATGTGCCTTAAAGCTCACCACTATCGGATGTGGGAAGTTATTGAAAATGGCCCGGCCATCATCTATGAGCAGGTGCCTACTCCTTCGGAAGATCTTGCTGTCGTTACCTACTAACAAAAGCCTAAGGACCCTCAAAACTACACCACTGAAGACACGAAGGTGGCTGGCCTCGATGACTTTGCTAAAGGGCTCATCTCAAGCACGGTGAAAGGAGTTCATCTTGCAAAGATTTGAAATCTATAGACTACCAAGGAGATGTGGGAAACTTTTAAAGCAGTTAGTTAAGGCTCTGAAGAGATGCTTGAAAACAAACTTTATATGACCTGCAACAAACTTGATGAGTTCAAAATGCAGCCCAAAGAGACAATAGAACAGATGAAGAATCGCTTCATTGAGATCACGCTTGAGATTGCAGCTATCAGACCCAACAAATACTCTCAACGTGAACTGAATCAGAAAGTGATGCGTGTCTTGCCTGCAAGCTGGCATGTATACGTTGCTCTTCACCTAGGCCGACCTGACTTCAATGATCTCCAAATAGATGATCTCTTTGATCTCCTTATTGGAAATGAGTATGAGATGATTCGTCTCCACGGATCTAACCAACCTTCCACCAGCTCGAGTAAATTGACAGCTGAGAAAAAGGAGGTCGAAATAGCTTTCGAAGCTGAGGTCACAACTACAACCTAAAATGCCAAGTCAGATCAGCTCACTAGGATGGAAAAGCTGATTTAAGATTTCGCTCTACTTACTCATCGAAATGTGAGGATAGAATCTAGGATGAATAAATACTGAAAATTTTATAAGGACTCAAGCTTCACTTCAAATTGGCAAGAAAGGTCAAGGTAACCCTAGTCCTTCTAAATTCAATTCTTCTAACACACCACCAGGTGGCTGTTTCAATTGTGGTAGACCAGGTCACTACAAGTCAGAATACCCAGATCTACCACATGAAGAGTGCGATGTTCTTCGAGCAAAGAGAGATCGGAAGTTGAAAGAACAATGAGATGCCCTGATTGCAGAAGAAGCCTCAAATAAGGAGCCTTACTTCTCTGACACATCATCAGAAGAAGAATTCTTGTTGATGAGGATGATGAAAAAGAGAAGGATGAAATGATCATCGTTGAAAGAGTCTATCTTCCTGATGAGGTAGATGAAGACGATGATGAGGAAGAAGAAGAGTGTTGTATGGGTATTGAGAACCTTCCCACTACTTTTCCTGACGAAAATTCTGCAGGAGAAGCTCCTCCTAGGATGATTCCTTGTGAAGAGTTTCAACAGCAGAATAAGGACTACAAGAAGCTTTCCTAAATCTTCGAAGAGCTGGTCGTCGTCGGAAAGAAGCTGGAGGAGGAGAATGAAAAATACAAACTTGCAATAAATGAAAGCTTTACTCCCTATGATCAAGATAAGGAGGAAGAGATTAAAAAGCTAAAAGTGCAAGTAGGGGAGTCTACTTTAAGAGAAGAGAACTTAAAGGAAATGCTTGAAGAGAAAGTTTAAGAAAATGTTCTAATCTCCGCAAAACTAGCAAACTTGCAGCAGAGAGTGAACAAAATAATTAAGGGAAAAGACAAACTGGAAGAAATTCAGTCTGTTCAAAGAAGCCCGCTGATCAAGACTGGTGTCAGGTTCAGGGGTCAAAAAGAGAAAAGTCAAAACGCTGACCACCATATCACCTTTGTTAAAGAAAAGACAGCAGTCGTCAAGCCAACTCATCACAATTTTCCAGACAAGAGGATTCAGCTGAAGAATCCAGCTCGTCAACCACAAGCATTGTGATAAAGAAGCACGGGACATCGAGCTTCAAAAGTCAACAGATCAAGAAGCCTGCTGCTCAAGCAAACAAAAAAAATGACTGTCCTACTTCAAATGAGTGGTCCAAATTCAAGAAAAGGAAGCAATCACCCAACTTACAAAAGATGCAGCCTTCCCGTCAACACTATTATGAGGAATGGTCGCAGTATGTTGGGTATGGCTACCAAGGTCAGTGGTCTCCTCAACAACAATACCAACCTGACATCTCTACCTGCTCATGTCAGCACAACCAGCATGACTGGTACCCCAACCGATGGTATCCTTCTGGATATTATGAGGAGCCGAGCTATGATTTCCATCACCATGCTATTCACCAAGGGTACTATGAAGAGCCCTACTAGAATACCGACCAGTATCAACCTCATCCACGCCCTCAAAAGAAGAAACAATCCCATAATAAGAAGATAGCTTCATCGGCTGAAAAGAGAACTCAAACTGCTGACAAGGCACCCATTTATGAATGGGTTCCTAAATCTATTTAATTGCAGGGTGGGAAAGAATAAATGAGACAAGTCGCTGCTGGCAGAACTGTTTGGATCAGTGATAGTGGCTGCTCGAAGCATATGACATGTGATCGGAACCTACTGTCAGATGTCGTTGAATGCAACAGACCTTTTGTAGGCTTTGGAGGAGACGATAAAGGCTACACTAGAGGATATGGTAACTTGTAAGTTGGTAAAATAACTATTCAAAACGTTGCATATGTTGATGGACTAAACCATAACTTATTTTATATGTGCCAATTCTGCTCGATTGGTATGCGAGTATAATTTGCAGCTAACATGTGTTTCGTGAAAAACAAGGAAGGAGAAATACTCATTACCGGAATTGAGCCGGATAAGTTATATGTAGTCCAGTGGACTAATCTTAAGGAACCTGCCTTGTCTCTAAAGCAATCTCTGAGACCAGCTGGCTGTGGCAAAGAAGACTAAGCCATCTGAATTTCAAAGCTATCACCAAACTCGCTCGAGAAAAGCTGGTAGAGGGACTCCCAGACCAAGTATTCATAAGAGATCAAATTTGTGAAGCTTGCCAAGCTAAAAAACAGACAAGAGCTTCATTTCTCAGCATTGGAGCTCAATCTTCAACTCGAATCTTGGAGCTTCTTCATCTGGATCTCTTTGGTCTAGTCATTCCTTTAAGTATTAGTGGTAGAAAATACACACTTATTGTTATAGATGATTTTTCTAGATACACCTGGGTTATTTTCATGTATAAGAAAAGGGAGACGCTGGAGAAGCTACCCGCTCTACTCAACAAACTGAGCAATCAAAAGAATACCACTGTGGTATCAATTTGCTCAGACCGTGGAACTGAATTCATCAATCATATGATCGACTCATATTGTACTGAAGAGGGAATCACACATCAAACTTCAGCAGCTTGCACTCCTCAACAGAATGGATTCGTTGAGCATCAAAATCGGTCGCTGAAAGAAGCAGCTCTTACTGTGCTAAACGAGACCAAACTTCCCAAGAAGTTCTGGGCTGAAACTAGTCAACATTGTCTGCTACACCCAAAATAGATCCACTATCACTATTCGCCATGGGAAGATGCCATACGAACTGTGGAGAAATAAGCTACCTAAGCTTAAATATTTCAAATCATTCGGATGTTTGTGTTACATCCATAATAATGGGAAATCTTAGTTAAAAACTTTTGATAGCAAGTCTGATCCCAGAATTTTTCTAGGATATACTGAGACTAATGCTTATCGAGTTTATAACAAGAATACCATGACTGTGGAGATAACACCTCATGTTGTTCTTGATGAATCTGCTTGCATGCATAGGGAATCAACTGCTAATCAACCAGCAGGAAAAGGTGATGAACCAGCTGGCTCCCAAGAATCAATCTTAGAAGATATACTGTTTTGGAGCCCAGCTGATAGAGAAGAAGAATTTGCAGATCGAAACGGAGAAAACTGGAGGAAAAAATCAAGGAAGAACCAGTGCATCTCCTAGTTATACCAAACCAACTGAATCCATTCAGTCTATTTCTCTACAGCCTGTTTCAGAAGAAACTGCTCATCCACCTCCAGTCCAAGATTCCGCTATTGATCAACTAGCTGAACAACTTGAACTGCTCAATCCTTTTATTTCTCAACCCTTACCCGAGTTTGATGAGCCAGAACCTGAAGTATCAGTAGAAGAGCTCTCTCATTGAAGATGATGGGTTGATGCTCACCCAGAGGAGCTCATTATTGGAAACCCAAATTTTGTTATGAGAACAAAAAGGCAAATAGGAGAAAGCTGTCTCTTTAGTTGTTTTCTCTCTCATGTTGAACCTAAAAATGTCGTTGAAGCATTGATGGATCCAGATTGGACTCAAGCTATGCAAGAAGAACTCCATAAATTTTCAAGAAATGAAGTCTGGTCCCTCGTAGATCGACCCAATCATCAAGGAGTTATCGGTGTGAAATGGATCTTCAAAAACAAGCGTGATGAGAGTGGCGAGGTTGTCCACAACAAAGAAAGATTAGTTGCAAAGTGATACTCTCAACAAGAAGGGATAGACTATGAAGAAACCTTCGCTCCAGTTGCAAGGCTAGAGGACCATTCGACTATTTCTAGCATATGTAGAGATTCACAGTCTATCAGATAGATGTTAAAAGCGCAATTCTAAATGGAAGACTCAAGGAGGAGGTCTACGTGGAACAACCTCTTAGTTTTGAAGAAGGAGATTCAAGCAAGGTCTATCATTTGTATAAAGATGTTTATGGATTAAAGCAAGCTCCTTGAGCTTAGTATTAGATGTTAGCAACCTTCTTGCTAGAATCAGGATTCAAGAGAGGAAGAGTCGACAAGACGCTGTTTACAATCAAATGGAATAATCATATCCTTCTTGTACAAGTTTATGTTGATGATATTATATTTGGATCTAAATAAAAAAAATGTGAAAGATTTGGACAACTCATGAAAGATGAGTATAAAATATCCATGATGGATGAAATGGCTTTCTTTCTAGGGCTACAGGTGAAGCAGTCGACTAAGAGAATCTTCATTTCACAAACCAAATATGCACACGAGCTCACTGAAAAGTTTAGTGTCAAGGACAGCAAACCTGTGAAAATTCCTATGCTCGCAAACATGAAGAATGATATGGATTCAGAAGGCAAACCAACCAAAATAACTCAGTATCAAGGGATTATTAGTTCATTACTTTATTTAATAACCAGTCGACATGACATTTATTTTGCAATAGGTGTTTGTGCTCGATATCAAGCCGCTCCTAAAGAGTTACATCTCGAGGCAGCCAAGAAAATTCTGCGTTATGTAAAGGGGACTATTAATCTGGGATTATGGTACCCTTGTGATGATAACCTAGAATTGACTGGTTACTCAGATGTTGATTATGGAGGATGCAAGCTGGATAGAAAATCTACGTCTGGCACATGTCAATTTCTTGGCAGCAAGCTAATATCGTGGTTTTCGAAAAAGCAGACCTCTGTAGCCACCTCTACCACAGAAGCAGAGTACATGGCAGCTGGTAGTTATTGTGCTCAAATTTTTTGGCTTAAACAGCAGCTCAAGGATTATGAGGTCTACATCAGTGAAGTTCCAATTTTCTATGATAACCAGAGTGCCATCTCTATCACTCAAAACCTTGTGCTCTACTCCAGATGTAAACACATTGATATAAGACATTATTTCATTTGTGATCATGTACAGAAGAAGGATATATTGGTGGAGAAGGTGCCCACTGAAATCCAGCGTGCTGATATTCTCACAAAACCTCTTCAAGAAAAGAGGTTCAAAATGCAGTGTGGGAAGCTAGGTATGCTAAATAAAATTCAGCAGCTGGCTGCTCACACCAGTTGGTTACTCTTTTTAACCAGCTCGCTCTGTTCTTTCAAGAACCTGTTGATCAATTAAGGGGGAACCAAAGACTTGTATTAATCTCTGTTGATGAAACTTCTCTAGTAAGGCAAATGCAATCATTAAATTTACTGATCTAAGCATTTTGTTCTTGAATACAGCAAAAATATTGTAGATGAAGGGTCTCCTGACACATGCAAAACATCATTCACTCAATCTTCAAATCGAATGTCAAGAGTTGACCCAAAGACCGAGGAAACATTTAATTCTGAGACAAAAAGGCACAACCTTTCCTATTCAAACACCTGCGCGTCTCGTCCACTTGTTTTCCCAATCAAAACTAACGTGCCCACTAACTCAGCAGTTGCCCTTGATTATAGGTGTAGTGCTCCAATCTCAACCTTCCAATCTTATTCTTATATAGATTTGGAAACTGCCATAATCATACTTTTACTCCATATTCTGCAACTATTTCTACTCTGTTTTCTCACTTCAAACTCTCAATTTCTCAACAATGGCCGCCATGAACCTTCAACATCCACTCCCGATCAAAACACGGCATGGTCTGCTAGGGCTGCCGTTATTATGCCTAGAATCATCTAAGAACATGTCGCCATTCTTAATCATTATGGATTCACTACTCTTGATCCCCTTTTTGCCCAAATTAGGGCTTGCCAAGGTTTTCACAACATCATCACGGTTGCACCGGCAAAGTTTCTCCCGCCAAGTGGCCGTCTTTCTATACTCTTGGAGGAATTCCGCCGCAAGGATGTCGGAAAAGCAACAGTTCACCTTCCAACGAAAGAGTCCGCCTCTCAACAACCATCTAAAGTTCTCAATTTAATTTGTCAAGCTTTTCACATTGAAGATAATGGAGATTTTATTGAATCTATTGAATTAGGGCTTCTCATCGCCTTCTATCCAGAGATGGTGATAACGACTGATGGGTATGGAGAAATGGAGAAGGGTGGGAAATTAAAGGAGGAGGCTTTCCTGAAGAGGAGCTTGAGGCCCCAGTACCGACTGCTCTGTGATTTTGTGCAGAAAGTGTTCTTGTCTCACAACGGTACCTTCAATTCTGTCATTCCTTACAAATTCAGAATGATGGTTGCTATTGTCAAGAATTTTCCAATCAACTAGGCTCGCACCCTACTCAAGTTGATTCATGATGAAGAGTCAAATATTGTGGAAATGAAAGATATGGAAACCCATGTAAAATCAGTGGAGGTGAAGAAGAATATCAAGATAGGGGAACTAAAATCAGCTACATTATTGAAAAGATTTGGCCCAAGACGAGAACCTGGAGAGATACACTAGATCTCAACAAAAAGAAGCTGACTTCTTTTGATAGGAGGTACCTGGAAATGACAGTCAGAATCTCAGCCGACTTGTTCTCTAAATCCAAGCATGCTGTCCTTGCTTACCTACTGGATTTTGGGAGATCTAATCCCAGCTGGTCTGTTCCAGGAGATGAGAAGGATCAACCAAATAGTCGACATGCTGCTGCTGATGCAGCCGGTAATGTTGGTGCTACAGGTGCAGCTGGAGGACATTGGAAGAGACCAGCTGCTGCAACTGTGGATAAGCTGCCAGTCAAGAAATCCAAGCCCATCTCTCCAAGGAAGCCTCTTCAATGTCAGTTCGCTCCAGAGTTGGATGAGGAGGATGCTCATTTTATCAACCCTCCTCCCCGCTCACCCACTATCAACATGGAGTCAGAGGCACAGATGGATGAAGATCTTGATTTCCTCTCCAACAAGGCCCTCATGGATTCCATGTTGGTTGCAGCTCGCGAGGAAATCACAAATGCCTTCCCTAGGATAGAGGAACTTCCTAAGGCCAGGAATCTCGCCACCGAACTCCAATTCATCCTGGATGTGAGAGATTCTGACATGGCCACCCTGAAATGTTTAGTGGAAGTTGAGTCCTTCGACCAGCTGATGGTGAAGGAAGCTTCTCTCAAGCAGAAGCTGGAATTTAAAGATATTCAAGACGCTCGCTCTCGCTTCGGCTCCATTATTCTTGCCTACATAAAGCTGAAGACTCCCATGAAACATATCAATCTGCAACCTCTGTATGTACAAGAAAAGGACTTCTATCTGAGTTCTCTACACTCAGAGTATGTTCAAAGTCCCTGGCAGGAAGATAGTTCAAAGTCCGCAGCTGGTGTTATTGCTGAACCATCTGGTCAAGATGCTCCTGGAGGAGAAAACTAAGTAGACAAACCTCGTTTTGAGGGGGAACAAGCTAGAAAACCAATTTAGTCAACTGCTGGTGCTATAGATTTTATCTACACTCTGGGAACACGACCAGAAGGCCACTTCCAGCTCGTCAACCCCACTGTCCAGCTGTCTAAGCAAGAAACAGAGGATATTGTCATTAATCTTGCCAATGACATATTCAACTCCTTCTTGGACCTACTGCAATCGAAGCCACTACGACCACTATCTCTAAGCCGGTGCCAATCTCATACCAAGCTCATCAAATTTCATGACCACTTTAACAAGAAGATTGATTTGGTCAGTAAGCATGGTAATGTGATTAATGATCTTACTCTTGAGCAGGTTAGATTGGTCAAAGCACAAGTGGATGGCCTAGGCAAGAAGCTGGAAACAGCCATCTCGTCAAATGAAGAAAAGGCCAAGGAAGTGGCAGTGTCATCTGCTATTGAGGTTGTGAAGAATTCCATGGAGACTATTGCTAATGATGCCGCTCAGAAGGCTATTGGCATCTTCTCTGAGGTTCATCTGAAGAAATGGTTAAAAGAAGTTCTTCCTGCTATTCTGAGTTCTCTAAGCATGGCTGAGCTGGGAGACTTGAAAGAATTGACAGATCTCTGCGACCAAAACACAGCCGATCACAAGGCGCTGGTTGAGCAAGTGAATGTTGTTGCTGCTGCAACCAGGAAGTCAACTGAAGAAATGCAGGGGAACATCACTACACTCCTCATAGGCCACGCGAATTTGAAGGAGAAGTTGGCCAGATTTGACGATTAAATCAAGTCTTTGCAGCTGCTGAAATAAACTATTTCTGATGATGCCGAAAAGGGGGAAGTATATATCCAAGGCAAAGCAGTCAGCTCAAAGAAGGATGATGATGTTTCCAAGGATCTTGTTGTTGATAAACCAACCCCATCCACATCATCTTCCTCTGACGATCTTGTCACCTTCGGTGAAAATCTACAGCAGGACTTGCTGGAAGAGCAGGATAATGAGCAGCAAGAGATTCTCAGCAAGAGGCCGAGTCTAAAGAAGAGAAAGCTCTCAAGCATGTGGTCGAGCAAATGATAGATGCAGGGATGCATGTCGATGACGCCAATGATCCTAACAAGCAACAAATTTTCTTGGTTGAGCTTGCAAAGAAAGAATTAAAGAGAAAGGCTGATGAAAAGTGGATGTCAGCCTGCATGAAAGTTCTGAAGATAATGTCGAGTACAATCCAGTCTGCCTGGATTGATCTAGCTGATAATGAGAAATGGAGCCAACTCGTTGACACCTTCATCCTAAGACATTACTACATCAAGGATGAGGAATTTGTTAGGGTTGTTGTGTATAGCTAAAGCAAAAACGTATTTAGTATATACGACATGTATTCCACTGGTAACAATCACCTATCTGAATAAATATATTAATAAGAATAAGCCCTATATCTCATGTTTTAGAACACGTAGACGGCTCGGGTGTCAGAGAGATCACGCAACATTCGATAATAATTATGAGATATAAATAGTGTCACAGTCGAGATAGTTTGGGAAAACTATCGGTTTAGAGCGCAACATAATGGTAGTGGCGGGTCTCAGTCGCTAGTTATGTTTGGTATGGTGAAACGTATTGACAGGATCGAGTGAGATAAGGTTCTTCTAATACTGACCCTAGCAATAGGTGAAGAACTAGAGATCTCGGGATTTAGAGATATGATCTTAATCTCGATATGCTATTAGAGATATATGTGTTGTTCACTGTTACTTTGATTTACAAGATAAGAGTCTATCGCAGCATCCCTGATGACTTGCCTCTTGGGTAACATGAGGGCACATAGTATGTCTAATTAGTTATATCAAGACACCGTGTCCGTATTAGGTTGAGAGATATCCCCTTAGGGAGTTCACAAGGTTTATTATACCAAGTCATGCATGCTGATTAAGTTCAGGTATAATAATAAGGGGTGAACGGGTACTGCTTAAGGAAAATAAGATATTAATTAATTATGAGCAGTCAGAGGAGCTCTAATTAATTAATGGATATCGGAGTCATTAAACACGGGGATAGCTCTAAATAAAGTATCAGCCCCAATCTACAAATTGGGACAGAGCGGTGATTCAGTTGTGATTCTTTAGTGGAATGCGTCACAGCTCTAATGAAATAAATGTTCTGGGTTGATCATGGTTATTTCATTAGGTAAGGCTAAACTCTGTCTGGTACATAGATCCCTGGGGTGGCCCAAGAGCTCTTCAGGAAAGGAATTCAAGGTATTATTGAGGGATGTCAGTTTTGGACTGAAAAGAGGCATGATGGGCTTGAGCCCAGTAATGTGGCTCCTACTGTAGTGTAGGGGACACCAGTTTCCTCTTCTGGTGTCCATCTGATCTCAATAATTGCACTCTGGTTAATTATATAATTGTGGAATAAATTAATATCTAATTAATTAAGATTATTCTTAATTAAGGAATTAGATAATTAATTTAATAATTATATATATATATATAAATATTTCCTTATAATAATTAGGATTAATTCTAATTATTTAATTAGAATTTGTTCCAGTAATTATTAACTAAAACGGGCTTTATTAATTAAAAGCCCGTGACTTAGTGGACAAGGAAAGTGGAGCCTCCTCCTCCTATAAATAAGGAGGAGGAGATTCTCAAAACCTAAGTTCATTCTAGAGAGAGAGACGCCATTCTATAGAGGGAGAATTCCGGTTCCAAAGTTCCTAGACGCCCACAGTCGAAGAACTTTGAGGAAAGGGATCACACCCTAGTAATCTAGACCTGTAGATTACTCCGTCGGCACAGATCTGAGGTATAATGTTCTAAAATCGATTATATAATTTAGTTGCATTTAAATTATCACATCCAATTCGAAGATCTAGTGGGAAAAAGAAATGCTTTCAAGCAGCAATTCCATCAGAATTCAGTGGAGATACCAAGCAGGCATTTGCCAAATTTCTCGAGCTGCACCCAGATCAGCGCCTGGTCCAGCAGACCCTTTCCTGGGCAGCTCAAAATCATATCAATATCACTGCTCCTGCTCTGAGGACCTTTGATCCTCCAACTATTGGAGACACCAACTTTCTAGACCGCTCTGTGATTGACAAGTTCGTTAGAACCACTACTTTACACTTTAAGGTGCCTATCAATCCCAAGAATGCGTTTTACAAGTATATTCATGATGGTGTCTACAGGAGCATGCAGCTGATGGACTAGGAAGGAAGAGAAGATCTGGTGTCCCAGATATGTGATCAACGCTTTCATTATATTGTATCGAGTTTCATGGTACCTTCTTGTAAAATTTTATTGCTTTGATGCATTAATGAAAATCATGATCACTAGCTTTTGACCTGATGACAATAACTCTTTGTCCAGGCTCTCTGTCTTTCTTATTTTTTTTGTACTAATATTTCTCTATTCTTAACTAATCGAGTTGTTACTCGAATACCTTAGGAAATATTTGTAAAGGTTGTGGTTTCGGCATCATCAAAAAGGGAGAAATTGTTGGGAACTCTCTGCAGTTGTTTTGATGATGTCTTCTCAAAACCACACTTTGATTGTATTTAAGTACTGTTAGAGTTGAGTTGATAGGAGAAAGCTTCTTTAAGAAGCTTGATAGTTATTTTCTAGGCAGATCGATCCAGCTTGTAAAGGAAGAGATCGTTAGACGAGCTCTCTCCTATAAGATGATCGATCTAGCTTTTCTTTCAACTCTCAAGAATCAGAAGGCCAACTGACCTACTCATATTTTATCAGCTGGTTACCATCTGCCACAAGAATCAAGCTGGTCTCTCACTGACCAGCAGATCTCTCAGTCCACTGGTGCCACGTCGGTTGCCAACTTGGATCAATCCCAACTCATGAAGATGACTCAGCACCAACGGCTCCCTGCCACTGGTCAGAGTTCCAACGGCTAGAATTCAAATTCTAGGCCTATAAATACCCTCATCTTCAAAGGAGTTAAATACGAGAATTTTAATTAACAAGCCAAAACTTTGTAGAAATCTCAAGCATTCAAGCCAACTCAACACTCTAAATATCTAGAGAATTCCCAAGTGTTGAGACCTCGTGAGATTTCACCTTTGTTACTTAAACTGAGCATTAGAGTGTTAACTACTGCTCAAGAGCTCGTCAGAAGCTACTCCTTCAAGTCAAGAAGCTGATTCGTGAAGAAGAAAGTAATTCTGCTGCTTCACCATTTTAGAGAAGATCAAGCTCTGGAAATTAGGAGGCTCACTGGTCTAGTAGTTTTAGTCTAGCTGTTGAAAGTTGTAAGGATCACGACCCAGGAATCGTGCTTAGATCTCGACAAGTGAGTCAAGCTCTAGGACTGGTCCTCAACCAGTAAAAATAAGAGAGAAGTAGGATCCAAAGGTTAAAGGGATTCTCAAGTTCGACGAAACTTGACGTGGACGTAGGATGATTTCTCTGAACCACGATAAAATTAACTGTCTCTCTCTCTCTCACTCTATTCATATTTCCAGTTGATTTAATCCTACTACTACTAACCATCATGCATCATACATTCATCCTACTGCTTTATAAAAAGGATTTTCTTTTAAAATAGTACTTCCACAAAACCACCAACTTTCGCATCCAACTCGCTCCCCTTCCTCATTAGCAGCAAGTCTGCTGAAATTGAAGGAGATTGATCTGAAACTCTGAGCTCGCTCGTTTTCACTTAGCCTGTTGTTTATCCGAAACTATATTTGCAAAAACTATTAGAGATTGGTGTATTTCCCCCGCCCCTCCATACACCAATTATACTCTTTCCGGGACCTACAGATAGCGACCAAGCAAACGAGGAACAACTATTCAATGATGACTACGAACGACACGAGAGAAACCATAGTCCAACCGCTGATAACTCAAGATACACATTTAAGAAGGTTTCCTTTTTTTAGTTTATGAATAGAAGGTTTTCTTTTTTTGTCCTTTAGTTTTCTTTTTTCCTATGCTCATGTTAAATTTTATTTTCTTGGAATCATATCTTTATGGCTAAAAAGTTAAATGAGTTGGTATAAACTTGTCTTTTGAATGGTTGATTTATCCTCACAGTCAATCCAATTTGATTTTGTATTTGTATTTTTTTAAGGAATGATATGCTCTTTTAGTATAGTAGTAACAATTTTTAAGCTAAATGATATTGCTGTTATATTTTTTCCTATTGCAAGTTTTTGTTTCATTACGTTAGTTAGTTTCTTAAGATCAGATGAGCATTTTCCTGCGTTGTTTTTAAGGGAATGCTTGAGGGGAAAAAAGGAGGAATCTAACAAATGCCGAGCGATGAGTAGTTTATCACGCTTTGTTAGAGAAGAGCGTCAATGGAAAATTGAAGAAAAACATGACAAAAGAGGTGCAAGATATGGTCAACATCGAGAATATACGAATAGTACAAAGAATTTGGAAAATTCATAAGATGACTCCACCGGGCATAGATATAGATGTTTCATCGAGGAGAACACGAAATTGTGGTCGTAAACAAATTGAAGTTGATCCAAGACGGGTCCAGGAAATAGACTTGCACCAATGAACAACTTTTGCATCTCTTGCAAATGCTATAGGGGTAAGCTGCTCAAAGGTGTATGGACTTTTTAAGCAAGGTGTTCTTCGTCGCCATTCAAGTGCCATTAAACCATATCTGAAAGAGGAAAATAAAAAATCTTGACTACAGTTTTGCTTGTCCATGCTTGACGAAAGCACAACAACGGGCAACTGGAAGTTTAAGGGAATGTATAACTATGTACATATCGACAAGAAATGGTTTTACATAACAAAGAAGGATCAGAAATATTACTTACTTCACAATGAAAGCGATCCTAACAGGTCATATCAAAGTAAAAATTTTGTTGCGAAAGTCATGTTCTTAACAGCTACGGCCCGTCCGAGATTTGACGATGAAGAAAGGGTGATATTTGATGGAAGAATTGGATGCTGGCCATTTGTTACTGAGCAAGCAGCACAAAGAAGCATACATAGAGAAGCTGGGACTATGGAAATGAAGACGATTACATCTGTTAAAAGGGAGACGATAAAAGCCTTTCTAATTGAAAAGGCTTTTATCAGCAATTAATTGAAAAGGTTATACCAGCAATTAATTGAGTAGTGGCCAAGATCAAAAAATATAGAAACTATTTTCATCCAACAAGATAATGCTAGAACACATGTTTCTCCTACTGATCCTAATTTTTTTGCTGCAACTTCAGAAAATGAGCTTGAGATTCGATTAACTTGTCAACCCGCAAACTCTCCTGATTTTAATGTACTTGATCTTGGATTTTTTTGTGCCATACAAGCATTGCAGCAGAAAACACGGGCAAGAACTATCCCTGAACTCATTCAAGCCATGGGAAAAGCATTCAATGACTATTCGCCTATTAAACTTAATAATGTATGGTTAACATTGGAGCTATGTATGAAAGAGGCAATGAAATTAAGAGGAGGGAATCGGTATAAAATCCCTCACATAAAAAAACAGCAGTTTCAAAGGCTAGGTTGTCTTCCTACACAAATTTCATGTGAATCTACATTGGTGCAAACGACAAGAGATTTGGTAGCAACGGCACTTGGTAAATTAACTTTAAGCATTTTCCTTTCTTATTTATTTAGTCTTGTTTGAACTAATATTTCAAATTATTCTTTCTAATATGTAGAAGGGCGATAGAGAACAAATGAGGGCATTGTTAGCTCAAGACTGTTTATTACCTTCAGAATGAAGCTCAAGGATGTGTTCTGTTTTATGAAATTATTGAAGACTTGTCTTTGTTTGAGATTTCTACAATATGTATCTAAAAAAACATTTGCAAAGATATATCAAGATAAGACAACAAAGAGTAAATCTAAGTTATATTCCATAGATGGTAAAACAACCGATGAAATCAATGAAGTGAATCTCTCACCATAAAGGAATAAAGCAAAACATAATCATTTGTTCTAGAGAAAGAAAACGGAACTTCAGATAACTTTTTTTTTTTATGGTTTTTCAAAAAAAATTGGGAGTAGTATCTTGAGCATCTCAATTGGACCTTTTGTGTACTTCTCTTCATCAATAAGACTTTTTTCAACTTTAATGGGAGGTGTAGAAGAATTGTGTGCGTCTTTAGCGGACAAATTCAACGACTTCAGCGAATCATTGATTTGCAACACCATAATCTCAACTTTTTCTAGAGATTCTTTTGCTTCCTTGAGAGCCTTTTCAAAAGATGCTCGTACCTCCTCAAGACTATCATCAACTGGCACTTGTGACTTTGATTCATAACTCTCATTTGCATCCATGTTTAATAAAAGCATGAAATGAACACAACTACAACAAAAAACATTCCGTTACCATCATTGAATAATGAAAATTCAAGTCAAGAAATAAAATTACTACAAAATAAGAAGAAAAACAGAACTCACCAAACTCTTTGAATTTGCTACGCCTTATGATTTCTCTAATTTTGGAGTATTTGATGGAATAAATAGAGGATACAGAAGGCAGATGAAGAAGTGTGGAATTAACATTGTGAATGAGAGAAAATATGAAAAGACACAAGATAATAAAAGAGGTGAGTTAATGACTATTAAGGGGAAACTTAGGAAAAAATGTGTAGGGCGACAAGTATATAAAAAAAAGTATGGAATGCTGAAACGTCTAACATAAAAAAAGGAGGGAGTAACTTATTTCAATATTCGAATCTCTGACATGAGAAGGAATCAAAATCGTACCTAAGAGTTCGCAAGTGCCATATATATGATTAGGAGCACGCTCCATAGTGGTTGTTGAGTTTGTTTTGTCAACCTGCATACATGCACGTTTGTGCAGAAGCTTGCTAGCATTCATTCTGAGTGATATATTAGTAAGGAGGAGTGAACTTGTATTTGAGTATGTTAGAACTGGAGCCGAAAGGATCAAAAGAACCTGCACAAACACAAGAAAAGGAGAGAAAGTTTATCGTTGTGCCGTGGCTGAACCACTGCCCTAAAGGCTATTTCCGGCAGACCCTTGGTGCCAAGTCTTAGTGCCGAATCACTCTCGAAGGTTAACACAGCTCTTAAATCTCACGTGCACTCGTGAGTTTTGAGATGGAGACGCTTTGCGTAAGGAAGTCGACAGCGGCTACAACTATAAAGAGTGTAGGGTTTTCGTGTCTCTCTATGAAGAGAACGCCCACGTATATATAGGGCTCGAAAACGCCCCACAAACCCTAGCCACTAACTAAGCCTACAAAGCTCCACGACAAAAAATATGGAGGGAAAGAAAACTTAGATAAGGAAATAAAGGGAAAAGGGAAAACTAAAGAAATATGGTAATTTCCCCTTTTTTGTGTATTTTGAAATGGAGGTGGAGGAAAATATTTATAGGCTCCTCCCTCTTAAGTTTTTCCTTACATTTTTGATGTGGGATAAGGAAACAATATATATAATGCTCCAATTCCTCTCACTTAAGCTCACAAATTCAGTGTGGAACAAGAGAAAAAGGGGAGAACCAATAATAACTCTACAAAATTATTTTTCATTTCCAACAATCCCCCCACAAATGGAAAGTCAATAAGGAAAGGAATATTGATGCATAGATACAAATATCCTTCAATTTGAATTTGTATGGTAGTGAAGCAGGAAAATATATAAATCTCAAAAAGTGCTTTTCAGTTTGATCTTTAAGAGTTTATATGTTCACCCCCACAACACACATCATTCCTTAAGTAATATGTCTCCGCGATAATATCAAGGCAAATACCTTTAATTCTCATGTGTGCTCTAGAAAATTATTTCATAGAAGAGTGCCACTTCTTCACACACACTTGGTGATTCTATGAAAGTGCAATCGCCAAGGCACTAAATATATTATACGCATATAATATATCAGCAATGTTTTGCAAAATATAACTGCATGAATCATTAAGAGCACAAATGCTCAACCTCAACATAACCATAGTACAATCAAAATCTACTGCTGTAGGATTAGCTCGCAATGTGATGATTCGTCTATGTCCAAAAAGTTCTCCGCGGCAGAATTATATAGCTCAACGCTATTCCTACTAATTAATTAATAGATGTTAATACAGAAAATAGACAATAGAATAAAGATTAAAAAAAACATAGTTTCGTTTTACCTATTAGGTGTCCACCACGTCAACTTTTTCCATTCAATGTCTTCATACCAATTCCAGCAGCAAGTTCTTGCACTTGATGCTTTATGAGACCTTTGGTGAAAGGATCTGACAAGTTATCTCTGACCTCACAAAGTCAAGAGAAATAACCCCATCTCCAATCATTTCTCTCACCACATCATATCTCACTTGGATGTATCTATTTTTCCTATTATAAATGTTATTCTTCGCAACAAAAATAGCAGACTATGAGTCACAATTCAGAGAAATAGGTGCTTCAGATTTATTACCCCAATGGTATATCTGCCACCAAATCTTGTAATCATTTTGCTTCATGCTCGCAAGTTCCAAAGCAATTAACTCAGATTCCATGGTTGAACCTGCAATGCACGTTTTCTAGATTTCTAAGATACAACACCACCATCAAGAGTGAATACAAATCCACTCATGGAGCTTACTTCATCACTATTTGAAACCCAGTTTGCATCACAGTAATCTTCTAACACCTCAAGAAAATAGGAGTAGAGCAAGCAAAGATCATGAGTTCCTTTCAGATATTTCAGCAAGCGGTACAAAGCAGTCCAATGTTCGTTACTAGGGTTATGAGTGTAATGGCTTAACCGACTTACAACATACGCAATATCAGTTCTAGTGCAGTTCATCAAATATATCATACTCCCTAGAATTCTAGCATGATACCCTTGAGAAACAACATCACCATCATTCTTCTTCAATTGTACACTAGGATCATAAGGAGTTTCTTACAAGTACCAGATTACTATAGTTAAATCTTTTCAACACTTGTTCCACATAGTGAAACTGACTCAAGACATATCCATCCTTAGATTTCACCAATTTAATACCAAGGATAACATCAGCCTCCCCCAAATCCTTCATATCAAAGGCAGTAGACAAATATGATTTCGTTTCCATCACAATATCAAGACAAGTGCCAAAGATCAACATGGCATCCACATATAAACATATAAGCACACAATCAGATCCATGGGTGTTAGTATAAAGACATGACTCGGAACCATTTACCACATTCCCATTCAAGAGGATAGTATTGTGAAACTTTTCATACCATTGAATAAGAGCCTGCTTCAAGCCATAAAGAGATCTCTTCAACTTACAGACCTTATTCTCCATCCCAGACATCATACAACCCTCATCATTAAGATTTCAGAAAGACAATTTTCATATCCATTTGATACACCACAAGACTGTGAATAGAAGCTAAAGCAACTAGATTTCGAATGGTAGGGATTCGAGCAACATGAGAATAAGTGTTAAAGAAACCAACATCCTTTTTCTGTGAACAACGACCACCATTAATCTTGCCTTAAACCTATCAATAGACCTATTAGGTTTCAACTTATTCTTAAAAAACCACTTAGATCTAATAGGTTTATAGTGAGCAAGCAAATCAACTAGTTCCCAAGTATGATAACTAGTTGTAGAGTCTAGGTAACTCTATATAGTCTCCTTCCAAAAAGGAGCATCTACACTAGACATAGGAGCTCTATAAGAAACAGGATCCTCACTAATCATGAAAGCAGATACCACATAATCATCAAGATGCTCAACAACAAAAGCAATAATGAAATCAGTACCAAATGGTGTCTAAGTTCTTTGTCTCTTACTCCTTCTCAGGCTATCTCAGACTCTTGAATTGATCGATCAGATGGCTCAACTAAAACATTCCTAGATAAACTAGGTATATCCTCAACAGACACATTAGTTTTCATGATAAATACATGCTCAAAGAACATAACATCTCGAGATTCACAAAAAGTATTATCACATAAGGACAAAAAATGATAAGCAGCAAAATTCTGAGCATAACCAATAAACACGCAATCAAACGTCTTAGAACCAACATTCATCTGCTTCGGATCATTCAGTCTCACCTTAGCTAGACACCCCGACACTCTCAAAAATTTCAAAAGGGGCACAAAACTTTTCCATAGCTCATGTGAGGTCTTGTCTAACTTCATATGAGACACTCGATTAAGAACATAACAGGCAGACAAGGCAGCTTCCCCCCACATATTGTTAGATTAAGCAACAAAGCATTCATCATGTTCTTGAGGGTTCTATTTTTCCTCTCAGCGATACCATTATGTTCAGGAAAATAAGGAGCAGTAAATTCATGAATTAAGCAATGTTTCTCATAAAAGTCTTTAGGAACAACGTACTATATTCTCATCCTCTATTGGATCTTAATCTCTTAATCCTCAAATTCAACTAATTCTCTACTTTAGCCTTATATCTAAGAAATATGCTTGCAGCCTCATCCTTAATTCCCAACAGATATAAGTGAGTGTATCTAGAGAAATCATCAACAAAGAGATGTAGTACATCTTCTCACCTCTACTAACAGTCCTTCTAAATTATGCTAAGTCTGCATGAATTAGCTCAAGAAGTACATAAAATCTAAGTTCCACAACTTTAAAAGAGTTCTTAGCAAACTTTGCATCAACACATATTTCACATTTAACATCATTATTGTGACTAAAAGCAAGAATAAGACCCATAGTACACAATTTCATAACAGGAGCATATTTCACAGAGTTAGAGGCCTTATCTTGTAGTTTGAACAATCAAGGGGCTCCAGCTTCGACAAATCAGACAAGGTATGGTTTGACAAGGCCATGAATAACTTTTAGATTGTTAGAACTGGAGCCAAAAGGATCGAAAGAACCTGAACAAACATAAGAAAATGAGATAAAGTTTATCGCTGTGTCGTGGCCTAACCACTGCCTTAAAAGCTATTTCCGGCAGACCCTTGGTGTCAAGTCTCAGTGCCGAATCACTCTTAAAGGTTAACACGGCTCTCAAATCTCACGTGGAGACGCTTTGCGGTAAGGAAGTCGACAACGGCTGCAGCTATGCTATAAAGAGCGTATGGTTTTCATGTCTCTCTATGAAGGGAACGGCCACGTATATGTAGGGCTAAAAAACGCTCCACAAACCCTAGCCACTAAGCCCATAAAGCTCCACGACAAAAAATGTGGAGGGAAAGAAAACTTAGATAAGGAAATAAAGGGAAAAGGGAAAACTAAAGAAATATGGTAATTTCTCCTTTTTTGTGTATTTTGAAAAGGAGGTGAAGGAAAATATTTATAGGCTTCTCCCTCTTAAGTTTTTCCTCACATTTTCGATATGGGACAAGGAAACAATATATATAATGCTCCAACATCTCCCACTAAGCTCACAAATTCAATATGGGACAAGAGAAAAAGAAGAGAATCAATAATAACTCTACAAAATTGTTTTCCATTTCCAACAGAGTATTCTATAAACTCAAAGGGTAACAACTTGTAGTTCGATACTCGATAGATTATAAATTTTGTTAATGTTAAGTTCACTGTAGAGAGCATAGACGGGTGAGGAGTAAACAATTGGTTTTGTATCTTTGAAACTCTTTATAGTTAATCATTTTCACGTAGGTATGCTATCACCTAGCAGGATTATTAACTCGTATGTTATTGTTGATTATTTTCTTATTACTTGTTTTACAGTTTGTCTTACTAACAAGCTATGTCACGAAAATAAAGTTGTATTGTAAGCACGCACAACACTACTTTCATCTCTAATTAACCATTTTTTATCTATTTTGGACTGCCATAATTATGTAGAGATTATCGAGTCAATATTACGAAGCGGTATTTTTTGTCCAGGATTTATTGCAAGTAAATTGGTAAGTTTTATACGAAAATTACACAACAAATATATGTTTTTTTTTTAATTTTCTTTCCGCCTTTGGCATTTACCTATAAATTTGTTATATATCACTATTATGTTTCTACTTTTTGATATATAGAAGGTGCAACTTCATGGATTAAACTTATATTTCATGATATCCAATATCTGCATAAGTTCAATAAGATTCCAATTTTATTTTTAAACATAAGTTTCTGGAGATTCCAGCTATGCAACTTTTCCCAAGTCAAATGAGACTAGGTTCCCAATATTTTTGCTTATGTTTTATTTATGGGGAGTCCATTCTATTTGGATTGAATATTCCAATATTATAATCTCCAAATCAATATATGAAACTTGATCAATTAATTTTCACAAATATTGTGTGCTTCATAGTAGGAATGTCAGTCAATAAGGCCAAAAAGGCAAAAATCAAGCCATCTTTTTTTTTTCTATACATAAAAAAAAATGCGCAAAAAAAAAAAAAAAAGAGAGAGAATATGAGATTATGGTTGTAATCTCTCATTCTTGAAAACTAAAATTTCAACTTCACTACTAATTTAATATTTATATCTCTGTTAGCACTAACTATAACAAAAGATGTCAATATAAATTCTGATTTGATAAATACTAGTACACTCACCCATGCGATACACGACAACCATTAAACATATATAAATCAAAATCAAATAAATATAAATATTATAGATAAAAATTACAATTAAATATTTTTAGAAAACAATACGTTAAGCCACTACATGAAAATACATAATGTTATACATCTTGGAATACTTCCTTATATACTACATTTGTCGTAGCAGTGCTACTATCATTTCTATCTTCTTCAGAAATTAATTTTTTTAGTACACGACGACTTCATACTCTTGATACAACAAACATATAATTGCCTATGTGTAAAAACTGGTCTTGCCAAGAATACTCAATATGAGAAAGTGATTGCCCTTGAACTTTTGTTGATTGTCATTGCATAAGATATGATCAGAGGGAATTGGCGTCGCTCAAACTTGAAAGGTAATCTCGGATCAGCTGGAATCATACATTCTTGGAATCAATACCTTTTGATCTGCATTTTGTCCTGTAAGATGAAATGAAATCATCCTATTAATTAAATGAGGTAGTTTAATAGGTATTTTTTCACAAAAATAAGTAACATTAATTACGACAACATATACCACCTATTAATGAAAAAGAATGTTCATCATTCTTCGAATGAGAATTTATATTCAGATCTCTTGACCTTTTATTTGTTGTATTGCAATTTCATGAAAAATATTGACGATGTACTACAACTTATTTGAGGAACTAAATAATAAATAAATAAAACTAAAGGGGGGGAAAAAAAAAAAAACTTATGCAATGTCCTCTCCTCCTAATATCTCAAAAAAATAATAAAAATAAAACAAAACTAAGAAAATTCTTTAACAAAGTCATCTCATTGTCCAAAGAAACCTGTTATTCATGCATTTGGCCCATTTAAAGTTAAAAGTGAAAAACAATTATATATTCAACTCTAAAAATCAAGTAAATATACAAATCAAGTCACTCGTTCCGACCACACAATCTAAACAGACGCGACAATGCAGCGCTGCTCTTCTTATTGCCCCCAGCCATTCTCCTACTCATTTTCTTTCCTCGCCATTTTCCTGCTCATTTTCTTTTTCAGGTAAGTGTGTCAAATTAAAATTGGCAGGATTCTTTTTCGGATGCTTGTTTATGTTTTTCCATAATTTCTGTTAGCAATATGCAACCACCTACACATTTTATATAACGCCGATCCAAATTTCTATGTGAAGACTGTACTAGACTTATTATCAGAACTTCGTACTGATAATTGTAAATTCTGTTATAAATATCTAAACATTCATTTAAATAGATTGGTGTTACCTGGATTTTGACGCTTTTTCATGCCATTCGTATTTGCGTTTGGCTGATGTAAATATCTTGCGATCTAATCTTGCCTTCTGTCAAAAATATAAGATGATTATTTCATGTAAAAAAAAGCATTGTAACTGGACAAGTTTGATTTATTGCATGATTAACTGACCAGAAACTTACTTTTTTTAGGTACAATTCATGGCTCAAAACTTCTTCAACAACTAACGATGATGGTGAACAGTATAACTCGAGGTCGGAATAGGAACAGTGGTTGAACCAAAGGTAAACCTTGGAAGTTTGGAGAAGACATTTCTTTTCTTATAATAATAGCTTACAAAAATACATGAAATAAAATTACCTTAATAATTATGCGTTTCAGAAAAGAACCAATCTTGTAGGAATATCCGGGATTTGAAATTGTTCTGCCTTGGTTTGCTTTATATTTTGACGCGAACAATAACTTCTTCTCATCTTCACGTTCTGGACATCTTCACTTGCTTTCCCAGGCTGCAAATCAGTGACCAAACCGAAAAGTGGAGCCATGTCTTCAACAATTTTGTTGTGTAGAGTAATTTTGTTTTGTATGGAGTCTTGGTATTTGGATATGTATTTATATCTACGTAATATTTCTAATTAGTGTTCAGTTTTAAGTAATGAAAATATTGAAATGTTTTATGGCGATATGTGAACTTGCATAGTTGGTTGAGATATAACTGTTGTTAGCACATAGGAGTATTTATTAATTAATTAATCATAAGTAAAATTTAAATTTGTTAAAGTTGAAAAGTTGTCTGCACTAAAAATGGGGCTAAGAAAGTGGGGTAGTGCCGTAGTGGGATATGTTTTTTTTCTTTCTATAACACTTGTGTGGAGTTAATTTGCATTTTTTAATGGCCATTTAATTTTCTATTCGGTGGTGAATAAAAAATAAATAAAATTGTGTCGGCCATTTAATTAATACTGAAAACTGCACACTAATATTGAAAAACTGCTTATTTGGTAATAAACGTGGGTTAAAGCGGTAGTCAATATTATGATTTAATTTCGGATTAATAAAATTATACTATTAAGCTTGTAAACGAATTTTTAAATGTAACTGATTAGAGATAAAACTACGGAATTAACCTAAAAGTGGCGGCAAATAGTAACCGCCATTTCATTTTGTTTTAATATATTATAATAAATGAATAGATCTGCAACGGTTATTAAAGGAAGTAAGCGTGATTGCAATGCACAATAAGCAACGAGCGACACTATAATTTGAATAGATATGCTGCCGTTGTTAAATAAGAAGCGACACTATAATTAGAAACACACACAACTTAATAGGAACTTCACGCTAACCTTAAATGAAGGTAACATAACAAGAAACAAAACAATAGGAAATATACCACCACTTGTTTCTGCTTCAAAATCTAAATGGCATCTCTCCACTTCACACTTCACAGCGAACTTTCAGTTCAATCCGAACATTCAGAAAAAAAAAAAAAAAAAGTGCAAGAGTGTTTTTAGATGCGCAATAGCCTCAATATTGAAAGATACAAGTTGTATTAGAAAGGAATCCAAGAGATGAAACAGGCTCTTCAAAAGTTTGATTGATAATAATGAAAGCTGGTACAGTAACAGAGATTTTTCCATAACCTATTAAGTAAACAAACCTGAAAGAGATCGCCACTTCAATGGCCAAGATTTTCAATTCATTTATCTCTAGATGCTTTATCAACAAGGGCACATTCAAAAATCGCAAGAACATGCTTTCATATATACAAAGTTCCAAAAGCTTAACCATCCACATTGCAAATCAGTGGTCGCTAGAATTCCAACTAACAAGGATTACCAAACAATCATAATAATCTATGAATATAGAACATGATAAATGTAATTGAACATATATATGAAATGGTACAGCTTACATCAGGCAACCTACATGACTTTGCAAATTCTACGGCACTATCTGCTTACTTGCTACAGCTTCATCTAAACACTAGAGTTGGCTTTGAAACCTCTACTACATCATCTAAACTGAAGCCTATCCAAAAGTTATAAAGAATCCAGTCCAGTAGCTCTTACATGGTTTGCTTGCATATCAAGACAAAGCTGTGTAAACAAATAAAAACAAAGAAAAAGAAAAAGGAAACAAAGTACAAAGACTAAACATTTTCAAGATTAAGTCTTGCATTGCAGTTTACATCACAATCCAGAAGGAGAAGCACTGAAAATGAAGATCGTATCACCTTGAAGAGAATCCCGACAAATACCAACTATCAACCGTGTGATCCATCTATAACTCAAAGCTTGATCCGACCATCAACCATTATTGATTCCTCCATCTTGGACTGGGAAAAGGAAAGAACCCTGAAGGGGATAACGGAAATCCATAACCAGGAGACGGAGGTGGATGAGGCCCAGGGCCCAGAATCCCGGACTGACCCATAGAAGCAAACGAGAAATTAGGTGAAATTGGAGGAGGATGCTCGTACCCAGGAGAAAGCAACGGATAAGGCGATCTAGGAGATAACAAATTCAAGAAACCACTAGGGGAAGGTAAAAGGAACTGTGAAGTTGGAGAGGGTAAAAGCGGAGGAGGGCCAACCCCCTTCGGAGAAGGAAAAGGGGGCAAGGGCCCATTCATTCGAGGCGATGCAAGAAGAGGGGGAGGACCATTGAACCTAGGAGATGGAAGATTCTGGGGGGGTCCATTTTGAACTTGAGGCTGCATATGAGCTTGTGGATAAGGCTGGGGTTGCCTCGGACCCGAATCTATAATCGAGTTCTGAAGGTACCGCATATATGCAGAAATTGGGGATTCTGCAGTATTTGCCCATACATCAGGAGGAGTAGGTGGCATTAAATTGGGGGAATTTTGATCATAAGGGGCTGGAGGAGGAGGTCTACCAAGATTATTGGGGTAAGCTATATGACCCGAATACTGCCCTTGTGGAGGAGGCATTCGCATTTGGAGATGAGGATTAATGGGGGGTTGAGGCCTACCAGTCTGTGCTAGAGGTGGTGGCCGGACTCTCTGTAACCGGTTATTAGGGGGCTTGGGATGGTTTTGGGGGGGCCGAGGAGGAGGATCGCGTAGTGGTGAACCGGTAAGCTGCTGAACTATGTCCCTAAAATCATTCTTGTTTATGTTGTAGACCTGGGGTTGAGGCTGCTGCCTTCCACCACTAGCAAAATTGGGTTGGTGTAAAGGACTTTTCTTGATGTTTTTCCCTATCTTGTTCACTCCCAAATGATCCGTCTGCCTATTCTGATTTGGATCCATTATTCAAGATTAAGCTCCACTTTTTCCGACCAGAAACCCTAGCTACTTCTTCACTAGATAAAAATAAAAATAAAAAATCCCCAACTTCCGTTCTCAAATCATCCCAAAACCTAAATCAATCCGAGATCTTCTTGTAAAACCCAGACAAAACCGACAGTCGGTGAATCTCTATCTCAAGGTATTGGTGAATTCCAAAACCTTGATTCTTACACCAACCAAGACAAACAAAATCGCAACTTTCCTTGTTTGACCTCAAACGCAAGTAACTCCAGGAAGAATATTTTTTAAATCCCAAGATGAAAAGTAGTGGGAAAACCATAAAACGAAAAAAAAAAAGAAAGAAAAGGAAAGGAAATCGAGACCTTGAGTTGGTGCGGAGTGGAATCGAGCGATTTGTCGACCTCTGCAGCTGAAGAAGCGCCGGTAAACGTAAACCTAAGAGTAAAATGGTCAATGGGAAAGGGAAGTGGGGAATGTGGAAATGATTAAATCAGTTATTGCTGAATATTATAATCATAATAATTATATAATTGAAAATAGACAAGGCCGGCATCCTAAACTGGTGGCTAAGGCCACTAGGCAAGTGCGTTACCACTCCACGCCGTTTAAGAATTCTTTGATTTTCCCTTCCCCTCTACAAGTGCATATACTTGTGCTTACATTGTGGTTTAGACTTTAAGGCTGCCTTCGGTAAGAGTGTTGGGATGTAAGATGATTAATAAACCTAGGATGAGTCATATGAATAGTAGTAGGTTAATTAATCTATTTTTGTGTTTGGTAGAGTGAAACAAAAAGTAAGATAACTTCAAATGTTGTTTGGTGACAAATATATAACATTGGATTAAAATACACAATTACAATATTACCCTTCTCCAATTCACTTCAAATTCCCAATTGAATTCGCGCGGATTCACTTTCGCGGCAATTCACTAGGGTTTATACATATACAATTGCAAACCCACCAATTCACTTATGCGCCCCCGAGTAGCAGAACTAGAACGAGAACAAAGAATCGGTTATCTCTCTTCTCTCATCACCCATCCCATTCTCTCTTCAATTTCTTCGATTCAAGCTCAACTCCATTCAATTTCTTCGATTAATTGTTCTCGATTACGCAATTTCTTTTTCTTTTTCTTGATATGTTGCGTTATTTTTGTGGATGTTTCAGGAGGTAACTCGCAAGGAGTCTTGCTCGAACTTTGGATATGGATTCGAAAGAAGGTAACACGGTCTTTTATCCTCCTCTTTGATTAGTTTTTGGGAGTTAAGTTTGGATTGAATGTTAGTGGTGAATAAACTTAGGTTAAACAATGAAGTCGAATTTTTTTTCAGAAAATGTTTTTTGTTTCTGCTTTCTATCTAAGTCTGGAAGCATATGATCTTGCAATTTATAGTAATTGAAATCGAAATTTGTGTGCTTTTGCGTAATGAAGTTCATGTAAATCGAAATTTGTGTGCTTTTGAGTAATGAAGTTCGTGTAAATTTGTGTGCTTTTGTGTGCTAATTTGATGATATAGGATATGTTATATAAGTTTTTCTTTGGAAGCAACAGGTAGCAGCAACTTGGTTCGTGGCCGTGCTAAAAAATCAGAGAAAGGGCGACGTGTTTGGACGAAAAAAGAAGAGGACATACTGCTTATAGCTATGAAAGATGTCGTCGCTCAAGGGTGGAAAACGGACAACGGATTCAGAGGTGGATACTTAAAACATTTGGAGCAGATTTTCAAGAAACATCTGCCTGCTACCGACCTTCGTGGAGATCCACACATGAACTCGAAGTTGACCACGTGGAAGAAAACCTATTACGCATTGAACACCATCTTGAACCGAAGCGGAGTTGGATTCAACCTCTATGGAACTTTTACTGTGGATTGTGATAATGCTCTGTGGGAATCCATTGTCCAGGTAAAGTTCTTATTTATATTTCTTGATTATGATGTGTTGGTGTAATATAGAAAAATCGTATGAAGTTGTCTTATGAATATAGTCACTCTTTCTAGTTTTGATATAAATATCTTGGAATTAGTAAGTTGTGAAACTTGATTTAACTAAGTCTTGGGAGGTTTAATTTACTTTGTGATGCTGAACTTAACTAATATCTTGAAGTCAAATCTAGTGCTGAACATTAGCTTACTACTTACCAACTATTTTGCTTTGTTAAAGAGAGTATGAACAGAGATATTCATGCAGAGAATTATAAAAAAAAGGTAGAAAGTAGAATATCCTGATTTTCTGTATTGATAAGATTGAAACTAAACTAACTACAATTACAGAGAATAATAAATATATACTAATGTTGATGATGCTAGCTAATCCAGCTCATTACACTTCCTAAACTCCTCTTTTACCTAATTCTGCCACCTCATCATTTTAATACAAAATATTTATTCTCGTATATGCTTGTCTTACTTCTCTAACAGACCGAGAAAGATGCTGAGAAGATTCGTGCGAAGAGTTGGTCAATGTATGATGATTGGAAGGAGATCTTTGGAAAGGACAGGGCTACTGGAGAGGCTGCGGAAGACATCCTTGAAGCAGTTAACGAGTTGGAGCGAGAATATTCGATCATGGATGAGAGTTACACCCCTGGTGATTATCGTGTCAGCCTCAAGGGCATTTATGCTGCTGAAAATGGGGAACATAGCGTCTGCCAGTCCCAGCCATCCACTGCGAACCCAAAAAATGTGGGCAAGAAGCGTAAAAGCCGCGACGACGGCATTGAGGCAGTTTGTGCGCTTCTAAATGAGATCAGTCGTGAAACGAATGACCGGTTGGAGGCTTTGGCAACTCGCGTAGGATATGACCAAGAGCTGGGACAAGCAAGGATGGATGTCTACTCCATGCTCAATGATGTGCAAGGGCTCTCGATCGACGACAAACTAAACGTTTGTGACATCCTAGCGACAAATGTGGAAAAACATGAAGTCTTCAGGGGCCTCCCCCCAAATGCAAGGACTGTTTTCGTGTTCCGTCTCCTTAACGCTATCTAGCTTATTGTGGTTCTCTTTGAAGTAAAAACTTGTTCTAAGTAGTTAAGATTAATGAACTTGGTGGTTGCTAAGTAGGTTTTTTTGTTGAACTAATGGAGCTGACCACTCCTTAACTCCTAGGTGATTTTATTCCTATCTAACAACTCCATTGTGATGGAAGCTTGTTTTTTGTATAATATGACTGGGAACTATGATGATGGGATTCATCTTTTTGCAGTATATAAAATGTCATGTTTATGCTCTTGCTTGCATTTCATGTGATTCTTCTTATATGATTCTGTATAGAGATGAACTATATGATGCATCTATTATTTCATTTTCAGTTTTTCCAGCTTTTGTATAAGATCAACATCACATCTCGAAGTATCACGATTTAGCATGACCTTCTGTCTAGATCACATAGCTGAAAATGAAAGTCCACTTAATTTTTTCAAGTTATTGTTGATGAACTAAGATCAAAATAAGGACGCATCTGTTTTAGACTTTAGCAGCCCAGCCAAATTTTGTACTAGTTCGAGCAAGAAACAGATTACAACATACATAAAATAAATCAGATTATAATAAACCTAAGCATAGACGATAATTAAACAGATTACAACAACGACATTGGGCGAACTTGCATAGACCTCGAAAATAAGAAACATAAGCGTACATGCTAGAAAATAAGAAAACATAAGCTTACTCAAACTTAATTGACTGCAGATCCATAAGGTGTGATAAGTGCCATGAACTTGACATTCTAAGCGTACTTGCTGGGGCTTGATGACGCACAAGAACTCGACGTTGAAGGTGTTTTTCCCTTTGATTGACTTGCTCTAAATCGTGGAGGAAATGCATTTGGAGGCGGAAAGCGCAGAAATCCATTAGGCGATGCGGTAGGGTCTGTACTTGAATATTCCATATTCAAGTCGCTCTCTTCTTCGTCAATGAGATAGAACTTCTGAGGCTTTCTCGCAGCAGGGGACATCACCTCTGCTTTATCATTTTTTTGCCTATCATCATTCGTGGAATCACTGATAGTGATGATTGTCTTGGCATCCTCAACTTTGACATCGCCTTTGCCGAATAAGATGGCCAACTTGTGAAATTCAGGCTCATCGTTGTGATAGTATGCTTGAGCAAGGGGATTTTTCTATCTCACGCAATAACATAAAATAAAATAGAAATGATCATAACGTATACTATAATTTCTGATTATTGTTCCTATTATAAAAAAAATGAAACAACATTCTTGGAAATTTTGGGAGATAGTTAACATACCCGAAATAATTTGGCCCAAACGTCGGGGCTAGCTACGATACACTTTCCAAGGGAATCCCACCCAGCCTTCTTGTTACATGATACCATCTTGTAAGTTTTGTATTCTCTCATAAACCTCGTCAGACTTAATAGTCAGTCCTAACTTCTCCTTTAACGCAAGCTCCACCATAGTGACAGAAACTAGAGGTGGTTTATTGGATGACCAACCACGCTTTTCTTTATGGTGTGTTAAAACTGACAATAACACTCTATCCATCTCTGCAGTCCATTTTGCAGAGTAAAAAAAATAACTTTAAGGTGGAATTTCTGAAAAACTCATTTTCTTTAGTAAAAGCCCTACAAATGTGATTGTAAATATATGGAAATGCACACATTTATACTTGTAAAAGCAGATCATCGCATATGCTCATAAAGAAAAAAAAAGAACAAAAAACTGAATATAATATAATAGAAATTCTCAAACTATTTAACATGTGATCAATCAACTGAATAAAGCTGTGATCTATCTCTCCAAAAGGTTGATGGATTCCAACCAAAAACTAGTAGACAAATCAGTGAATCTCTAAAATATCAACCTACTTTCACATGCACAAAAATAGGCACTAAAATACAATGCATAAAAATATACTTTAGAATAAGTAGCAATGGATAGAACTCCAACTATTCAATCTATTACAGTAGCCATAGTTCAACAAATTTGATCAAGCTGTCATTTTACTACTACAAATATTACATGAAAACATCTTAATACAAAAAATCCAAGTCAGCTCCGGAGGGAATAAACATCTGAATGTCATGTGGCTACCCTTATATCCAAGGGTCTTGAAATCATCCATCAACCTACCTAATATAGACGTGATTATTATATATTCTTATACACCATGTTAACAGAGCTTTATTCAAGTAAAGATGCAGAAATGACTTCTTGTAAATGCATCATAAGGCAGATAACAATTTCAAGGCAAAACATAAGAAATAAACATGAATATTATATCTAATAAAGAACCTGAAAATGATGTCCAAATAGTTTCAGCTATGCTATCTGTCTTTGTATTCCACGCATTACTATTTTCAATTCCCTCTATGAAATCAGTTTCAACAACTGGGGCCTCATTATCTCCTTGGTCAACATATGAATCATCGAATTCCATCTCGATTGGATCTTCTGGCATCTCACAACGGATGAAATTATGCAATAGGAAGCAAGCCATTATCAAACGATTTTGAACCTTAACGGGATAGTAAGAAGCACTTCTCAATATCCCCCAATGTTTTTTCATAATTCCGAACGCTTGCTCGATGATATTGCGAGCTTTAGCATGTCGCATGTTGAAAATTTCATGAGCATTCTGAGGTATTTGACATGTTGGACCCCATTCTTTGAGATGATATCGCACACCTCGGTACGGGGCTAAAAAGCCTTCCGAATTTGCATATCCGCTGTCGCATAAATAGTAATTTCCTAACAATAATAAGGAAAAAAGGATCAAAGCTTACTAATTGCCTACATCTATAAAAGCAATTAGTTTTTTTAATAGCACATAGGTAATATAAAATTTAAGCATAATCAAAATGAATAATCATACCCTTCGGGACCTTGAGCCCATGATATCTGTTTACGGCATCTCGTAAAACTCTAGAATCCGCAGCGGATCCCTCCCACCCGGGTAGTACATAGACGAATCTTAATTTTCGATCACAAACGGCCAATGTGTTGGTACAAATTTGTCCCTTTCTCGATCTATATCTCGGTTTATCCATAATTGGAACTGAAAGATTAATGTATGTGCCATCTAGTGCTCCTAAACAACCCTTTTTCAAAATAAAATACCTTGTCACAGATAAGAAACAATGTGTGCTGGTAATCTTCAAGTACATAAATAATTATATGATAGTTGAGAAATGATTTTACCTTAAACCATTTCCATCTACCATCAGTTTCATCTTCAGTCACAGGCTCCGGTTTGACAAGTAGTCGATCGTGCAATTTTAAGATTGCTTTTAAAACAATATGCATGTAACATGATACCGTGTGACCTGATCTTAGAAAGTCAAAACTGATTACTCGATTCTTTTTATGATGGGCAAGTGTACAGAGAAACATCGCAGTCTGCTCTTCGACAGTCACATATTTTCCATCATTCACAGTTCCTAACTCTCGCAACAATTTGCAAAGTCTACCAAAAGTGTTACGATTCATGCGAAGATTAACAATGCAATCTGTATCACTTACTCCGACAATCCTATTCAAGTGTCTTATTTGATGTGGAATCTTATCAATCATCGAATAAGACTTGTTTGTGCACCTACGCTTTCTTTGTTCATTTAAATTATTCAGAAGAAGCTTCATTACAACTATGACCTGTATTAGGAACCTGAGAGAGATTTCTTGAATGGACATGTAAATTTCTTTCCTCAACTGCTTATTGATGGCCATTTTTCACAAGATTTAGTAAAAAGTCTGAAATGAGAACAAAGAATATGCATAGGTTAAAATACTAGTTTAGTTGAATGAATTGAAGACAAAGAAAGACACGATAGATATAAGAACCAACAATTTCAATACATCACTACCATCAAATTCAAACTCGGAAAATTCGAACTTTGAATCTCTCAAAGTGATTTTATCCTCCAATGACAACATATACCAACAAGCTAAAGCCATTAATTTTAAATCATCACAAAAGGAGAATATAATAGGAAATAAAAAAAAACTACCAACGCACACCAAAAACAATGCCCAGGTGTTAAAAAATAAAAATAAAAAAAAATGCCCACCAAAATCCGAAAGGCAATTGAATCTGAAGGAATCAGAATTGAAGCAAATATTCAAGAATCCCAGCAGAAAAACGGCATCACACCGCTCCGTCTAAACCGATCTATAATAATTTTCAATCGATTGTTAAATTAAAATTGCGAAAAATTCAAGAAACTTTACCTTTTTTGGTTGGATTGGGCAAAGGTAGGTTAGATCTTGTGGAGAAACTCGATGAAGTCCTGGGTTTGGAAAATTACCTGAAGATATTGATGAATTGTAAGAGAAATCAACAATTACTTCCTTCGATCGACAAAAATTGCATGAATTGAAAAAACCTTAGACCGACGACGAAGCGTAAAAACAGAAGAACACTCTCAGCTTGAAATAGTTTGCTCCTGGAAGTGAGTTGAAATCTCGAAGGCAAAAGGGTAAAGTTGTAACCCCATGAAATTCTTGCTTTTACTGTTTCAAGGAGATGAATGTATCTGACCAATTTTGTAGGATGATTTAACCAACCAATACAGTAGATTATAAGCGGGCCTGACCTTTTAACTTGGGCCCTCCAGTTTAGGTTAATTGGGTACCAAACACTATGATGAAGCATGATGATTCATCCCATCTTGTTTCATCTCATCAACCGAACACTGCCTAAAGAGATGGTTTATACTTCAGTCTTATTTGACAGGTCATATTTTATTATTTTATAATTTATATATATTCAAAGTAGGAGACAAGTAAAATGGAACGGAAGAAATACTAATCTTGACAAATTGACAATGAATTGGATTTTTTGTTTTATGTTTATTGAGTCGAACTTTTCTTAATGTATGTCTAAATCCATTGGATCCGCAGATCCATAAGTCTGGACCCGAACCCATAATAAATTCTAAAACTAATCAAAATTCATGATTATAACTAATAATTATGTAGAGGAGTTTCTACCAACTTCCAAAAATAAATTATAATAATATTTATTTTTTTTATCAGGCAAATTTTTTGGCCGCGCTATGGAAGACTCAAACCCAGGACCTTTGGTCCAAGGCCTTACCTCCTACCACTAGGCCAACACACGTACATAAATTATAATAATGTATATTCTCAAAATTTGAAATCTGATCCAAATTTAAAATTTAAGGGCATGTAGATCCATCAAATTTAAATTTTTTAGACGGCTCAGATTCAAAAAATAAATTTGGATCTACTAATGTGGACCGAATCCAATATTTGTCATCCTTAGATCATAAAATCTAATTTAAAAATATAAATTGTAGACTAGTAGGACTTCCCATGTATTTGATAGTCAGAATATGAGAGAAAACTTTTATATAACTAGCCAATATATATATATATATATATATATATATATATATTATAAAAAATATCTTATTTATAAAATTTGGTTTACCTATTATACCCCTAATATATATTTAATTTTAAATACCACAGGATATATAATATATTATACTAATTTATCATAGTTATCTTAAGTATGTAAGTTTTATAATTATATTATACTAGAACTCTATCCATATATGTTAATTTATAGATGATTGATTGCCCATAGTACTCTTCGATATTCATACCTCTGTTACATGGACACTCCTGGATAGGTGCCGTACCCGTGTCCGATACGAGTGGCACGGATCTGGACACGGCAGTCGTGTCCAAATCGTCGGATATGGCCGTAAGGTGTTTTGATTCTTAAAGTGGCGGCTGCTCAAATTAATAGAGAGAGAGAGTGTGAATTACGGCTATTTAAATTGAATGGTTTACAGCCCACGTTTCATATTCCAAAATCGGTTGAGTTTTTTTAGGAAACATCAATCATCCAAATCTTTATTATTTTATTAATTATTCTTTATAATATATTAGATTCTTAACCTATCTTTAATTCTTTATATAAATCTCTTACGTATAAACATTACTGCAAAACTCTCGCCTACAATCTGTTGTTCCTTTGGACTTCTGATTACTTTTGGAATATTAAAATATTATTAGTAATTTTAATTTTTTAACATATATATATATATATATATATATATATATATATATATATATATATTATGTATGGTGTATCCCCGTACCCGTGTCCAAAGTTCGGACAGTGTCCCCGTGTCCAATTTTTTTAGAAAAAGGGTATTCGACACTCGGATCCGCACCCGTGTCGGATACCTGTACCAATGTCCATGTAACTTAGATTCATACAAAACACAAAACTTGTTTTCATATTTTTATTTTCTATTTTCTACTACCGTCCTTTTCAAATTGTTACACTTTTTTCAGTAATTTTTTCAAGCGTTTTCGAGCATCTTGATGATTAGTTTTAAAACAACTTTTTAAAGAATTTTTCCTTTTACGGGATACTAGTGTAACAACTTGAAAAGGACGGATGCAGTATTAGACACTCGAAAACGCTTGAAAAAATTACTGAAAATAGTGTAACAACTTGAAAAGGACGGATGCAGTATTAGACAAGGAAATTTAATTTGTATGTATGGAATTAATTAAATAAATGTAAATAAAATAATGTACATGTATTGGTGTAAGAGTATTTATCGTTGAATTATGTATGAAATTCATTAGTTGACTTGAAATACCGTAAAAATAGTTATTACCGTAGGGGGATGATTCCTATTTTTTTAAAATTTTTTTGACTTAATGTATTCAATAAAGTCTAATTAGATCTCATTTCATAAAGTGTATTTTGTAAAGTGTAATTAGGTCTCATTTTATAAATTGTTATTTCATAATTGAATCTCATTTTACAAAGTTTATTTTGTGATTAGTTGATTGCAAAAGTTCGGCTCATCTAGGTTTTTGTAAATTTGTGTGGCAATGATGGTAAAAATTAAAAGGATTATGTGGAAAGTGGATACTGAAAAACTATTATGTTTATCGCATATGCAAGGAATAAAATTTTGATTTTTTTTATTAGATTGTTTTGTTACTCCCTTCGATATGTTTAAACTATTAATGTAATATTTTATTATTATTACTAAAATATTTAATAATTAAGTTGTATCATATTTTCATCCGTGCATGATTAAGAAAAGAGAGAGAAAGTATTATGGCAAAAGAAGATTAACTAAGAAATTATGCATTTATTTTCAGCGGCATTTGTTGGTCGTGTGTTAGGTTCATTCTCTTTTTTCATACAATAGTGGTACAAGGAATTAGGGATTGGCAACAAGGAATTGAGCCTTTAATCATTAGGTCAAGGGAAGGTGTTCATTTTAACATTCAAGCTCAAGAGAAGTTTCGTGTCACATTACACAAACACGAGAATGTTGTTGCAACAGTAGCTTTCTGAGATTACGAATGTCCTAAAATCAACCATTATTCTTGCTAAGAGTTTTGAGGAAAAAGATGAAAGCTCAAGTTTTGAGTTGCATGCATAAAAGCCTAGAGGCTTAACTGTGAAGATTATGAAACTATGATAGAAACGTTTAGATGGACTTTGTCAGTGTGAATTTCAGCGGAGTAAAGTGACTAGAATGTACAAGAAAATACAACTTCTTAATATATTTCAGATCAAAATTTCATATGCTTAAGAGATTGCAACTAAATTGATGTTGGAAAAGAGGCTTTAATTTAGCAAGAAAATTCGAGGAAGAACATGAGTAGAGCCATACCAAAATGCATGAAGTCACATAAGAAGTTAGATAACTAAGTAAAATGATGTGCTTCATCGACCTAGAACAACTGCTATGCATGCAGATTCGGGATCCTAAGGCTTTTAGGAGTTATATGTTGCAGTTTGATAGAAGACTATGAACATAGCTTGTAATTTAGGTTTCTACATCGGCCGATGGGGGTGGGAGGGTAAAATCATATACCATAATTTGATAGAGTTAGGTGATCTTCATTGCATTTTCATTAATATCAAATCCTCGTAACTACGTATTTCCTCTGATTTTTTTTTTTGTTGTGTTAGATACTTCTTAGTTTAAATTTAGAGTTAGATTGCCTTAGTTAATTAATTCATTTTTAATTTGATAGCTCAAAAAATTCATAGTAGCTTAATAATGGTAATTATATTTTCTTTTTGCATTACTCCTTGCGGAATATGACATTGCTCGCCCGGCACTATGATATAACCACATACACATAAGGTGATTTAAAGAAATAGGTGACCACTCTCAAATGTCATTTCAAAAAAGACTACGTGCAAAATTGTTGGTCCCAGAAAGAGTATAATTGGTGTATAGGGGAGGGGGAATACACCAATCTCCAACAATTTTGCAAAATATAGATTTGAACTAACTGCAGGCTCAATGAAAAGGAGCGAGCTCAGAGTTTCAGATCTATCTCCTTCTATTTCAGCAAACTTGCTGCTGATGAGGAAGGGGAACGAGCTGGATGCGGAAGTTGGTGGTTTTGTTGAAGTACTCTTTTAAATAAAAATCATTTATGAAATTAGTAGGATGAATGTATAATGCAAGATGGTTAGTGGCAGTATGATTAAATCAACTGGAAACATAAAGAGAGAGAGAGAGAGAGTATGTGTGTGTGTGTGTCACGCCCCAATTCCTGAGGAAAGGCGCACGCGCTAAGGGTGTGACAAGGGGTTGAGATAAAGAAGTGGGGATAGAAATGGGATTCAATTCATTTCAATTATCAATTGATACTTCCCGAAAAATTTGGGCAGTATCTTTTTTTGCAAAGGGAATAAGCCAGAATAAATACGACAGCAACATATCCAACATAACAACATATCATTATACTAGGATCGCATAGGATTCGATGGCTCAACGAATCAACATAAGTCCATCATTTCAATAAAGTCGAGTTCAAGATCTCGAGAATAGATAGTGAATAACATCAGAGTGCATATCTCTAGTTCGAGACTAGAAATATATTTAGCGGAAGCTTAACAAAAAGAGATTCCTAGCCTCAGCTCTACTCCGTCATCACATCTCCATCAACCTGAAAACATTTAAAATATTTGGGCTGAGTACTGATGTACTCAGTGGGCTACGCATTTTATCAATAATTTATGAAGACTGACAATTCTCAAAGCATATAAGTATGAAACATAACAACATGAAGCAATAGCAGATTATGAAACCTTAGCGACATAAAACCATAGCAGTTTATGAAACCATAGTCATAAAACATAACAACGCAATAAGTCCACCTTAAACAGTTTTATCTTATCCACACTCCAGGTTGTAACCATGTGAATCCGTTTAGTATCCAGAGTCTAGGCCGTAACCTTGAGAGTCTATTTAGCATATATTCGAACTCTGGGATCGTAATCCAATGAGTTCATTTAGTATCCAGACTCTAGGTCGAAACCTTGAGAGTCTATTTAGCATATATCCGAACTCTGGGATTGTAATCCAAAGAGTCCATTTAGTATCCAGACTCTAGGTCGTAACCTTGAGAGTCTATTTAGCATATGCACATAATTCTATCAATTTATCCCATAGCATTTAACATGTACGTTGCGCCTTGACCATTTTATGGATAAACAGTTTACTGCTAACCAACATAGCATTATGTAACTCGTATACATTTGAAAGTAAAGCCCACATAAAATATTTTATGGATAAACAGTTTTTCATCTTTGAAACCTTGAGCATACATAACTCATATACTTTGGAAGATAAGTCCACCTCTTGAAGCGTAGTAGAATGGCCGGTCTTGATAAGCAACACCTAATCCAGCGTTCCTCGTTGAACAACGCCTATTCATAACGATACTATAAGAATTCTAAAATTCTTAAAATAAATCTAAGGGAAATATATTCGCCTTCTATTTTTCTTGATTATAAATCTGTTAGGGATAACAGATTTGTTTGAATCCTTTAAATCTTCTCATAAGTGAAATAACTATTTTCTTATTAATAAACGACTCCAATTAAGAAGTTAATTGGGTTCAAATACTCATTGAATACTTAATCCGAAATTAGGATAAATTCCAAAAAATATTTTTAGGCTATTTAAAGCTTAGCAATTAATTAAACCTTAATTAATCATGTTCATAGCTTATTAAGTCTTTCAGCCCATTTTACTTAGGCAAAGAATATGATGCCCAAACCATAAACCCATCACAAGCAACACTCGGCCCACTTGCAGAAGCCCACTTCAAATTAATTAGAGCCCAACTTGAAAACCCATTTGCCCCCACAAACCTTCACAGCTCACCCTCTTCAACAGCCCTCTCTCTCGTTCTCTCTTCCCTCTTCCTCGTCTTCTTTCTTCTTCGCAGAAACGACAGCGGCTGCCACCTCTCCGGCGCCGCCGCTTCGGCGTCGTTTTCTTCTTCCTCTCCCCCGGAATCCCCAAATCTGAAAACCCTATGCCGCCGTGCCTTCTTTTCCTTCATCATCCAATCGCCGGCACTGCAATCTATGACCGCCGCGTCGCCTCCGTTCGCACAGCAACTTTCCCTTGCCGCCGTCGATTCTTAACCCGTGCTGCCTGCTCGTGATGCCGTCCTTTCTGCAGTGCCACCGCCTCTCCTCGATTCTTCACCGGCGAAATCCTATCATGAAGTTCGCCATCGCCGCTGCGTCGCTGATGAGATGGGCACCGCTGCGCCGTTGCTCCGCCGTGCTAAAGCCGTCGCCGCTGCTTTTCCTTCGGTGCTGCTATAACGTGGCTGATCAAAGGAAGGCGAGGAGCAGAGACTAATCTCGTCTCCCTGGCTCGCTCCGGCTGACCCTGACAGGCCCTCCGCCACCATCCCTCTTCTTCTCGCCTCCGCATATGCCGATGGCAGTCGCGCCAGTTTTGCCCACAGCTCCGCTGCTCGCCTCTATTCGTCCCAACACCGGTGCCACTCCTCGACTAGCGTTGCCACTTCACACTGCCGTCGACAGCCGTCCCTTCGCCGCCGATACTCCAGCCGTGCTCACAGTAGCAGGGGACGAGTCCAGCTCTTCCACAAGCTAAGTTTCTCACCTTCCCTTTCACTTCTCACCCTCGCTTTACTTTTCTTTACAGATTTCTTCCTTGGTTAATGAATCCATAAATGTTCACCATAAGTGTTCACTATTATAGATTCTTGTTAATAAAGTAAAGTGCTCAAGTTCATCTCTTATTAGATATCTTGCATATGATTTAAGCTGCAGATACAAGATATTGTACTTCTTATTTAATACTTCAGGAGTTTATTGAATATCACTCGTATATACATATAGCTGCCGTTTGTTTCCCTTAGTATTTCGAGTCATGAGATTTAGATTAGTATGCTTATGTTTTTATTTCAGTTTCCTAGCTTAAAGTTGCAGTAGTGTTTAGGAAAACAGCTACATGGTTTCATTCTCTGTTTTGTGTGCTTAAAGCTCATATACATATATACATACCAGAAGTGGATGCTTGTAGTAGGATTTTAACTTCATGCTTTTAATTACGGTTGTAGTATAGAACATGTTTTGCGTTCTTTTAAGTTTCTTGCTTTAGTTTTCTAGCTTTTAAACATGGAAATAAAAGGGCTGGGAACCCTTTCAGTTTAAGGAATTGGAATGGTGGTGATGACTGTAGATTTGAGAGGATGCAAGGATGCAGCTTCTTCTCCTTCTCTTCCTTAAGTTTTCTGCATTTCTACTTCGTTCTTTTGCGAGAGTTTGGTGTTTGATTTGTGCAGGAGAAGAAGTGAAGTGGTGAGAAGCTGATATAGAGTGGTAGATGGGGATGTGTTGAAAAAAAAATGGTGCGACCATGTTGTGGCTACTGTGGAGTAGAATAAGCCTCCTTATTCTGTGGGATTTGGCGTGATTTTTCTTAGGTGCAAAGATTGTTGAAATCTTGTGTCTGCATAGAATTTGACTTGATGATATATTTTTATTTTATTTATTAAATTAATCTCCTTATATAATTAGATTAAACATTTGGGCCTTTATTGTTGGCCCTCTTTATTAATGGATCTCTTTATTAATGGATTTCGATTTATTCGTTTAGCTTGTGATATTGTAATCGGCTTGGCCCAATTTCATTTTAATAGGTGATACGGAGTATTATTTTTGGCACATTATTCATACTTAGAGATTAATTAATTATCCTTTAAGTAATTCAATTAGAAGTATTATAAAGCAATATAATAGTGAATTCTTTTTCTTTGTTCGCAATAAAAATTACGAGATATAAATATTATATCTATATCTAAATTGCAAAATAAATGCAATTTCACACACCTTGAACCAATTCTATTTAATGAAAATTGGAAACAAAGCTACGCAATTTTTTTTATTTTTTTATTTTTTGAATTTCTACGTATTTTCTATTTAATAAAAGTCGGCGTATTACAGAGAGAGACCGGAGAAACCGTCCTACGTCCACGTTAAGTTTCGTCGAACTTGAGAATCCCTTTAACCTTTGGATCCCACTCCTCTCTTATTTTTACTGGCTGAGGACCAAGTCCTAGAGCTCAACTCACTTAATGAGATCTAAGCACGATTCCTGGGTCGTGACCCTTACAACTTTACAACAGCTAGACTAAAGACTATAGACCAGCAAGCTTCCTGATTTCCAGAGCTTGATCTTCTCTGAAAATGGTGAAGCAACAGAGTTACTTCCTTCTTCATGAATCAGCTTCTTGACTTGAAGGAGTAGCTTCTGTCGAGCTCTTGAGTAGTAGTGAACACTCAAGAACTTAGATTGAGTACTTAGATTGAGTAACAATGGTGAAATCTCGAGAGGTCTCAACACTTGGGAATTCTCTAGGTATTTCGAGTGTTGAGTTTGCTTGAATGCTTGAGATTTCTGCAGAGTTTCGGCTTGTTAAATTGAAATTCCCGTGAGAAACTCCTTTGAAGATGATGGTATTTATAGGCCTAGAATTTGGATTCTAGCCGTTGAGACTTTGACCGACGGCAGGGAGCCATTGGTGCTGAGTCACCTTCATCAGTTGGGGTTGGTCCAGGTTGGCAACCGACGTGGCAACAATGGACTGAGAGACCAGTTGGTCGTAGTGAGACCAACTGATTCTTGAGGCAGGCGGCTACGAGCCGGAAAGATATACAGTAGGGCAGCAAGCCTTCTACAGCTTGTGAGGCAGGAGCTGGATGCTAGATCGATCACCTATAGGAGAGAGTTTGACAAAGCGATCTCCTCCTTTACAAGCTGGATCGATCAACTTATTCTAGACTACATCTGTTCTAACAAGTACAAATGGCTCATATCGCCTATACTCTAATAAAGAGTAATCTAGATCTAAGTATGGTTTTGAGGAACATCATCAAAACAATTGCAGAGGGTTCCCAACAAAAACCTTAGTAGTTAAACCTTATTAGTAGATTCATCCGTCCCCCATTTATTGACATTATTACTATATATAGGCGTCATCCATTTACTGAACCTTTCCATTTTGGGGCGTAGGTCCTACAATCACTTTAACACTTTAACATTTTATCACTCTACTTTTTAATACTTTAACACTTTAATACCATTAAAAAAATTAGATGGGCCCACAATTATTCCACTTTAATACTTTAACACATTAATTTATTAATATATCATCAAAATGCATAAAATCATGTGCCTAGAATTTTAGTTCACTAAATGGAAGATGGAGGGAGTACATTTTATAATTTTTTTCCAAAATGTCAAGAGATTTTGTTCATCATAAAAGGTGTGTAATATAAAAAATTAATAAAATGATTTTATTTTTAATATAATAATTTATTTGATCAATTTATGTCATTCTTATGTTAAATATAGTTCATTTGAAATTCATGATCAATTAATTTATTACACAAACCTATCAACATCATTTTATTGAGTCTGCAAAAATTAAATTAAAAAAAAAACATTGTATACACAACTATAAGTCTATATTGCATGCTATTTACAACTGTAATGATCATCCATCATTATGCATTAGTAGTACTATTAGAATACATTAGTCGTCATAAAAAAAATTATATTATTTTTACCGTATGAAGTATGTCAGAATTCAAGCATTTCTTATAAACGCATTGTACTGTCGTTGTTGGAATTGATAAAATCTTACTATGCTAATTCTTAAGCTATGATCAATTCTTACTATGGTAATTCTTAAGCTATGATCAATTCTTAAGCTAAGAATGTGTAATTCTAACCATTATGTCCAACGATATTGTTGCAAACATGAACGAATATGTTTTTCCGAGCATGAGGATGGTAAGAATAATCAATTCTAACCGTTGTCGTTGTAGGAATTGATAAATTCTTACTATGGTCATTCTTAAGCTATGATCAATTCTTGCTATAGTGATTCTTAAGCTATAATCAACTCTTACTATGGTCATTCTTAAGCTATGATGAATTCTTAAGCTAAAAATGTGTCATTCAGTGATAATTAATTAAAAAAATTGTTGAAACACATATCTGAGCATGAGGATGGTAAGAATTGTTGAATTCTATCCATTGTGTTTGTCCCTAATTCATGTCTCGTGAAGTTAATAGTAAGACATGATCAATTTTTATCATCAAAAAGGGTAAAAATTAATATTTCTTACCACTATATACCGACAAATCTAAAACGAGTACAATTACTTTGCATTATGAAAATTATAATCAGCGGCCAAAAATTCAAAAGACGCAAAGTGACTACAAAAGTCGTATTTTGACATCACAAAAAAAGACATATTGTAAGAATCCAATCAAATCAAACCGATGATCCAGTAAGATTTGCTTGATTCTTGCCAAATCTTATATTGACCTCGTTGCATATATATCACGCAAAGTTTATGTTGAATAATATGCATGAACATACGCAAATAGAGTTTGCTTCTTGTACTTAACACAATCCGTAAGAAAATTTAAATTTCTTACATATTATTTAATGCAAATTCGTATTTTCTTACCATCATTACCGTGTTTTTATTAATTTATATGTATGATCGTACATTTGTATGTGCGATAGTAAGCAAATTCAATTTATTACCTATTATTTGACACAAATTTCGTATTTTCTCACAATCCTTAGTGTTTTTAATAATTTATATGTGTGATTGTAAAATTTGTATGCAAACTTGGTAAAAAAATAATAATTTCTGATATATTATTTGGTAATATTTTACATACAATTGGTAAGAATTTATAAATTCTTACATATATTTTTGTAATTTGGTAAGAAATTTGTGGCTGTAATTTGGTAAGAAATTTTAAATTATTACATACTATTTGATAAGAAATTGTCAATTTCTATCTTCTCATACTATTTGATAAGAAATTGATAATTTCTTACCATTTTCAACTCGATTGGTAAGAATTTAAAAATTTATTATGTTATACCAATTCACTTGGAAAAAATACAATTTGACTTTGTATTAAATATGTAAGAATTTGATAATTTCTTAAGTTTTATTCGGTAATAATTTGTTAATGTCTTACATTATCTAAAACGTCTTGTAATAATTTGTAAATTTCTTACACTCTTAAACATGATTGGTAAGAATTTGTCAATTTTTTATGGTCTAGTTGGTTAGAATTTATTAATTTATTACCTTATCTAAAACGTTTTGTAAAAATTTGAAATTTTCTTATTAACGCCGATGTTAAAGCTGTACAAAAGCGAGCGCCACACGATGTATCGGAAATCCCTCAAAGTTAATGCAACTCAAGAACCGTTTGCCTTCACGTTCGAGATGAGACCGAAGAAGAAGAAGAAGAAGAAGAAGAAGAAGAAGAAGAAGAAGAAGAAGACCACATGATGAAAAAAAAAAAACAATTTTACTTTCAGTTTTGATTTACTTGGTATTAAATATGTAAGAATTTGATAATTTCTTATATTCTTTTTTGTAGTATTTTATTAATTTCTTACATTTCTAAAACGTCTTGTAATAATTTATAAATTTCTTACATTCTTAAGCTTGATTGTTAAGAATTTGTCAATTTGTTATGTTCTATTTGGTTAGAATTTGTTAATTTATTACCTTATCTAAAATGTTTTGTAAGAATTTTAATTTTTTTTTATGGTCTTCAATTAACTTAGTGTCTTGTTTCCTTCGATTTTTAGCCCCTTTTGCCGATGCTTAAGCAGTACAAAAGCGAGCACCGCACGATGTATCAAAAATTTATAAGTGTGGCCGTAACTTGATAAGAAATTTTAATTTATTACCTATTATTTAGTGCGAATACGTATTTTCTTACTATAAATATTCAATTCTCATCAATCAATACGCCATCATCAATATAACACTCATGCATCACAAAAAGTGAAAATAATCAATCAATTCTTCAAACAATTGTTCAAAAAAGAACATAAACCTCCCTTTTAAATTGAGATTTCTCTACAAAGCCTCCCTTTTAATGGGCAATGAATCAACGTAAGAGTCATTATTAATCTACCAATTTCCACCACTCTTTGCATTTACTCACCCTTTAATTATGAGATTCAAAATCTAACCAAGCGTCTGTGGTCGAGATCGGAAGCAGATGAGATGCATTTGATTTTCTTTTCTTGAAAATAAATAAGCAAATACAAGTAGATGAACATCTCTGACGAAGAGATTAGGATAGAAACACAGACTTTTCCACAAACACCTTATGCGTAATTTAACCACAAAAATTGAATGGAAAAATTCCCTATTTCCTCTAAAAAAACCCGAATTGAGAAAATTGAGATTTGAAGAAGCTAGAAGCAGGTCTGCAAAAAAATCATCATAAAAATGAGCAGCAGCTTCATCTCTTCCCTTTCGCTTCTCAGCGGCATGTGGTCGCCAACGAGCAGGGGGGAGAAGATTTGGAGTCGACAACGGTGGCGGGTGAAAAAGTCGTCGCCTCCACGCTGGCGCCGGCGAGAAGCAAACGACAGCTACTACGCCCTTCAAAGTCGTCGCTTGCACGCTGGAGCTATTCAGCTTCAGCTTCTTCCCCCTGTTCGGCTCCTTGCTAACGCCACCACGGAGCCACCGCGCCGCCGCCGTCGTGAGAGAAGCTGCATAAAGGATGAAATGGGAGAAGGAGGTGAGAGAGAGAGAGAGAGAGAGAGAGAGAATCAAATTCTCAAAAATAAAATGCAAAATATGAGAGAAGAGAAAGGGGGTGGGGGTTTACACGTGAATGTGAGGGGAGGGGAGAGAGAAGATAAGGGTAATTTGGGGATAAATTTGAAAGTTTAGGTGGAATTTATTTTTTCTTAAGTTGTAGGCAAAAGTCAATTAACCTAGTGTTGAATAAGTATTTGACTATATTTCCTCTTTAGAAATCTCAAATGTTAGAGTATATATTTTCCTTATATAAATCTTAAATCCTACATCATTGATTTTTGCCACGTGTCATTAATCTATTAAGGCAATAGAAGATATCACATGCTTTGAGAATAGAAGATCCGAACGAAAAATTTATATGTAAGAGTAGATTATGGCCTAGGGCTAAATAGGTTTTCATATATAAACATGATCGATCTTATTTTCGCAAGATAGTTAATGCACGAAAACTAGGATTTAATGAACACGAAAAGGGACACAAAGGATTTACGTGGTTCGATCTACCGGAATAGATCTACGTCCACGGAGCAAAAGAGAGTATAAATATTATTGCTAATATGCGTATAGTTTGTACAAAGATTGTCCTCCCCCTTTCAACCTATTCTAAACCCCTATTTATAAGTGTTTACATATGGAATTAGACTAGGATTATAAGTCTTTTCCTATTAGGACTCTTTGGCTTGATCTCCTCCTTTATTGGATAAACACTGAGCTTCTATATCTCTTGTGGAGCTTGAATTATAGTCGATGTAGGAGTTGCCTTGGTGTAGAGGTTCCTTTGAGGTGGGCCGAAGTGGACTCGGCCTAGGTAGGCTGTTTGGGCCGAGCCAAGTAAGGCTCTTAAGTGGGCCGAGCTGCATAGGCCGAGCTTGACAGTCGGAGCCTAATTATATTGAGCTCGATGCTTAGGCCTAGTAGCTAGGCCATATCCTATCACATCCCCCCCCCCCCAAAAGATATGGAAGTGAATGTGTGATTGGGGTAGAAAGGCGAAACATGAGTAGTTAAAGTGACATTGCCCCTTCGGAAATACAATTTCGACGAAGTTGGAATGCGTACGGCTTCGTTAGGACGAGGTCGAACTGAAATTCACATTGCCCGTTCGGAAATAAAATTTCAACGAAGTCAGAATGTGTACCGCCTCATTAGGACGAGGTCGAACGGAAATTCACATTGCCCCTTCGGAAATAAAATTTCGACGAAGTTGGAATGCGTATAGCCTCGTTAGGATGAGGTCGAACTGAAATTCACATTGCCCCTTCGGAAATAAAATTTCGACAAAGTCGGAATATGTACGGCCTCATTAGGACGAGGTCGAACTGAAATTCACATTGCCCCTTCGGAAATAAAATTTCGACGAAGTCGGAATGTGTACCGCCTCGTTAGGACGAGGTCGAACGAAAATTCACATTGCCCCTTCGAAAATAAAATTTCGACGAAGTCGGAATGTGTAGCGCCTCGTTAGGACGAGGTCGAACACGTGACGTGTCAGTTACATTTAATGCGCCGTTTGGGGTCCCGATAAAGCAGGCGGAAAGTTACTAAAACTTCTTTCAGACGCCACAATCAACATTTTTGAAATTCGGAACCCTAAAAATTTTCGGCAATTCATCTTCTTCCTTCACGCTTGCAGTGCTGCCGTCAGTGTTACACCAGAATCCAATGAACCATTCATTTTCATCACAGTCTTCCATCGCTTAAAAAGTAAGCCCATGGCTTCCTCTTCTTTTATGCGCGAGTCGAGCGGTAGTGGTAGTCAGGATTCGGGCGAAAGGTCTATGTCGCCGCCGGTATCTCATTCGCCGGAAAATGTAGATATAGATGTATATACTGTAGAGTCGGACATTCCGTCGAATTGTAGGGTAGTTTTTGCTTCTCCCTGTGATTCAGTCGGAACAGTGTCAAAATTTTCTTCAACCCTAGATTCATCTGCAATTTTGAAAATTGCAAAAAATTATTTATTTCCCGATTGGATAGAGATGGTAGTTCCTCGGCCGGAGGATAGGGCGTCAAATCCTCCGATTGGATTTGTAACTATTTACGAAGACTGTTTAAACCATGGTCTTCGTCTTCCTCTTTCGCCTGTGTTTGCCGATCTCCTTCGGAGGTTCGGCATTCCTTTAGCCCAAATAATGCCGAACTCTTTTAGGCAGTTCACTGCTTTAGGCATACTTAGTAGTCGTCACGGGGTCAGCCTGTCAGTAGAGCTGATCCTGAAATATTTTCAATTTAATTCCTACAATGGGTGGTACTATTTAACACCCCGTCTTGACTTTCGAGTGAAGACGAAGTCAAAAATCCCGAACTGGCAGTCGAAGTTCTTTTTCTGTCGGTTCGGTGAGGTCCCACATTTTGTCTGGAATGTGGGTAAACTGAGGAACCAAGGCACCGAAGAGAAGTTCGGTGTGCTTGAGGAAGTATTGACTAGCCTCGTCGATGAAGAATTCACCGAGGCCGATCTTGCTAGGGCGGGGCTAAGCCCTTATGATCCAGACTCCATGGTTGAGCCGGTGAAGGATGAGGCTCCACTTGGTCCGTTTATTTGTTTTATGTGTTCTGTTTCATTGTGATGAGGCTCTTACTGTTTTTCTGCAGTGAAACTTCTCGGTAAGAAGAGGGCAAGGTCGAGCACTACCGAGAAGCCAGCGTCTGAGGTTTCTTCAGAACGAACAGAGAGCGGACTAAGCTCCTCACCAATGGGGTCCCCTCCGGAGCGACCTCTCGTTCGAAAAAAGAAATAGCAGAAGTTGGTTGTTGCTACTCCGACTGGAGAGGAGGATTGCACAGTCACTACAGTCCGGTTATCTGGTGGTGTTGGACGCCAGGGTCTTGGAGAACTGGTGAATCAGCCTCGGCCATTTCCCGAGGTAGTATCGCACTTACAGCTGTACTTCAGCATTTCATTATTATACATTTGCTGACGTTAATGTATGTTTATATAGGGTGCCGAGGACATGGTGGCGAGGCTGAGCGACCTTACTTCGGAGTTGAGCGGTTTCCTGACCGCTGGGGTTGACAGCTTCAACGAGGTGGTCCGAGTCCAGCGCGACCTGGAGAACGAGAATGGCGGCCTCGTCAACTGATTGGCATTGGCCGAAGCTAGGGTGTCGGTAGAACGGGCTGCGGTTGAGTCGGCGAAGGATGCTGCTGAGGCAGCACAGAGAGAGGCGGCCATGTGGAAGGCCGAGGCGGAAGCGGCGAAGCGACAGGAGGCCGAGGTGGTGGCTAGGCAGGGGTCGCTGCTTTAGTCTTATACGAAGAGGCTCTTCCGCTCTGAAAGATTCTCGGAGCTGGCCGGGCTGGTCGCCGCGATCCTAAACACGTGTGCAGTTAGTGACGCTATCGACAACATCGCTTCTGATATTCCGAACTTGGACAAGGCCAAGTACGGATATCAGGAGATGTCAGACGCGGCTGTCAACCGCGCATATGCTGAGGCGTTGGTGGAAGGCCTCAAAAGTATTCCCGTGCTGGATAGCTTAACCTCGGCGTCTACTGTGTTGACTGCCGAGGTGGTGGAGGGATGGCCAGTTGACAGGGATAAGGAGTTGGAAGGGCTGATTGCCGACCTCAGCCGTACTGCCGAGCCCGGGACTGAGGATGCTGGCCGAGGCGGAGAGGAGGCCGAGGAGGAAGGCGATGCCGACGACGACGAGGCCCCTCGTCAGAATGAGGAGAATGCTGAAGTGGTCAGTTGATCACCTCTGTATATTCTCTCTCCTTTTTTTTTTCTTCTTTTTTTTTGTGTAGGGCTTTTGTACTGCGGCATCGGTAGGATGTCGCTTGACTTTCGCCCTTGTGGCCTTAATAAAATTTCAACATTTAATTGAAACTTTTTTTCTTTGTGTTGTAGTCTTCCCCCACAATTTTTGATGCCTCCCTGTACATTGCACAAATCAATAACTTATTGCGGGCTCTTGAAGCTAAGAATGTCGAAGCTCTTCGTTGGAAAGACCAAGCTAACCATATCCAGGACGAGGCCGACGTTAGACTTAAAGCCACTCAAATAAAAAATGACGAGCTCGAAGCTCGGCTCCTGGAGCTGGGAGATAAGTATGAGGCCTTGAAAGAAGAAGCTGATAAGATCGCCGAGGAGCATGCTGAATACGAGGCTATCGTCTGCCGAAACGGCAGGAAAACCATTTCTGAAGTCGATGCAAGGGTAACAGAGGTCGCTGCCCGGTGTAAGGATTATCAAGAAAGATACGGGGCGGACTCCTGGTAGCTCCGAGATCAGGTGGCCGAGCTGAAGCGAGTGGCCGGTATGTACGATGTGATCTTAGCTCGGCGCCCAAAGTTGGCTGCTCGACTTGCCCGAGACGAAGCAGCCTCTACGAGCTTGTCTACTGCTGGCGGTCCAAGTTCGTCAACCTCTGCCGGTCCATCGAGTTTGAGGTTTGCTCCCCATTCGAAGGAGTTCTATGACCGTGAATTGGCTGTTCAACGAGGCCGAGGCCGAGGTCGGAGTTTCCAACAAGGACGCGGTAAAGGTCGAGGCGCAGCTCAAGGACGAGGACGAGGAAGATTTAGTATAGATGATGTTTTGAACTTCAATATTGATAGCGATTTTGTCTCGAAATGGCTTAGTTGTAGCAAGCCTAAGCCGCCGGGCTCATCTTGATCACCATGTAATTGTACATTCCGTTATAATAAAAAACGGATTAATAAGCCTTGCTCGAGCCTCTTACTTTATTTTTAACATAGGAAAAGGTCCTTATTTTAAACAAAGGTAGGCTTGCGACCTCGTCCTCAGACGAGGTTTAGGCTTTGAATAGCACTACCTCGTATTCGGACGAGGTTTAGGCTATGAATAGCACTACCTCGTCTTCGGACGGGGTTTAGGCTTTGAATAGCACTATCTCGTCTTCGGACGAGGTTTAAATAGCACTACCTCGTCTTCGGACGGGGTTTAGGCTTTGAATAGCACTACCTCATTTGCGGACGAGGTTTAGGCTTTGAATAGCACTACCTCGTCTTCGGACGAGGTTTAAATAGCACTACCTCGTCTTCAGACGAGGTTTAGGCTTTGAATAGCATTACCTCGTTTGCGGACGAGGTTTAGGCTTTGAATAGCACTACCTCATTTGCGGATGAGGTTTAGGCTTTGAATAGCACTACCTCGTCTCGGATGAGGTTTAGGCTCTTCTCCGTTTTAAACAAAGGCCGTATCTTTGTTTTTAACCGAGGTGTGCCTCCTTGTTTTAAACCAAAGTAGCTCTCCTCGCTTGTAACAAAGGTGATGCCTTCGTTTTTAGCAGAGGCAGTTCGTACCTTTATTTTTAACAAGGTTAGGCAATACGCGCGTTTTATTTTTACTCCTATTATGGAGTTTATTAAGTACCCTCGTCAGGGTTTTACTAGCTCACTTCGTCTTTTGACAAAGTTTGGCTTTAAATAGCTTACTTCGGAAATTGGATTTCTACGAAGTTTGGCTTTAAATAGCTCACTTCGGAAATTGGATTTCTACGAAGTTTGGCTTTAAATAGCTCACTTCGGAAATTGGATTTCGAGGAAGTTTGGCTTTAAACAGCTCACTTCGGAAATTGGATTTCTAAGAAATTTGGCTTTAAATAGCTCACTTCGGAAATTGGATTTCTACGAAGTTTGGCTTTAAATAGCTCACTTCGGAAATTGGATTTCGACGAAGTTTGGCTTTAAACAGCTCACTTCGAAAATTGGATTTCTACGAAGTTTGGGTTTAAATAGCTCACTTCGGAAATTGGATTTCTACGAAGTTTGGCTATAAATAGCTCACTTCGGAAATTGGATTTCGACGAAGTTTATAAAAAATCAGAATACTAAGCATAAGTGGGAGAGAGAGACATGCAAGATATGATATGCAAGGACTAGAACAAATAATAAAGGAAAAATAAAGTTTTATTAAAAAAATTAAAGTTTGGAAAAGTAAACAAAAAGTAAACAACTGACAAGACGACCTGACACGATACCTACGACCTTATATGAACTTATCTCGACCATCACTCTCATCCACTTATACAAAGTATTTCTTTAAATGAGTAATGTGCCATGTGCGGGGTATGAGCTCACCGGATAAATGGGCGAGCTTGTACGACCCTTTGCCGAGGATTTCTTCAACTCGGTACGGTCCCTCCCATGTGGTTTCAAGCTTGCCGAGCCTTTCCGCTTTACTGACCTCGTTATTCCAAAGTACGAGGTCGCCTACTTGAAATTGTTGGTACTTCACTCTTTGGTTGTAGTACCGAGCTACTTGTTGCTTGTATTTGGCTTCTCTTATGTAGGCGAGCTCTCGTTTCTCTTCCAACAGATCCAGTTCGGTTCGGAGGTCTTCCTCGTTGACTTCGGCTTCGAAGTGGAGAGTGCACGGGCTCGGCAGGCCGATCTCTATCGGGATCACTGCTTCGGTTCCATACACCAAACTATAAGGTGTTTCACCGTTCGAGGTTCGGGGAGTTGTTCGATACAACCATAGGACTTGGGGTAAATTTGCTGCCCAATCTCCTTTGGCTTGGTCGAGGCGGGTTTTGAGTCCCTTGACTATTATTCTGTTCGTAACTTCGGTTTGGCCGTTCGCTTGAGGATGGGCTACCGAAGTGAACTTTTGATGAATGTGAAGCCCTTCACACCATTCTCTGAATGTTCGATCGGTGAATTGCGTTCCATTATCTAAAATAAGGATGCGAGGTACACCAAAATGGCAAACCACATTCTTCCATACGAAGTTGAGGGCGTTTTTGCTTGTGATCTTTGCCAAAGGTTCAGCTTCGACCCACTTAGTGAAGTAATCGATGGCTACGATGAGGAACCGGAGCTATCCAGGAGCTTTATCAAACGGTCCAACGATGTCAATTCCCCATTGCACGAACGGCCACGGGCTTTGCATGCTTATGAGGTCGGTTTGAGGTAATCTCGGCACCGTCCCGTGGATTTGACATTTTTGGCACTTTTTGACCAGTTCAACTGCGTCTTGGAACATTATAGGCCAATAGTATCCCCAGCGCATGACCTTCTTTGATAGTGCTCGAGCTCTGATATAGCTTCCACATGACCCTTCATGAACTTCGCGTAACGCATAGTTTGCTTGGTTCGGCCCGACACATCTTAAAAGAGGTTGAAGGTATGACTTTTTGTACATAATTTCTTCTTGTAGAACGTACTTTAGTGACTTGCTTAAGATCTTTCTTGCCTCAAGCTTGTCACTGGGCAACTCGCCCTTCTCCAAATAATTCCGAAGAGGAGTCATCCAATTTAGTGCATCATCGTCAACTACGAGGCCGACCTCGGCTTCGTCTATACTTGGATGCTTGATTTGTTCCACTGGAGAGCTTGTTGACGAGGATGCCAGTTTGCTTAAGGCATCGGCTCGGGTGTTTTCTCCTCTTGGGATTCGTACTAGCTCGAAGTAGGTGAAGCTTTCTTGCAGACTTTTAGCTTTTTGGAGATACCTCTTCATTCTGTCGCCCTTTGCCTCGTATGTGCCGAGCATATGGCTGACTACAACTTGGGAGTCACAGTAGACTTGTACAACTCGTATTTGGAGACTTTGAGTGAGGCGAAGTCCTGCAATTAAGGCTTCGTACTCCACTGCATTGTTTGTGGTCGGGAAGTCGAAGCGAAGTGCATAGGTTATCTCCTGCTCGTCTGGACTGAGAAGTATGATGCCCGCACCGATTCCTGATTTTCCAGAGGCCCCGTCAACATATACTTTCCAACAGTGTTCGGGTGGTTGACTTGTGGGTTCGGCTCCAACAATATCCGAAGCGGTATCGGGTGGCTTCGGTGCTTCTGTAAACTTAGATTCCACAAGGAAGTCAGCTAAGGCTTGGCCTTTGATAGCACTGTGTGGACAGTAGCTAATGTCATGCTCCCCCAGCTCGACTGCCCATTTTGCAATTCTGCCCGGAGCTTCAGGCTTCAATAGCACTTGCCGAAATGGGAGGTCGGTGAGGACCTGTATCGGATGAGCCTGGAAATAAGGTCATAGCCTCCTCGCAGCGTTTACTAACGCTAGTGCGATCTTCTCCAATGGCTGATACCTCGTCTCTGGCCCTTTGAGTGCTCGGCTGATGAAGTAGACCGGAAGTTGCCGATGTTTTTCTTCACGTACTAGGACTGCACTTATAGTTTCATCTGAAGCCGCGAGGTATAGGGATAAAGTTTCACCTTCGTGCGGGACCGACAAGGTTGGAAGCTTGGAGAGGTACTTTTTCAGGTCGGCGAACGTTGACTTGTGTTCCTCTTCCCATTTAAAAACTAGGTTCTTCTTAAGAATCTTGAAGAACGGGAGTTTCTTCTCTGCGGCTTTTGAAAGGAACCGACTTAGGGCAACTAGGTAGCCCGTCAATTTGTGCACGTCGTGAATCTTCTCTGGAACCTTCATCTCTTGGACAGCTCGGACCTTGGACAGGTTAGCCTTTAATCCTTCTTGAGAAACCCAGCATCCTAAAAATTTTCCGGATCGGACCATAAAGGTGCACTTTTCAGGATTCAGCTTCAGGTTGACTTTCCGAAGGAGGCCGAGGACGATCTCGAGATCGTCGGCACAGGTGGCTGGCTCCTTACTTTTGACGACGATGTCATCCACATATACTTCCACATTTTTGCCGATGTGGGCCTCGAATACCTTGTCCACCATTCTTTGATAAGTGGCTCCATCATTCTTTAGTCCGAAAGGCATTTTCTTATATGTGAAAACACCAAAGTTAGTGATGAAAGCTGTCTTTGGTGCATCTTCGTCACTCATCAAGACTTGGTGATATCCTTTATACAGATCTAAGAAGCTGAAAACCTTGTGGCCGACCAGAGCCCCGACTTTCTTGTCGATGTTAGGGAGGGGATAACAGTCTTTGGGGCAGTGTTTATTTAGATCGGTGTAGTCAATACACATTCGCCAACCTCCTCCTTGTTTCTTCACCATCACTGGGTTAGCAATCCACGTCGGATACTTGACCTCGAAGAGTATTCGTGCCTCTAACAGTTGGTGTACTTCGTCATGTATGACCTGGTTCCGGTCTGCTGCGAATACTCACTGCTTTTGCCGGACTGGCTTTACTCTGGGGTCAATGTTCAGCCGGTGTGTGATAACATTTGGTGAAACTCCGGTCATGTCAAGCGGTGACCAAGCGAAGACATCTTTATATTCTCGAAGTAGTTGGCCGATTTGCTTGCGAAGTTCGGCCCCTCCAGCGAAGCCAACTTTGACGACCTTAGTCGGGTCGTTTTCGTATACTGCAACGGCTCCCACTGGCTCGTAGAATGCAGAATTGTCCTCCAATACTTCGGGTTTCTGTAATTGCTATGCCTGCGGATGCTGAGGTGTTCCAACACCTCGTAGGGCGATCTGCATGCACTCATTTGCTCTTTTTTGGTCGCCGCGAACTACAATCACCCCATTTTTCGATGGAATTTTGATTGTTAGGAGGTACGCCGAGCATATTGCCTTCATTGCGACCAACCAATCTCTTCCTAGGATATGTTATAGGGAGAGTTTGCTTTAACGACGAAAAAGCTGACCATCTTAGTGGATGACAATGGGTGCTTCCCCACTGCCACTGGTAATTGGACTATTCCTTCGGTTTGCGTCTCTTGTTGGACGAAGCTTTTCAGGAGAATTGGTACTGGTACTAAACGAGCCTCTTTGACCCTGAGCTTCTAGAAGCAATCCTTAAAGAGCACGCTTACCGAGGCTCCACTGTCAATGAAGATTCGTTGGACGAGCTTATTAGCCACCACTGCCTCGATTACAATGGCATCTTGGTGAGGTATCATTGATGGCACTGGGTCCTTCTCTGAGAAAGTAATGACCTCGTCTTTTTTAAACCTTTTTTGTAAAGGTTCGTCAGTAGGGGGACTTCTGGCCTCGGCCTTGAGTGATGACTTTGTTGCTCCTTGCGGGAGTCCGGTAATAGCAGTAACGATTCCGTCGATCTGGGGTTGATCTTCGTCTCCATCCTCATCATCAGGCCTGGGATTTTTGTCGATATGGGGGGCGCAATTGTTCCCTCCTCGGTTTCTGCGCTTTCTCCTACCCTGAGGTCGGGCATCATGTTGGCCGCGACTTTGGTACTTTCTAAACGTACCGTCGCGCACCATGTGCTCGATATCCGCAGCTAGCTCCCTGCAGACTTCCGTGTCATGGCCATAATCCTCGTGGAATCGGCAGTATTTGTCCTTAGATCGGCGTTTCGATCTTCCACGTGACATGGGCTGAGGTCTCCGAAATAGGTTGGTGTGAAGCTCATAAATCTCTGTCCTCGGCTTCGTCAGTGGTGTAAACTGGGGCTTCTCCGGGGTCTGCCGAGGTCCGAGTCAGGATTCGAGGGGACCTTTCTGTAGTCTATCTAGGGCACTTCGGCGGCTTTGACTTCGGTCATTGCGCTATTCTTTTCTCTGATCAGCCTGTTCGGGCTTATCAGCCTCGTGCTTTTTCCTGTCCGCTTCGTCCGCACGTGCAAACCGGTCTGTTATACTCCACAATTGCCTCGAGGTCCGAGGCTCTTCCCTGACGATCTCTTTATATAGTGCACCGGACTGGATAGCATTCTGAAAGGCGGAGATGAGGACTTCGTCGTTCAGGCGATCGACCTTTAGGCTTTCCTCATTAAACCTGGTCATAAAGTCACTTATCGACTCTCCTCGTTTCTGCCTTATGGAAAGAAGTTAAGCCGGGGTGGTTTTCACCTCAGCTTTCTGGAAAAATCTGCGTTCGAAAGCTTCAAGTAGATTTGCGTATGATCCGATACTGCATGGAGGCAGGCTATCGAACCAACTACGAGCGTTATTGACAAGCAGTTCTGGGAATACCTTACACATGTAGGTATCCTCGCTGAGACCTTGATTCATCATATTGTATTGATATTGGGACAGAAAATTCCTCGGATCACATGAGCCGTTGTAAGGCTTAATCGGAGGTACTCGATACTTCTCCGGGAGAGGAGCGTAGAGTATCCTGTTGGTGAAGGGAGTAGAGATCTTACTGTAGACAGTAAATCGCCCTCCTCGGTGATCATCGTCACGCCGAGGTGAAACAGTGTAACGACGAGGTGGGGTAATGCTACGCGGAGGTGAAGGTCTATAGTTTCCTCGGCGTTTGTCATCGAACCTCCTCTGACGAGGTGCCGCATCTTGTGCGCCCACGATTTGGATGCTTTGAGAGTCGTGTTGCTGATGGGAACGGGATGTGGCTTCACGTTCTCCATGCCGGTTTCCAGCTCTTTGCTAGTTGACGAACTGGAGGAATTCTGGGCCTTTGTATGCGAGGAAACTCTTCACTGCATCTTCAAGTTCATGCGGCTGGAGCTTTGGGACCTCCTCTCCGTCACGACCACTGCTGTGACCTTCTTGGCTGGGGTGGAGCGGTCTGCCGAACTGATCCACCGGGATATCTCCGATATGCCCTTCTGGAGTCAGCGCACGCTCCTTCCCGGGGCGTCTTTGATTAGAGCTGGGTGGATGGCTGGAGGCTTCGGTTGATTCATGAGTGGTTTGCTGGGCGTTTTTATGCTGGGCGTCCTTCTCCTTAGCAGCGGCGGCGGCGGCGGCAGCCTCGGCGGCAGACTTATTAGCGGCAGCAGTAGATCGTGTTGATTTCCCGGCCATCGTGATTGTAGCAAACTTGCAAAACTTGATCAAGATTCACAGTTTTTCAGTTCCCACATACGGTGCCAGTGATCGATCTTATTTTCGCAAGATAGTTAATGCACGAAAACTAAGATTTAATGAACATGAAAAGGGACACAAAGGATTTACGTGGTTCGATCTACCGGAATAGATCTACGTCCACGGAGCAAAAGAGAGTATGAATATTATTGCTAATATGCGTATAGTTTGTACAAAGATTGTCCTCCCCCTTTCAACCTATTCTAAACCCCTATTTATAAGTGTTTACATATGGAATTCAACTAGGATTATAAGTCTTTTCCTATTAGGACTCTTTGGCTTGATCTCCTCCTTTATTGGATAAACACCGAGCTTCTATATCTCTTGTGGAGCTTGAATTATAGTCGATGTAGGAGTTGCCTTGGTGTAGAGGTTCCTTTGAGGTGGGCCGAAGTGGACTCGGCCTAGGTGGGTTGTTTGGGCCGAGCCAAGTAAGGCTCTTAAGTGGGCCGAGCTGCATAGGCCGAGCTTGACAGTCGGAGCCCAATTATATTGGGCTCGATGCTTAGGCCTAGTAGCTAGGCCATATCCTATCAAAACATATTTTGCTTATACAAAATTGAAGTCGCCGAAAAATTAGTATATGATAATACAATTGATAATGCTTTTATAGATGGGAATACAAGTATTACTTTTCATATATTTATTTATGGCTTTCATGAATGATTTGCAAAATGCTTTTTCCATGCGCTTAGCTCAAAATCTAGCTCAGTAGAAATGGCCACAATTCCGGTTTGGTTTTGAATCGGAACCGAATCGATAGTTTTCAGTTCTCGAAATGAGCAATCGGAATCAAAATCGAACGGGGCCAACCTTACGCTTACTATTTTGGTTTGGAACTGCTGGTTTTGGTTCCGGTTAAGACTGTCGATTTCGGCTGTTCAGAACCATTATTATTATTTTTTCATTTTTTCAATTTTTTTGTCATTTGTTATCTCAAATAATTATTTTGAATATGATTTAATTCAAAAGCTAATAATAATAAAATAAATATCAAAGTTATCCAAATTATTTTTATTTTATCGATAAATCATAAAACCCTATCTCTTGTTTTACAAAAGCTTTTTGTAGCTCAGACTCGTTTGTATCAACACCCTTCTTCACCTCTCGTTAGTTTGTTAAATATTTAGTTTTCCTACGATTTTTGTAAAATTTTGATTCTTTTGATTTAATTTGCTGATTTTAAAATAATTAAAAAAAATAGAGGTAAATTGACAATAGTTGCTAAAATTTAGCTATTCTTTTATGTGAGTGTGATTATAGTAATTATATTCAGAGCTATGCTTCCCTATAAAAATTAATATACTACGTGTATCATGTTGTATGTTTTGATGTTTGGTTTTTGGTTTAGGAATTGGACGGAAAACTAACGGGAGGCGCGCGCCGATACAAATAAAAGGTAAAATTTGGCGACATTTCTAAAATAAGAAAGGGTGTTCCGGTTTTTTTACCCTTTTAAAATACATAATGTAAAAAATATCATTTTAAAACTCATAATGTAAAAATTGCCCTTTCTGAATTAAATAATGTGTGGGCCCCACACTGAATTCACACACACCCACGCTCCTCCCTTGGAACTCGGCTTTTGCAGAGGTCACGGAGCAATGTTTTATTTTTTTGTTTTATACGTTTGTTTTATTTATTTATTTATTATTCTTCTACCTCTACCCTTATTTAACCCTCTCACCCGACTCATTCTAAACCCTCAAATACTTCTAAACCCTACATCATACACCACACCACCGAACTCCCTCTTTGTACTACACTATTATTTTCTCCCACTCCGGCAACCACCCTCCCCACCGACCGACGGATAAACTTCATTTCACCGGAGTGATGTCGACACAATACGTAATCGACCATGATCACAAGGACCACTTTGTCTTGCCGGAAAACGAATCGGGGATCTCCGTCGAAGTAATACCACATCGAATATTGGTATTTTTTCAAGCCAAAACTATAGTATTAATTTTTTGTTATGAATTTAAATTGTATTATTTGTTATGTATTTGTTTTGTATTTTTTGGATGTTAAAATATATTATTTGTTATGAATTTAAATTGTATTATTTGGTATGATTGAAATTGTATTAAATGTGGATATCAATTTATTTGTTACCAATTATTTGTTATGATTTGTTACTAATTGTATTAAATTGTATTTTTGGGATGTCAAAATGTATTATTTGTTATGAATTTAATTCGAAATAATTATAAATATGCAATTTTTGTATTGTTAAAATTTATATTTAGGTTAAAAAAAAAAAAAAAAAATTGGGTATAGCCGGCCCGTCAATCGGACGCCGGAAAAGTGCCGACCGGTCGTATATTCCGGTCGCCGGAAAAATCACTTTTCCGGCGACGGGATGGACCGGCCGGCTATGCCCGAATTTTTCTCTTATTTTTCTTATCATGGATAAATTTTCATATGTAATTTATGTGTTATGTAATTCGTTTATAGAATTTTGTTTAAATTAATTGATTATTATTTAGTTTAGAGTAATTCTTTTAATTCATTTAATTCGAAATAATTATAAATATGTAATGTTTGTAATGTTAAAATTTATATTTTGGTTAAGAAAATAAAAGAAAAATTTGGGTATACCCGGCCGGTCAATCGGATGCCGGAAAATGGCCATCCGGTCGTATATTCCGGTCGCCGGAAAAATCACTTTTCTGGCGACGGGATGGACCGGCCGGCTATGCCCGAATTTTTCTCTTATTTTTCTTAGCATAAATTTTCATATGTAATTTATGTGTTACGTAATTCATTTAGAGAATTTTGTTTAAATTAATTGATTATTATTTAGCTTAAAGTAATTCTTTTAATTCATTTAATTCGAAATAATTATAAATATGTAATGTGTGTAATGTTAAAATTTATATATATGTAATGTGTGTAATGTATGTAATATTTAAATTAATTAATTCTGTCAATAATCAGTTGGTTAATTTAAATTTATCTTGTTTTACAGGATTCTCCGGCGCCGTGGTACCGTCGAAGCAATTTGATCAACAAGAGATTTGATGTTGGCAACTATTATAGGGTTAAAATCTTGGAATATATAAATTTCACACTCACCGAGGCATATACCCGTGCTGAATTACTCGATCAGTTTCAGAATGGACCTTTCGGACATTTCATCGATTGGGCGCCGGGTCAGAATAGTAAACCCTTGCTACACTCTGTGTTATCACGAGCTGTCGTTACAGAGGTAGGAATTTGGTTCCACATTAGGGGCCAGTACGTAGAGTACACCGTTCAGGACCATGCTCTGATCACGGGGTTGAGATTTGGCCCTACTGATTTTGATCCCAGGATTCAGAGGGAACCAAGGGAATCGCGGTTTTCCAAAACGTCTGTGGCGGCCACGATCAGAAGGCGGCCTTGTTGCACTCCCATTTGTTGACACTGAAGCCTGACAATGATCCAGACGGGCAAATTCGTGTGAAGCTGACGAACTTGTTGATGGCCAATTGTTTTATCCTCGGTCATGATGCCCAGTCTCCACCCCACCAGTGGTTGTGGGAGTTGATCGACCACAATGATGAGTTCAATTCTTTTCCATGGGGTGCGTACTCCTACAAGACCTTGCAGTACTACTTGAGGACGTTTCAGGCGAGGTCTAGGAAGTATCACATTTATGGGCCCGCATGGGCACTGATGATATGGGCTTACGAGGTGATGCCAGGGTTCGGTGAGCAATTTGCGGAGAGGGCATCCACGACGGACATGCCGAGGTGTCTCAGATGGAGATTCCGCAATACTTTCTGCGGCGTGTCCGAAACAGAGCTGTACGCGCCGTTCGATGATGCTGATGGAGGTATTACTAGGATCGAGCCGGAAGATCATGAGATTGAAGAAAGTTACTACCAATCGGTACATGAACCGGGGGCCTTACTGGTGAAATTTCACGTGCCGAAGACTTCGTACATTGTCGACGAACGTCCCCGTGTACATCGAGCTGATCCCGGGTCCCAGCATGCTGTCAGAGATTCCTACGAGGGACCTCAACGTAGACGGAGTTCTTGGTCAATGAAATTCACCGGGAATCTAACTGAGGAAGATACATCTTCATCCCGGCACCAATGTCGTTCTCAAAGCAGGAGTGGTGGGCATGAGCATTCTCTTCCTGGAATGTCTAGGGAGGACTTGGTCAGTATTGTAGAGGACGTCACTCGTCACGAAAACGAGCGCATTATGCAGACAATGAGACAAGAGTACGAGGCAAGGGAACAAAACCTCATGACGAAGGTAAAGAAGTGGCTTGGTAAGGGAATCACGAAGGGCATTGACATCGTGAGATGCGGGACTTCCTCTATGTCCATTCCAGTTTACTCGCCCCGACGTTCAAGCCCCCCCCTCAACGTGTTCTCAGCACAGGCATCGGATTATGCAGCCACTGCTGTTTCGACGAGCCCTGAAGCGAATGAGCCCCTTGAGCCTATAGGTGCTCGAGCAGACACCTCTCTCCCTCTCTACACGGGTGCCTTCACTAACCCATACGTTGGCCAGGACCTGAGCACTGTACACTCTTCGGCATTCACTTCTATTTTAGAGCAGGTATGATATATCAGATTGTTGTCTTTCTTTCACATTTAGTTTCATTGAATTTCATGTTTCGTGCATGCTTATTCGAATATTCATTTATCGTACAAGACACTCAATGGTTGCCGATGACTACTAGCGGGCCCTTTTCGACCTTCATTCCGCAGTTCGGTCAGGGATATGTACCGATTCCCGAAGATACACATGAACCGCTGAGGAACTCTATGCCCGAGTTCTCGTTGAGCACGCCTATTTTCACGACTCCAATCCCGACGTCCTCGAGTGCCACTCACCCAAACATTACGATTCGTGAACAGCCGAGACGTGCTTCGTCAGTCGAGCTTGGCCAGGTATTTTTCAAAATTGATGTCAGTATCTGATTTTTGCAATCTATATCTATTGATAAATTATACTCTTACATCGTATACTTTGGATTACCGTATTAGTATATTAAAATTTCTCACATCTCATGTAGTCTACTAGATCGAGGACTAGTGGATCAGAGAGGAAGAAAGCCCCTCCTAAAAAGTCAAAGCAACGGAGTGGTGCTTCCGGCGCTTCAGGGAGTAGAAGTACATATTTGCCGCCCACAATGCCGGCTTGGCCCCATATGGACGTCGTGAAGGATTGGAAGGCATTTCTTGCTGACAAGATAGAACAAAAAACTGACAGCATCTTAGATGCATCAGAAGATTTGAGCAAGGCGGATTTCGCTCGTATTATTGACAGGAAAGGGCAGTGGGATATCTTGGTATGCAAAATAAGGTCTTCATTGAACCATTTAATATCATTTTAATTTAATAGTCACACGAGGGTTCTAACACACATGTGTTCACTGCGCAGACTTTCGACCTTGCCCTAATGTCCTTACGCCAGAAAATAAAAAATGGGCCCGATGTTTATCCTTATTGGCGGGATGGAGGACTGGTCATATGCCCTACATTCGTCATCTTAATATTTTTAATTTTATATTTCGTTTGATATATTTAACTGTCTCTCTACCTTCACTGATTATTTATACTAATATATATACATTGTTCATGAGTGTAGTTCGAAGTTAAAACGGACTGGCAAGCCTTGCTTGAAGAGGCACAAGAGGTCTTTGGTACTTCGGTTGAAGAAATGAATAACCCCCATTACAGTATGAACGTTATGAAATACATGCGAACCCACTGGAAACCCAACCCTGACTTGATTGGATTAGTATTGGGGACGTATAGAGGAGTTGATTCCTTTTGCCACTTTGGTTAACTGGTGGGCTTTATTGGGCCTCGAATGTTCATGGTTGGCGGGATAAGGCACACTCCTTTGAGATGGAATATGCTCCGAGCGATCAAGTCATTACAAGTCGTCGGGAAAACAGCAATGGTCCAATCACCATAATGAATATCGAGCGCTGGATTAGTGGATGTCCCGATGTAACTAATGTAGATGATATGTTAGACCTGTATAGAAAGATTGTTGCGTGCAGGATTTATAGTCACCGCATGTAGTTGTAATCTGAATTATTTGGTAATTAATAAAAATTACAAATAAATATAAAATCAATAAATTAAACACATATATGACCGGACGGCCATTTTCCGGCATCCGATTGACCGGCCGGGTATACCCAAATTTTTCTTTTTTTTTCTTAACCTAAATATAAATTTTAACATTACAAACATTACATATTTATAATTATTTCAAATTAAATGAATTAAAAGAATTAATTTAAACTAAATAATAATCAATTAATTTAAACAAAATTCTCTAAACGAATTACGTAACACATAAATTACATATGAAAATTTATCCATACTAAGAAAAATAAGAGAAAAATTCGGGCATAGCCGGCCGGTCCATCCCGTCGCCGGAACAGTGATTTTTCTGGCGACCGGAATATACGACCGGACAGCCATTTTCCGGCATCCGATTGACCGGGCGGCTATACCCAAATTTTTATTTTTATTTTCTTAACCTAAATATAAATGTTAAGATTACAAACATTACATATTTATAATTATTTCGAATTAAATCAATTAAGAAAATTAATTTAAACAAAATTCTATAAACGAATTACGTAACACATAAATTACATATGAAAATTTATCCATACTAAGAAAAATAAGAAAAAAATTCAGGCATTACCGGCCGGTCCATCCCGTCGCCGGAAAAGTGATTTTTCCGGCGACCGGAATATACGACCGGACGGCCATTTTCCGGCATCCGATTGACCGGCCGGGTATACCCAAATTTTTCTTTTCATTTTCTTAACCTAAATATAAATTTTAACATTACAAACATTACATATTTATAATTATTTCGAATTAAATGAATTAAAAGAATTACTTTAAACTAAATAATAATCAATTAATTTAAACAAAATTCTATAAACGAATTACGTAACACATAAATTACATATGAAAATTTATCCATGCTAAGAAAAATAAGAGAAAATTCGGGCATAGCCGGCCGGTCCATCCCGTCGCCGGAAAAGTGATTTTTCCGGCGACCGGAATATACGACTGGTCGGCCCTTTCCTGGCCTCCGATTGACCGGCCGGCTATACCCAAAATTTTCTTTTTTTTATTAACCTAAATATAATTTTTAACATTAAAAAAAAATACATATTTATAATTATTTTGAATTAAATCAATTAAGAGAATTAATTTAAACTAAATAATAATCATAACAAATTAATTTCCAAAATAAATACATAAACTACTTACTACGCATAAAAATTCGATATTAAGCGATTACCTATATTATTTGATAATCCGGAAACACAATGAAGCAATATATCTCGATATCCTCCACAGTTAATCGCTCGTCTTCCTCTTCCTCAGCTCAAAACTTCTTCTCAGAACAATTTTTATGCGGAGTTGGTTTTTTTTTTTTGGAATTCGATTGAAATTTTAGTGTTGTATATATTGAGTTTCGTGAGGGGTGGTTGGCATAGGATACCAAAAATTATTACTGTTTCGTCTGTGATATAACAGACGAAAATTGAATTATTTGCACCAAAAAAATAGTCAAAATTATATACTGAAGCTTCACGCATGCATGCATACAGGGAAAATTTATTAGTAATACTGTTGATAATAAAAATTATAAATAAGAAAAAATTAAGAGAGGTCTGTCACTTCTTAACTTCATCATTGAAAAATAATTGAGGTGGTATATAAACATAAAAAGTGAGACCCATTACACATTAAAATAATTGAAAGGGTAATTTTTACATTTATTTCTTTAAAATGGTAATTTTTACATATCCTTTTTAAAAGGGGTAATTAAGCATATATTGAGAATAAGAAAAGGGATATAAATAGGATACCTAAAACGCGTTGACAAAAATTTAATTTAATTTATTTGAACATTGAATTTGAAGGGAAGTTTGACTGAATCAAAAGACAAAAAGCCATAGCATATTTTTTTTAATTAAATTAAATTAATACAGACCCAACAAATACTCCTCATCGACGGACTTAGTTTTTTGATCTCCTCTTCAATCTTCCGCTCCGGCTGAGCTACGGCGGTGGTGTGTTGATGGTGTTTTTCAGCATCTGCTCTATTCATCCTCGAATCTTCAACCAGGTTTATTTTCCTCAGAATTCGAATTAGGGTGTTTTGTGATTCCTATTTACTCAATGCATAGAAATCTCTCTCGATTGCTCAAAACCTGTGTGTTATAGTTATTCAGATATATGTATGTTTACCTCGTGAATGGATTTTGCCGCTGAATTCACCAGTTGATGAGATCGTGGGGTCAGATTTTTTTGTATTTTGAACTATTAGTTGATCAACGCATTTCTTTGCTATTCCTTGGTTGTTTTTTTTTTTTTTTTTCCTTATACTTATAGCGTATTTTTATATTTTTATTTGTTTTTGTCTGCACAAATCAAATTAGAGAAACTTAGGTTAGAAAGAGGCCATTTCATGCTATTCATGTATGCTAAATTGGAAAATGGAAATGAATGGCTCGAACATCGTAAAACTTCTGATGGATTCGTAGGGTCAGAAGCCGGTTCCTATGATTTCACAATTTTGATTAATGGAAAATATTGTGAATGCATGCAAGTTATAATAGTCCAAGGAGCACTCATTAGACTTGTTACCAAGGTCAGGTTTATTTTTAGGGAGATAGGAATGTCTAGTTCTACCATGAACCTAGCACACTAAGATATTTGTTGCATTCAAAGCTCATTTGCAGTATTTCTTCTTAATAATCGTTCTGTATGGCTACAACTCCTCTACTGCAGTTGTCTTTATTGAAACTGTGATGAGTCTCGTGGACATGAATGTTTGATAGTTTCTTGTCTCTGGCTCTCTCTTAATCTGTGATTTGATTTTGCTATCTGTGCTTTGTGGTGAAAGCATTTATGTTGGATTTAAATCTAACTTTCCCTGTTAGACAAAAATCACAGTTATGTTTCTTTATTAATCTAATAATAGAAGTCATCTATTGATCTAAAGGTTATTCTATATGGAGCCATTTTTTACAACTCCTGTCCTGTGTGCCTATTTAATTCTTTTTAATAGAGAAAACCCATATGGGGATTTAATCATCTGTGAGCTTGCCAATATGTTTTCTTTATATGGCACGCATTGTCAGAGCAGTATATGCGATGCCTTCATTGTCTATGGAACATTTGTCAAGCTCTCGACTCTACTCATTTTTAACTAGTTATTTTCCCCTAGTAGTATCGATGTCATTCAAATTCCATATACATACCTTCTAAATTAAGAGACTTGCATGATGCTTTCGGTGGACATTATCACGTGCAGCCTACCAAACTGCATGCCACTAGTGTTTGTCTTAAGGTGTGATAGCGCAGCGCCGGGTGCAGGCATCAAAGTTTATACTCGGCCCAAGAAGAAGACTCCAGCCGTTGCTTCTGGCAAGATTGCATAGCTGGACATATATTTATTTTAGTTATTAATTTATTTTAGTCTCTTTAGGGTGTTTGACCGTGGGCTTTTGCATGGGCTTTGTAGTGGAACTTTGTAGTATTTATTAGCTATTGTTTTGGTGTCTAGGGTATTGAATTCCGAATATTGACTTGCGGCTATTGGCTGTGGCAGAACCATCTCAGTTCTGATTTGGAGTTATCGTTAATTCAATTCTAGTTTTGTGTTGTTCATGTTCTTCACTCTATCAATGTGTTATTGATATCATTCATAAAAGAAAAATTAAATCAGTCAATGAAGTGACTGACATTAAGTCAATATCAGGTCAGAAGAGCAAAGGTCTCTGACCCTCTTGTATTCTACCAACCAAAATAAGTAATACGGTGATTGTCCATTGAGCTAATACTCTCTCTTGAGCTGTGCTGCCTGCCCCTTCCGAGAAACAATTAGGTAGGTGGCATATAGAATTCTATAGCTTATAGTCTCTTTATTTTTTTTTATTTTTTATTTTTTTATCAGGCAAACATAACGCACTCACAAACACATGCATCCAGGGTGACTCAAACCCCCGACCTTTTGGATCGGAGGGGAAGCGTCTTACCAACTAAGCTGCGCTTCGTTGTCATCGTCTTTTTTATTTGGCCTAAATGTGCTTTCCTTAGGCTCTTTTAGCTATAGCTTGAGCTAGTCCATTATGAGCCTTTTGTTGATTTTATAATGTTTCATAGACGCTGTCTGCTGAAATAACTACAAGCAAATTGCTGAAGGAAATATTTTTGAAGAATTTTTTTTTGGGAGAATATTTTTGAAGAATTTATCTACAATAAAAACTAGAACTGACCACAGATAGAATCCACAGTGGAGTTATATTGTTCCACCATGAATAGGTTCCTGGTAATCATGTATAGATAGTTGAAATAGAGGAATGGTAGATTGAGAAGGCAACCCTGCGTAGCAGCATGATTGTGTTAGTAAGTTGATAAGATAGTAAACATAGTATAATCAACTTAAGGAATTCTCAAGGAAAAAAGTATGAGTGAAATTTCCCCGCACGAAGGTATACTACCATCAGTGTTAGTGTATCTGCAAGCCATATTTGCTGCTACTTTTTTAATGGATTTTCTTTTGCCAACTGAATGTGTCTGCTGATTTTGCTAAATGCTAAAGATGTTCCAGAAAGATCTATTAATTTGAGACTAATTTTCTTTGCTGCCCTCTTTTCTTATGTCCCTTTGGTGGATCTAACATCTAATAGATCATCTACACTTATGATATAGCTATTCCAATTCGAGAATTTATATGTTTAATATGGAAACAGTATAAGCTTAAAATTCTCTCTGTGAATTAACCGTTTCTTATTGAGCTCAAACATAATTCATTAAAAGATAATGAGCCTCAGAATAATTCTCTCTTTAAAGTGGTTGCCCACTTTTAGTTGGTAAGATGAGTTGTAAATAATGTGTACGAATTTATACCTTAGTAGAATCTATATTTCTTCACCTCTGACTGAGAAAAATGCTTATCGACATTTTGTTGTTAAAGAAGTCTCAGGATACAGTGGATATAATGTTAGAGATGCATGCATAAATACTCTCTTTCTCTCAGAAACATGCACAGATAAGGCACTTTTTATATGCTTCCTGTCTGAGAGGATCTCCAGCTAACAGTTACTTCTAACACCTATCCATATTATTCCTCTGTTAGTATTTAAACAATTATATGTTCCTTTGCATCTTATTACTGTACGCCTGTACTCTCAGAATCCATGTTTATATGTTAATTGTTGAATTAAAATTTTCTAGAAAATTTACACAGAGGAAGTAAATTATGCAGGCAACCTGGTTTAAATGTCTGCATTAAAAGCTTGAGTTATTTAGAATGATGGTTGTTTGGAATGGAAATTGCTTGTTATTCTTCTGAAATGCATATACTGCTAACCTTTATTTTAGAAAATGGAAAGGCAATAACTGTGGTTATTCCAGGATGGATGGTTCTATGGTGTTGCATCATGATGAAAAAGATGCTTCTAGAAGTCCTGATGACATTTTGGTTCGTCGTTTGAAGAATAGAGAGAGGCAACGTAGGTATAGAGCTCGGAAGCGTCAAGAAGCAGATCTACGGAAGGCGTCAAGTGTTGATCAATCAACTCCTCTGCATTTTCCGCAGATGCACACTGAGTTTCTATCTGTACCTCTTGAAGTAAAGATTTCAGTTAGTGGAACTGCACCCGATTATTTGACCCGTATTCATTGTCAGAGAGATTGGAAGGAAGATGCCAGGTCAGCCCATATTCACAAGAAACAAGAGACATGTTCTTTAGAAAATGGTGGTGCTGTAATTTCAGCTGGAAATTCTGCAACCTTTGTGGATGGTGGCCATCAAGAAAATTTACTATCAAATCTTTCAAATACTCCAGTACTACATAATACTGAAACACGTGGATTGCAATCTAGCCGAAGGCATTGGAAAGAAGAAGCAAGAAACAAGAGAAGTTCTGAGTGAGAAAGATCTCATTATTGCTAAAGTATCAGCCTTGTGGTTTCAAAAGTTAGTAATTTGTTAAAGTATATAATTTCTAGTACCATGATTAACTTTCAATTTTGCTGCAGCAGATGTTAATGCTGCTGATATACGAAATCCTAATTTGCAGATCCATTTTTTTTTCGATACAGTGGAAAGAATCGTAGAGGCATCCAGTATTTAGAGCATTCTAGTTGTAAAGGATTGGAGGTAAGTGGTGTACAGAGCATTTGACATCTTGTAGCAGAGTTAGATCAGTGATTTTACCTTTATTCACATTGCTTAGTTTAGGTGATAAGTAGTAGTAGTATTTAATTGTAGCTGCATCATTTTCTACAGGTCCTTCGCTGGCTCAACTGTATGTTTATTGTCATGTTTCAATAATTAAAGTTATCATAGTCGTGATAATTTGCTTGCTGTCTCTGTCTTCATAGTTGCTCCAACTGTGCATTTATCTTTGCATTTTTTAAATTGTGTACCGTTCCCTTCGTCTCATTCTAATAGAGCTATTTGAATACTCCCTCCGTCCTGTCCTACTAGAGGCGCTTCTTGAATATGATATAAAGAAGCGTCTCCAGTAGGACAGGACAGATGGAGTATTATATTAGATTTAGTTTGATTAAAATTAGCTCTATTGGAGTGGGATAGAGGGAGTATATGCATGTCTGTTCAACTCAAAAATCTAGGTGGGAGCATTGATGATCCACAAAGCACTTCAGGTGATGCGTTTAGCCTTGAAAGTGAAATTGTTTCTTGGTGTCTGAAAAAGAAACAGATTGTGGCCGCACCACTCTAGGGTTTGTTGATGAACATGTGAGGAAATGAGAGAGATGGAATGTATTGATTACATAGTACAGCATGCAGATCTAGAACACTTATAGAGAGAGGAAAAGATCAGAGCAACGAGAGAAGATAGAGGATAGAGACGAAAGGAGATCTGCATTACTTTTCAAACTAACTGAATGATTAATTACAAAAGAATTGGGTCTATTTTGCATCAAATTTAAAATGTTGAGATACTCTTTAAGTTTACGAACATCTATTTCTTTAGTTTTGGTCTGCTTAGGATTTGGTATCCTTTAAAAGAAGAGATTAGGCATCTCAAATAATCCCTACCTAATTATCTTTGTCTTAAAAGTATCCACGCAGTAGCTGCAATTTTGTAATGTATTAAGTGATTTTTTTATTATTATTATTTTTTTAACATCTTATGTTCTTTTCTTTTCATTAATTTTCTTTTAAAATGAGATGATTTTCTCTCTTTAACTTGCATTTCGGCTGGGCAATTCCAAATGGCTCCTTAAACATATTTAAAAATAAAATCTTGATTTTTTTTTTTGCTAATTGAATAAAATCAAAAGTTGCGAGTACTAAAATGATCAACCCACTTTACAAATAGTATTTCATTTGATATTTCACATCATGCACCCACCGCAACATGTAATTGTCCCCTAAGGGTTAAGGCCTCTTACAGCACCTCCAGCGCCTCGGAAAGGAGGGGCTCGAGCCCGCTCACGAGCCTGGGCCGCGCTGGCAAGCCCCTCCACTGGCGAGCCCAACTCGCGCCCAAGAGCCCGGCTCGCGCCCCTGTTTTGTGGTGTGCTGACGTCATTATGACGTCAGCCACCCTATTTTTTTATTATTTTTTTAAATCAAATTTTCAAGAATAAAAAAATTAAAAATTCAAATTTAGCCGTTGGAAAGAAACAACTACTTCCTCCTTCCTCCCTATAAATCCTCACACTCACATACACAAATTTTACACCATTTATACACAATTTCTACATAATTATCACACAAATCTATCTAAAAAAAATCCATATTTTCTATAATTTCACTCCATCAATATGTCAAGCTCTTCCGAAATTTCATCTGATTCCTCCTCATCCTCCGGCGAACTCGAAGCGATGTACCAACACATCCGGAAGAATGCCGAAATTGCTCGGAAATATAAAGAAGCGAAGAAGAAGAAGAAGAAGAAGAAGAAGAAGAAGAAGAAGAAGAAGGAAAAAGCCACCGAGTCGACAAAATGCTGAAGGTATCCCGTTAGGCGAATGATCGATCGAGATCGAGTCACCGGAGCGAAGCAACTTTTCTCCGACTATTTCGCTGAGAGGCCCACATACCCCGATAATTTATTTCGTCGACTTTTCCGGATGTCGAAGCATCTGTTCTTGCGCATCGTGGGGGTGTTGGAGAATCGCGTCGAGTACTTCCAACAACGAGATGATGCAATAGGCAGGCCGGGTTTCATAACACTGCAGAAGTGCACCGCCGCTATACGTCAACTCACCTACGGAGGTCTCGGCGACCAATTCGACGAGTACTTACGGATGTCGGAGACTGCCGCTATAGATTCGTTGAAGCACTTTGCTAAGGCGATTCGAACCATCTTCGGTGGTCATTACCTGAGGAAGCCAACCAGAGATGATTGTCAACGAATTCTGGCAATGCACGAGGCTCACCACGGCTTTCCAGGGATGCTCGGTTCGATCGACTGCATGTACTGGGCATGGAAGAACTGTCTAGTGGGGTGGAGGGCCCAATACATACAGGGATAAGGGCCACCCTACCATCATCCTTGAGGCGTTGCATCTCACGATCTGTGAATATGGCACGCATTTTTTAAGGTAGCCGGAGCGCTCAACGACATCAACGTTCTCAATCAATCGCCGGTGTTCAGCGACGTCGTCAAAGGAATAGCACCTCCGGTTCATTTCCTCGCCAACGGAAGGCAATACAACATGGGCTACTACCTGGCCGACGGGATTTATCCGAAGTGGCCCGTTTTTGTTGCAGCCCCACCACACGCCACTAACGAAAAAGTGGAGCGTTTCAAAGTTCTGAAAGAGGCGGCGCGCAAAGATGTGGAACTCGCTTTTGGCGTTTTACAAATCTATTGGGGCATGGTCAACGGCCCATCACGACTCTGGTATCGTGATATCTATTGGGGCATGGTCAACGGCCCATCAAGATATCATGCATGCTTGTATTATCTTGCATAACATGATAATAGAGGATGAAGGAGCAAGCGCGACAAATTGGGCTCCACCTGACGAGGAAGCCTCTACTTCTGCAAATGGTGGAGCGAATCGAGGAGCTCCCGGTTCGTTTCGGGGGTACGTGGAGCGCAACGCGTCGCTACGTGATAGGGTCAAACACATCGACCTTTACAACGATTTAGTCGAAGAGATGTGGGCGCGTAGGGGCCTAAATTAGTTTGCGTATTTTTAAAATTATGTCAAATTATGTTGTACTTTATTTGTTTAAATCAATGTTTATTTCAATTTAATAAAAAAAAATCCAAAATTTTTGTTACTTTTTTAATTGAAAATAAAATTAATTAAATAAATAAAATCAAACGAAAAACAAAACAAAAAATGAATTAAAAAAATATATCGAAAATCGAATGAATAACTAATTAAAAATAATATATTAAAATTGAGAGAGTCTGGGGGGAGAGGCTCTCGGCTGGAGATGAAATCAGGGGAGAGCCCCTTCCCACCGAAAAGTGGCCGAGAGCCCCTAAAAGGGGCTCTTGGCTGGAGATGCTCTTACTTTCGATTACAAATGATTCCACTCTAAAAAACGTAGATATTTCAATTGGTTAGTGGTATAAAATCTCAATTAATTAGTCAATTTTATTTTTTCTTTGACAAAATTACATTCAAGTCTTATCATATAAAGCCATCGTTGCAAAAGTGTTGTACTCTCTCCACCCCCGAAAACCAAGCCCTTAATTTTAATTCCGGTTGTTTTGCATCTTTCATTTTTTGACATGAATTTAATATAACTATACATTTTATGTCCTTTCAACATTATATATTTACTATATTTATCATTTAGAGTTCACCACTTAATAATTTCTACTCACAATAAAAGTGGAACTTAATCTTCACTCACAATAAACCATACAAATCAATTATATTCTTAAAATCCGTAATGGTCAAACGAGACAAATGTTTTAGAACAACAGACACTTAGGCTGGGTAAGAACCAAGATAGCCCATCAAATAATGAATGTTTGTATTTCCAATATACAGTTTTAGAAATAGTATAATGATTAGATTTAATATATTGTAAACATGTGACATGACAATCATTCATCGATACAATAAGAGATGTTACACGAAAGTTGCAATAGAAGATTCGAAACCCGTAAAAACCTACGCAGAATATAATTCAAAAAAGAACCATAGTAATGATGCCATATTTCATCATACAATCATGAATGAATACACCAAAAGTCCCATAGTTCATATCATGTAAAAATGAGCCTCAAATAACTAAACTCCAATTCACAAATATACACACACACTCGCACACATTGAGGCTAGGCTTCAACTAATGGAGAAATACTACAGGCGATGCTGAACAACAAAAACTCGGTCTGCATTCAACATTCAACATTCAACTAAACAAAACAACAGATCTAAAAACAAGTACTCATAGTCTCATATCATACACCACCAAAACGGCTACCGGTTTTCAGCAACCTTTGATATCAACGCTAACTTAAGCTGATCTTGAGTGAAAATCTTGCCCTCCATCTTCACCGTTGCTTGCTGAATCATCAGATCATTCACTACCGATACACTAGCATGATGAACATCTAACTCTAACTCCATTAACGCCACCATAAGCTTCGCTGCCGGGTGATTCTTCTTGTTACATTGGATCCTTATCATCGCATCCCAACCAATAATCTTCACATCCACGTCTATATCGACCATCGCCTTTCCTCCTCCGAGGCTTGTAAGTTTAATATCGCGTTCTTGAGGAGGCGCGGAGCTTCTACCCCCTTTGACCGACAACTCTTTCTTGTAGGAATCGATCTGTCTTCTGAGATCTTCTCCAGCTAACTCCACATTTTGGAGCTTCGATTTGAGCTCGTTGATGTAAGCAATGGCATCTCCGAGGAGGGAAGCTTTGTCCATTTTCGACACGTTTGGGACTACAGCTCTTAGTGCGTAGAACCTTTGGTTCAACTTCTCCCTTCTCTGCCTCTCTGCTTCGACATGGTTGAGGGGCTCCTCCCTTCCATTGGCGGGCTTTCGTCCCCGTTTTCTAGGCCGTTTCTCGGGATCAACCACGGTGCTACACTCGATCTCCTTCACCACCGATGCCTCGAGATCGGAGTGATCGGACTCGATGACGCTGTCCTTCACTCCACCGGAGGTGAATGAAAGCATACCTTCATCAGTACTAGCCTTGGAAATTGGGGATTTTTTCTTAATCTTATTATTACTATTGCTATCATTCTTCTCGAGTAGGTTTCCATTGTTGCTGCTGCTAATCTTAGAGCTCTCTCCAAAATTAAGTATCTCTCCTGATTCAGGCCTAAAACCAGTACTACTTTTGGGATTGCTACAACCATCGAATCCGAATTCGGAGAATTTCAACTCTCTAGAAAGATAGCTTTGATTCTGATTCTCATTCATGGTGGTGGAATTAGGGTTTTCTTTAACTGTAATAGCTTGATTGCTAGTAATACAAGAAGGCACAGAAGATGTCTGACCGTTTGTGTTGACGGTGATGGCCGGATCCTTGACGTCCACGGCGGAGGAAGAGGGCTCCGTCAACCACAGCGCGGCAGGGTCGTTTTCCGGCAAGGACCAGGAGCTCGGCCCGGATCCAGGACCCGTTTCAGGCCCGTTGAAATTGAATAAAGCTTTGACCTTTTTCATGAGATCCGAGCTTTGGAATATTACCTCTGTAGATCCGAGCTCAACGACGCCGTTTGAGGATGGTATGCACACCAGAGTCTGAAGCCCGAATCCCTGCGCTTGACGGGCCCGCTCGCAGTGAGATGAGGCGAGCCTCTCCGGCCCGGTGACCCAGACCGGGCTCGACGTGTACAGGGCCTGGCCCGGGAGGCCCGACCCGTTGACGAAAGACTGCGTCATGGATATGAGGAAGAACCACTCGGTGTCGGTGACTTCTTCGTCGACGGCTTCGAGGGCTTCGTCGGCGGTGGCCTGAGGGCCGGCGATCAGTGAATTGAGATCCCGGAGGACCTTTTTCCGATGCTCTTGCTCCGCAGGCGACGACGCCGTTCTGCGCTTTGACTTTTCGTCCTCGCCTTTGTAGTAGCCGTCGCCCCAGCCTAACACGAGCGCGCCGCCGTAGTCAACGACGGAGGACTGCCAGAAGATGGCGTAGGTCCAGCTCTCGTGGGTGGCGTCCTCGATGAGAGAGAGTAGGCGCTGCTGGAGAGTTTCTTGGTTGAAGGATTGGGCGGCGGCGGCGGCGGCGGCGGCGGCTGCAGGAGGCGGAGAAGGGGTGAGGGGGTATTGGGTTTGTTGAGGAAGGCATGAGGTGGGCCAGAAGGAAGTGAGATCGGAGGTGGAGGACATGAAGGCGTCCATCACGGCGGAGTCGCCGTCCATGGCAGCGGCGGCGCTGTTACCACCCCACTGGTTCATCGATTCCGGCAGCCGGCGATTGGTTATTCCATAGACTGCAGAGATTCAGAAAGATAGGAGAAGCAGAAGCAGAGGTAGAGAGAGAAAGATAGTGGGGTTTGGTTTGTGGAGGAGGTAGAGATGCGAGGCGGCTAGTGGTAGAGGAGAAACACAGGCGCCTAGAGCGAGAGAGAGAGAGAGAGATGTGTGTATGAATTTGGGTTGATTTAGGGATTATTTCCGATGAATTTGGGCTGATTCCTTTGCATTTGGTGTAATAATAAAAAATAAATAAGCTTTTCATTTCATATATATAACCCACGCGACGTATTTCTTGATAACTGTCTTATCTCCTAATTTTTTTTAATCATTTATTTATATTGGTTGGTACACCGTGCCCCTCAATCAATTTTTGTTAGATTTAATACTTGTATGATTATTTACTAGTGTAACAAAATTAACTTTACTAGAGAAGTAAGACCTGTTGCAGCTTAAGTTATAATAAATTGTAACCCCAATATTGAATAACAATTTACTGCATCTGCCGCGCCAAGAAGTCGTTTTTTTGTATTTATTGTTTGATAAGATTGATCACATATGACTATCACATAGCATGACTTAACATATTTCATTCAAATATTTCAAAACGATAAAAAAAAATTATAGGAATTTAAATTATTCTTTGTCCACGAATTCATAGCCGATGACGACCAGCACGAGTTTTAAAACGATGTTAGTTTACATTGTGAGTGGCATATGGATCCCACGTTAGAGTACTTATAATTTGTGAATGAAATAGTGGCTCACATTATAGGGGTAGAAACATTGCCTAATGGATAGAGAATACTCCCTCCATCACATTAACGTAGTCCAATTTCCTAAATATAAGAAAGGTATAAAATAATGAAAGGGAACTAATTCAATGGGACGGAGGGAGTACATTACAATTATTGTGAGCGGAACATGTTGAGTTATGTGGGCCCAACAAGAATATATAATGTAAATAAGTGGATGTGAGAGGTTAAATAAAAATGAAATAGGCAATAAATTTGTGGACAAGGCGAAATGGAAAGTAGTCAATTAATTTGTGAACAAATGCTGTATTAAAGTACATACCGAGTTAGATATCGAATTATAGATAATAAGTGAATAAATATTTTCATCTTAAAAATAGGACTGATGTTAGACCCCTAAATCGGTGGATGCAACGGGTGCGCCTAGCCACAGGCGACACTCGCCTGAATTGGTGTTAAGGCAGACAACGGGAGCTGGCTTAGTTGGAAATGGAGTGGCATGGTATCAAGTGGGGACTTGGCTGGTTTGCAGGTGCTATGCGGGATAGCACGGAGCTCGAGTGCACCGGGCGAGCCTACGGGTGAAGGCATGGGCGACGGGGCCTGATGATGCTGAGCATCCGGCGAGAATGTGGGCAACGGGCTTGGTGATGCGGAGCACCAGGCACGGAAGTAGCACTCGGCGTGCGGGACATGCGAGCGTGGGCCAAGGCGAGTGTAGGCGCCGAGGCATGAGTGAGGGTGATGCTTATGGGATGAGGGCATCACCTGGCTGAGGGCACTACCCGACGGGTGCGTCGGGGGCAGTGCACGCGAAACAGCGTCCGGCGGGGCGCATGTGCGGGGGATGGGGTGCGATGTGTGCGGCAGGCGAGCGAGGACGGCATGTGCATGTTTTGGGCAGCAGCTACACGTGTTTTGGGCACGTCGTGGGCAGTTGTGGGGCAGTTGGCGTGGGGCTCAACTGCCCCCTGCGTGGAGGAGCCTGATGCACGCCACTTGGCCAAAGCGGTTGCAGCCCGACGGTTTAGATTTGTGCGAGCCTAGTGATGGGGGTCTTGTCCATCGCATTATATATTGTGCTTCATTAGCAACACGACTTGGTCAGTGGGTGATCGAGTGTTGTGTGCTAGCCTTGGGCAATCCTTTGAGTTGATTGAGTGTTATTCGAAGGTTAGGGGTGTGGGACTCCTGTAATATTGTGTGTGCATTAATATTGCTCTTGTTCCGCTGCGTGACTTGAATTGGCCTAGGCACGAAATAACCTCAAACACGAGTGTTTGTGAGGGGAAACACGAGTGCTTCGGTGAGGCGGGAGAAGGTTGGTCGGTGGTGGGCATCGACGCTGTACACCTTAGGCGCAAATTTTCTACGTGAAGTGCGAGGGTGTGACCGCTAGTATAGTGGAACATCCCAAAGTAAAAGAGGAATTATTAGACTACATTTATCCACAATACAAATACAAGGTCGTGCACTAAAGACAAAATTATATTATAGGGTGATTTACGATTTAATTATCAAATTAATCAACTTTTTGCAATGGTGTTCCAATCTATACGAAATATGAATTAAATGTCTAAACTATCAATATTTTCATAATAGTATTATGGACCTTAATTTTTGGCGACGAAAAATATTAGTGGGTAGCCGAAAACTAAGATATGGATAAACAATTTATCCTTTTTTGTTTTCTTTATTGTCCAATTTAATTTTTTGGCTTCCCACATGTGTTTCTCATCGCTAAAAATTAAAATCCATAATACAATTGTGAAAATATTTGATAATTTAATTCCTATTTTATATAGTTTGGAACACATTATAAATATTTCAATAGTTTATCAATTAAATCGTAAATTATACTAAAAAGATCAAAAGAGGAAAAAAAAATAAAATGGAACAACCGAGTTGCTACAGGACTCACTTAAAACATAAACATTAGTATTTCTTAAATCTAATCAACTTCTATTTTCACCGAGACGGAAGGAGCAATATGTTATGTACTAATGTACCTATGATTTAGAATGAAAATACAATCGATAAAAGAAGTACTAACGTTAAATTGATTAAATAATAATAATAATAAATAAATAAATAACATCAATTTCGGCAAATACAATGCCTATTGATACAATCTGGCAGGTCTACTCAACTAGACATATGTCTAGACTGTATTAATTAAGATTAATTACTTCGGACTTGTTATATGTGGTTGGTTTCAGGTAAACATGTTTTCCGCCAAACTGTACCATGTTTTTAATTATTTTTCGAAAAAAATAAATATAAAATTTAAAAATCGTGTTATGTAATATGGAGTACTTGATCTCGACCTTTGGTGTATACGTGGTGTTGTACTATACTCTCTCCGTTTTTTTTAAGTGTCCATGTCAATAAATTGCAAATAATAAGAAAATGTGTAAATTTACATTTTAACCTCATTTATTATTCTTTTTTTCTACACATCACCTTATATATAACATTTATTATATGGGTAAAATTAGAAAAATGTAACTATTATATCATCAAATTCCAAAATAAAACATTTAAAAACAAACAACAAAAATTAGTAATTAGTACACTTAAAAAAAAGGAGGGAGTATATTGTTGGGTGAATAGAATTAATTTTGGTGAACGAAATTAGACAAACAATTACTAGTTGAGAAAGAACAAAAAAAAAAACAGTTAATATTTAGATAAAAGGTTCTCTTTAAAGCTGTATCTAAAGCTTATAAATCAGAACTCACATGAGTTCTTTATTTGTCTATAAATCAAGAGACATTAGTACCATTTAAAGCATTTAATATTTTTGTTAGAGTATTTGGTAATACTAAGTATAGTTTCTAATGTTTTAGTGACATGATTTATCAAACATGTAGAAAATGATATGTTTCTAAATATAAATTATTTTGAGATATTCTGTTACCAATAATAAATGCTCTTTCTTATGGTTTATAATAAAATATGGTGCGCCTTATCTAGAAATACAAAATCATTAGTGTTCCATCTTCAGTTTCGAGCTTTATCGATCAAGTAGCGCTTTTAATTGCTTTTCTTTTTTAGTTGATGGATTTGGGATTCTTACGCTGATCTTCAATCATCATCCATAAAAAAGTAAAAATAAATAAATAAATAGTGAATCGTCACTAAGTTAACAAGACTAAAGCTAAAATGATCGATTACTTATTGAATAAGAAATATTATTTTATTTATCAAATATAATTCAAGGTGAATAAATGGTGGTGGTATCATGACCCTACTTGAGTTCCATATTGTTAAAGTGGGAATTAGCTTTTTCACATTCTTTCCTTCTTTTTTTTTTCTTTTTTTTTTTTGTGGAAAATTTTGAGAAAGGTTGCCTCCAAATTATTTGAGATACTCTACCTACATCCATGGAATACTGCAATACTAAAGAGTTAAATCCACCGCATTGATTAGATTGGTCAGTTTTAATATTTTTTATTTTGTATTAACAAAAATATTTATTTATCTATTACGTCTGTCATAATTTATGAACTTTTTAGATAAAGTTAATTAGACTTTTTAGATAAAGTTATTAGACCAATTTAGATATAATCATGCATATGATGGTGATCAATATATCTTTAAAACCTTAGTCTTTAATTAATTTCGAGTCAAATGACTATTTAAAGATAAGACATTGAATTGTCGAAAATGACTCACACATGCGATGTATGTTCATAAGACGAGAATATTGTATTTCAACAGTATTAACGTAGTTGACACAAATATATGCATGTGGGTGCTTGTTGGAAAACAAGTTCGTTGCACAAACCTGTTAGAAATTCTTATATGAAATTAATATTGCTGAAAAATAAAATCCGCCACCTTACGATAGTCCACGGTTAGTATTGCTAAAGAAATTCTTGTGTAAGTTGTATTTCATTTTGATAATAGTATATATCTTTGATAGCTTGACAATCATAAAAGAAGTTATATTGGATGAGATGTGAATGAACATCGAGATTAATGAGTGGTCAATAAAGAATTTATTATTTGATTGTATCCGGAGAATTTCCTACAATTTTTATTATTCATAACTTGAGGACATTGGACAAGGCATGATGAATATTAATTGATAATGAGTCATTGAATTAAATGATAATGTAAATGTTGGATTATTTGAGCTTTTGATTCAATTTCACTCAAGATCCAATTAAGCATTTAGATAATAAAAGGACCGTATGTATACGGCGATTCGTACTTAAAATTCGGTTACTTCCTATTTTACCTAGTACTAGATAATCATATTACTTTCCAAAATTGACAAAATTTGATATACAAAGTCAAAGGAAGAGTTCTCTCTGGAAAGAAAACAAGTAGTGCTAAAGAAACGGAACATAATAATATTAATAATAATGTAGCTTTTCCAATTTAGGCCTTTACGAAGAAATACGTCAGCCTAAATTTTATTTTATTTTTGTTTGTGTTACACGAAAACTTCAAGTTAATTCTTATAATGATACATGATCCCTCGTATTAGAATGGTAAAAACTTGGGTGAGACCGGCCACATAGTGTGGTCGGATCAAAATGTCAATCTTTATATAAAAAAATATTAATCTACATGAATAAAAGTGTCAATCTTTAACATAATTATTTAACGAATAAAAGTGTTATTTTTTTTAAAAGTGACAATCTTTATGCAGAAAAGTATTAATCTATATAAATAAAAGTGTCAATATTTTAAACCGCCACATAATACATCCGGGCCCACCCAAGTGTGTCTTATGTAATTAAAATAAGTTTCCTATCTTACTAATGATGTAGCTCTCTGGAAAAAAGAAAAAAAAGAAAAGGAAACAAACAATAGTTTTTTTATTTTATTTTTATTTTTTTTAAGCAATAGTTGCAAGTGGTAATTAGAAAGAAGAATGAAAGTAGCTAAAAACAAATGAAATTAGTGAATAGAAGAAAGAGAAAAGAAAATAATGTGAAAGATGATGACCGGCAATTTGGAATATTTATGTAAATAATAAAAAAATATAGGTAGGGCCTGACGAGATTACAACCCTGAGATAATTGAATGTTTGAAAGCGCCGTCCATTTTGCGATTGTTTAATTGAAGAAAATTAAATATCAGATCCTAAATTATTGAGGCATGTTTTACATGTTGCGTGGACTGAAATGGACTACATTTGCTGCACCTGCACCATTCCTTTTGCTTATTTTATTGGATGCATCTACGTACGATTTTGAAAATAAAAAGACATCTCAAAAGACATTGCTATGGCTGAACTGAAGTTCATTTATTGGGAACAGAGTCTATTGTCTTTTTTTTTTTTTTTTTTTTTCCTTTTTTTTTTATAATTTTTTTAGGAAAGAATCATAATTTCATCTCAAGTGCATGTGAGAGGGTACACAATGTGATGCATCGAACAAGAAAAAGAAGAAGATCTGTCTACATCAAAAATAGCCGTTGGGTGAACCAAAGGGTAATAATATATTTTGCACTATTCGGAGAGGGATGTTGTAACACACACGCTTCAGTTTTGGAAATATTAATTTGTTCAGATTCTGCTATCTATATACGGAATATACTGATATACATCTGCAGCAAAAAGTATATTTACCTCATAGTTTGTGCAATGAAATGCCTACTATACCTAAAAGTAGAGTTATGCAGCAAGCAAAAGTAATGACTCAACAATAGCCTATACTCAAAACAAAATGTTAAGAGAGAAAGAGAGAGAGAGAGATCATTGCTATATGTTTGATACTAGTATACTGTAGGCTTCAAAAGATATCAAATCACTAAATTCATTTATTCTTCCTCCATCTCTGCCCTCTTACGTGCTTCAACATCCTCCGCTTCTTCTTCTTCTTCTTCTATAGGAGCCAAACGAACTTCATACTTGCCATCATCGATGTCTGAAGCTGGTGCTCGTGACGAGGTAGAGGGATCGACTGAATAAACTCCATACCTGCCATTGTCGATCTCTGAAGCTTCTGCTTGCAATGAGGTAATAGGATCGACTGAATAAACTCCATACTTGCCATTGTCGATCTCTGAATCAGCTGGTGCTCGTGATGAGGTAGAAGGATCGACGACTGAATAAACTCCACACTTGCCATCATCGATATCCGAAGCTGGTGCTCTAGAAGGATCATCAACTGAATAAACTCCACACTTGTCATCATCGTCGAAGAATATCATTGCATCTAGTGATCCTGGTAAGGGAGGAGCTTCAATCTCTGCAGCGGTTGAGGCTGAAGCTTTTGGTGTTTCCTCACGAGCTATAATGGAATCTGTAAACCATCCAGTTCCTTGCTTTGCATAGAAAAGAATGTATGCCTTTTAATGCAGCACTTCCTTTTTGTCGACTCTCGAAACCTATATGTATATAGAGGGATTGCAATTACTATATAACAACATAACAAAACAATGCAACATCAACCCAATATGAATATGATAAGAAGAACATTAATTACTCTTGCATCGTCGAATCTGATCCACTTATCCGGAGAAATTTGAACGAAGCAATAGTAATGGCCTTTCTTCAACATCGACCCTTGGTGCACTATAACAGCATAGAGTTCGTACTTCATCTCCGCAATCATACTCACTTCAGAGAATTGAAAGACACAATATTAAACTACCTAGATTTTAAAAATGAGTGAAGTGGGAGGAAACCTACATCTTGTGCAGCAGTGAAATTCCGCAAGTCCAACACCGAAGGAAAGAAAACATGCTTTTCAATTTTGTTCATGTCGTTACGAAACCTCTTCAGTTGGAATGTAGCAAAGGGGGAACCTCATGAAACATAATCTTTTGTATACCACCTTCTTCCTTTCCACACCTTTCACAACTATAATCAACTTTCCCCACTGTGTGAGATAGGATAGCTACAATGAGATTGTCTGTGTTCTGAATGGGAAGTTGCATATCGTATATTTCTTCGATTCTCTCAGAAGACCATTTACATCCACAACATGTCAACTGCAAGTAATTTAATAACTAAAGCTTCAATGATGCATAACTTCAATTCATACTACAACTTAATGAATTAAATGAAAATGTACCTTGATGAGAACAAGGTCACAGAAAACTCTTTTGATGAGGCTTTCATACATTGATCGTCATTGCATAAGAGATTACAAGGGGAAATTATTTTTTCTAAAATTTGAATGGTAAGCGTAAATCTATCGGTGTTGTTGAAATTCTTGGAATGAGAAGTTTATTGCAAACATTTTGACTTGTGATAACTTTTGCTTCCAATACATGACTTCCAAGTCTTGAGATAATCAATCTTGTTCCGTTTGCACAAACCATTTTCATGATCTAAATTCTCAAAAGCATGACCGGAGTTCCTACTTTCAAGTATAGCTTGTGATTAGGGACACCATAAACATTTGAGACTATTGAATATGTTGTGCATGCACTATCTGAGCTTAAATATTGTCTACCTTCACTCTTGTTTAATGAGACCATGTATTAGTTCATACACTCAACCACATTCAAAGTGAATGCCAAAATAGATCGTTCTTGTAAATAATTTGCATTGCCATTGCAGTTTTGCAATGAAGAATAGATGTCATTTACGGAGCCAAGTCGTTATGACTCCGTCGAGATGAATTTGTAGTTTCTTATCTCTTGCACTAAGTTCTGGTAGTGGCAGGTACATGGTCGATCCTTAGGGAGTTGGGTGAATTTTTGCCTTTTGTCACAAAGTTTATTTTGGGGTCTTGTCTTGTCCCTGAGAATAACCAACTACCGAATTAAAGCTACGGAATTAAACTAGAATAAAACTGATATAAAACACGAAAGATAATCAATAATAAAAATAATTTGACTTGAGATTGAATTATTAAATCGAAATTTGTGCATCGGTCAACAGTTCAAAGATATTTCACTACACGTACATGTCGTTGGTTATAAACTCAATAGAATGTGCCCTCGTTTTTCACGTATCTGCACATCCTACCAAAGACTACCTCTGTCCACAATCTTTAGATACAATTGACTTTTTAGCTGGTTTTGCGGCTTTGTAATGATAGATTTTAAATTTGATTTTTGGAGTTTTGTTGTATTTATAAGGTACTTATGATAAAAAAAAAATGAGTGTCATAGTACACTATAAAAAAACTAAACTCCAAAAATCCATTTTAAAATTGATCATTATAAGTACTGGAACTGTCAATTTTTTTTGATCATTATAAAGCCCTAAAACCAGCTAAAATGTCAACTATGTCTAAAGATCATGTACGGGGGAGTATATGTTATTTCCTAAGATGTAAATTATTCTTTTAATTACATCCTCTTATATTTTTAAATCTTAAATTACATTTATTTTTGAAAAAATAAGTTTGGGTCCACCATTTTATCTTTTCTCTTCGCAACGTTATTCCAACAATTTTACCTTTGATCATTTCCTAATACTCCCCCATCCCACTTTATTATTTTTGAAAGGAATGAGCACAATAACCAAGGAGGGAAGAGATAAAGGGGTTCTAAGGAAAGAATTGTGTGTTATTTTCCTTTTCTTTTAGGTAATAAGACTAATAAATGAGACAGATTAATAAGGAAAATGAAACTATTAAAGTAGGATGAAAGGACTAATTTTATCATTCATTATCAACTACAGTAATTTAATAGATTTACCTTAAGATCTATGGCAGTATGGCCCATAAAATTTAAAACGGAGATGGAAGATGAAATAGAGTACGGAGTATAATTTTACAAAAAATTGTTAGTATATTAATAAGAATTTATATTTGAAATTGTAAGTAGAATTAAGATTTGAAATCCGTACAACTCACGTGGCCAACCGCCAACGTTCTAATTCTACTACATTTGAGGGTGGAGTTTAATTTCTAATTATCACTAAAAATGGTTTTTATATAGATCTTATGTACCAATTATGGTATTCCAATCGTGTAACAAACATTAATTTCTATTAGATATAATATTTTTTTAAAAATCAAAATCTTTATATTATAATAAATCATAATAAACATTCATAACTAAAAAAATAATTTTTTAAAAACATAATATACCTTAAGTTTGGATTTATCAATCCTATTTTAACTAATAAAATTAAAATGTAAAAAATAATTATAAACCCTAATTGGATGAGCGAGTCATAAAAAATAATTATAATATTAAACTATATCATTATAAATTAAAATTGTTGAATAAAAATGTACTACAAAACTAGTAAAAATCAAAATTTGATACACGGTCGTTGGAACACCAAAATTGATAAATAGGGTCCCAAGTGCAATTCTCTACACATGTATATTACTGAAGTACATGAGATGGGCACATATTTTAGTTCGATGATTTTGGGTGATTTCAATCGAAAGGTGGTCGGCTTCCATGGAAGATGCGGAGCTTAATTATCTCGACGCCATTGCATGCACACTCAATATTTCTGAATTAAAACTCACAACAAATTATTTATACTGGACATGTTTATGTTTTGCGCGGTTATGTTATGGTTTCCATGCTTTTTATTGTCCCATATTCAAATGCCCATGTTCGTTTGAATTATAGTCGGATTTTGAGATCTTCTGTTTTAATTTCAATGTTTGGACTGTATTTTAATTTTTTAAATAATGTTTAAAAAAAGTAAAAGTATTAATACAACATATCATAATTGATATTTATAAAAAAATTATATTTTTTTAATACTTATATACTTTAATTTTAGATTTATCAACTTTAATATAGTTAATAAAAGCGATATTAAATGATCATAAATAATTATAAATCATTACTATTGAATAATAAGTGAATGAAAAAGAGAAGATGGTAATTAAGATGATGGAAAAGAAAAACTGAAAAAGAGATAGTTGTTGAAACTCAATATATGCTTAACTACCATTTAAAAAGGGATATGTAAAAATTACCCTTTTAAAAGCAACTAATATAAAACTGTCATTTCAATTATTTTAATGTGTAATGGTCTTACTTTTATGTTTTAAAAATAGCAATGGGGTTCACTCTCAATTATTTTTCAATGATGAACTCTTACTTTTTTCTTTTATTCATAATTTTTATTATGAACATTATTACTAATAATTTATACTGTATGCATGCATGCGTGAATGCTGTATAAATGCTGCTTCGTCATAATGTACAATTTTATTGTTATATCACAGATGAAACAATAATAAAAGTAATAAATTTTGGTATCCTATGCCAACTACACCACACGAAACTCAATATATACAACACTTAAAACTGCGATAGAATTCAAAAAAAACCCAACTCACCAAAATAATTATTCGGAGAAGAAGTAAACACATCTGAGCTGAGGAAGAGGAAGACGAGAGATTATAAGGGTTTTTCACCGAGGAGGATATTGAGCTACATTGCTTCATTTTGTTTCCGGATTATCCAATAATATAGGTAAATAGTTTAGGGATTTATTTTGGAAATTAATTGAATTTTCTTAACATGTCGTAGTTCAATTTTAGGAAATAGTTTATAGATTTATTTTGAAATTAATTGATTATTATTATGTTTAAATTAATTCTTTTAAGTGTTTTAATTCGAAATTAGTATATATTTTTAATGTTTGAAATATTAAAAAAAACATTTTGATATAGGCAACCGGTCATTCCGGCGCCGGAAAATGCCGACCGGACATAAATTCCGGTCACCGGAAAATGCAGTTCCGATCACCGGATTGGCCGGTTGACTATACCATTAATTTTCTTATTTTTTTCTTAGTACGTATTATTTATTGTATATAATTTTTATGTTTAGGAATTAGTTGATAGATTTATTTTGAAAATTAATTGATTATTATTTTGTTTAAATTAATTCTTTTAATTGATTTAATTCAAAATTAGTATATATTTGTAATTTTTGAAATATTAAAATTATATATATGTCTACAAAAAAAAATGAAATTTTTTGGTATAGTCAACCGGTCATTCCGGCACCGGAATGCAGACCGGACATAAAATGAACTATTTTGCAGGTGACCTCACTGATTTGGGAGAGTTCTGTCTACCATGCTCCATTTGCGAGCTATTTCAGTCATTTCTTTTGTCGGAAGAATCTATCCAGCCTCAGAAGCTAGCCGACAATTTAAGCTGTATTAACTCTAGTTAGATATGCAGAATTGCAGTGAATGGCACTCGAGCACAAGTTTGCATCTGAGTGTCATTTGCTCATAAGATTTTTGACATGTATAGAATTATAGCACCGAGCACGATGAGAAACATTTGTCATAGTTTGTGAGTTTTGAATGGTGTTATGTATCACCTTAGATAGTCAGAATTTCAGTTCACAAGCTCGTTTTCCATTGTCACTTGCTTAGAACTTTCTGTCTATTGAACATAATTGTTAGTTTGTGATTTTGAAATCTGTGTAACAAAGATTACATCTTAATGTACATCATATATTCAAGCTATTCGTGTGATTTATTGTTTTTGAATCTTTGGCTTGAGTTCCAGACTTTTCAGAGAGTTTTAGAAAGGGTCAACATAATGATGCTCATGAATTCCTTTCGAAGTTCCGCACTAGATTACTGCAATGTAGTGACCAGAATTCACAGCAAATTGGAACTGAGTTTGTTGGCAGTCTTCTCAACAAGGTATGATTTCATTATTTTTCATCCTATTTTGTTCTGTGCCATGCATAGTTTTATGAATTTATTCAACATTAAAGTTTTATTACTTTCAGTTCAAAGTTGGTGCATGTCTGCTGTGTAGTGACCATAATTCACAGCATGAAAGCTTAATGAGAGCTGTGTTTGGTGGCAGTATTCTCAACAAGGTATGATTTCATTATTTTTCATCCTGTTTTGTTCAATTATTCTGTGTCATGCAAAAATTTATTCAACATTAATGTTTTATTACTTGCAGTTCAAATGTTGTGCATGTAAAAATTCTTTTGAGAACATAGAGGATTTATAGGACTGGCAATTGCCTATTAAGAAATCAGACAATCTCATCTCTGCTATCCTCTCTCACATGGTGGAAAAGTTGATTATACTTGTGAAAAGTGTAAGAAGAAAGAAGGTGTTATACATGAAATTCTGCTCGCTAAGGATCCCACTGTTGCTACATTTCAACTGAAGAGGTATGGTATGAAAGGCAATGTGAACATAAAAAATGAAGATCATGTTCCGTTGCCATTGGTGTTGGACTTGCTTCCTTTCACTGTTGCTCGCGATGTAAGTTTCTTTATACTTTACTCGTTCAAAACATTATAGAACTATATGCTAGTTTCTGAAGTCTTAATGTTTTCTTTGTACAGGCGAAGGTTGAGTATGAACTCTATGCCATTATAGTGCACGAAGGGCAGGCACTGGATGCAGGCCATTTTTATAGCTTCATCCGAGTTTCACCTAAAAAATGGTTCAAATTTAATGATGTAGAAGTAATGAACTGGGAACTCTTAACCATTACTTTTCATGTTAGGTTGTTTTGTAACATTCATACCGTTATTAATATAATTGAACTTCTGTTTATAGGTTTTAGAGGTCACTGAAGAAGAAGTGATGCAGCAAAAGGCCTATATACTTTTTTATGCAAGAAAAGGCACTTCTTGGTTTTCAAATTCCATTCGAAATCAAAGAGCATCAGCTCCACCAGTTTCTGCTCCAAGTCCAGAGACGAGAGACAATGAAACAATTTGGAATATGTATGTTTGAAAGCAGCTATTTTTCTTTCCCTGCTATAGATGCGGTGAGATTCAGTATTGACGGTGGAAAAGAAAGTTGATGATGATTCAGAAACTAATATGGAGGAAGTGAGAAAACAGTGATCTTTCCTGCTTATAGCTATAGTTGAATAACTACATTTGATGCAAAATCACATTGTTCTCGTTGTTTACTACTACTTTCAAAAATGGATGTTTAGGAGGTGATGTTGTTGAATGTTGATACCGAATTTGCACTTATGTAGGCGTACATATGAAATAATTATAGTTACATTTGGAGAAGATAAGTGAAAGGAGATGATGAATCTTTATTGTGCATGAAACATAGGGGCACAAATAATATGCAACCTTATGTTTTATTCACTATTGTATAGAATGAAGCATGTAGGTTTTAAAGTCTGGAGTTTCAATTGATGGAGTCCTTGTCATTTTTTTGTTGGGGTGGAGCTTTAGGGTTGAGATGTCTGATGATCCTTTTTTTTCTAAAATGGTGGTGGTGAAGGAAGATGATGACTCCACGTCAGCAGTGTAGTTGTCTACTTCACTGCTAAGTCGCATTTCACTTTCTTGATTAGATGCGCTTTTCCATTGTTGTTCACCATCACCATGTTACACGGGATCTTCTTCGCGTAGTACTCTATATGCTTCTTGTCGTGGTGCCTGATAAATGCACGTAGGAAATGTGATAAGTATCTCGATTTGGAAATCTATATAAAAAGTTGGTCGTGCACCTATCGAATACCACGAGGGTAGCATGTAAACTGCTGATCTGTTCGATCACTAGCAATCGCAGTGGATGCCCCATCTCTGTCTGATCTCCGGCACCACCTACAATTTTTATTCAATATGAGTCTATTATAATAATAAAATAGCTCTCTTCAATAAATAATCGTACCCCGTATTTTTGACAAAGATGGAAGAGTCGTTCAAGTTTTTGATATTTGACA
>CM038113.1:25195405-25272203 GCA_001642375.2 Mentha longifolia
AATGCTACCAAACGCCGAATGAAGGGAGATAACTCATCTTATCTTGCCTTCATCTTGCTTCATCTTGTCTACAAAATGAAGGCTGAGCGAATAATAAAAGGAAAGACTTGAGGCAATAAACCCCCGATCTACATAGATTCTTGGCAACAGTTGAGGTTTTCCACATAAACTGCTGCATCTTCAGATCGAAAATGAACCCAGATGAAGAAGAGAGAGAGAGAATACCAATAAGGGAGAGGCCTGAATGGGCTGATGTTCGGCCTGTACCGCAGGACGATGGCCCCAATCCTGTGGTGCCGATTGCTTACACTGATGACTTCATTGAAACCATGGATTACTTCAGAGCAGTGTACTTAGCCGATGAGCGATCCCCTCGCTCTCTTCAACTCACTGAAGAGGCCATTCTTCTCAACTCGGGCAATTACACTGTAATTTTCCTCTTCCCATATTTATTGTTTTAATCCCTTTCTCCCAGTTGACTGCAACTGGAAAAGCAATAAATTTAATCGTTTAAATTTGCAAACTTCCTAACCTGAGGTTGTAAACATGCTTACATTTGGGTATCTATTGCTTTCCAGATTATGTACTCCGTATTTGATTAAATGCTATGCAATCTTCTTTGTTTGTGTGTGTGTGTGTGTTGGTAAGTAGGGGCTGAGCTGAGATGATTGATATGTATTCTAATTTCTACATTCACTTTCATATAAAAGGTATTGGCTTTTTATGCTAAAATTTGCTGGTTATCAATTTTAGCCTATGACCGTGAATACTTACTTGTTAAGTTGTGTAATAGTACAGCTGGAAGCATTAACAAACTCTTTCTAATTGTATTGTTAATTTTTGTTATACCAAGATTGGGGGAGGAAGAGTGCTGAAGCATTATGATGTTCAAATTGTTTGTTGTCAATGTACAAGTTATGAGCTCATCTGTATGCATACAAAGCCCTGAGACGAGTGATATCCGCCTTCACTATTGTTTTTATTTTTTGGTTCAAGATCCTCTTTTCTATACACTGAGTTACACAAACTCACTAATCTTATATTAGGGATAGATGAGTGAGTACTTATTTATTCTATGCTGACCAGTATTGATAAATAGCGTTTCTTGAAGACCTCATATTAGTCTGTGCTTTCTTTTCTACTCTTTCAGGTTTGGCAATTCCGACGTCTGATACTTGAGGCGCTTAATGCTGATTTACATGAAGAGTTGCAATTTGTTGACCAGATTACAAAAGAAACTCCCAAAAACTATCAGATTTGGTAAGCAATGTTATTCTATCCTTCATTTTTCTCTTATATGTCACATGATATTTAAAAAAGTATTAGTCTGATCATATAACTACTTCTATTTTGTCGTTTCCCTTACAAACTGATGGATGTTTGGGCAGAGATCATTTGCATTTGCTATCTCATTGGCATACATACACCCCTGCTATCCAGCTGGTCGTTCATAATGTATCCATCAAGCATCCCATGCTATGACCGTGTTATACCTAGTGCTGTGATGTCAATTTCCTCCCCCGTCTTAAAAGAAATGCCTAATAGCTCCTAAAACTAATCTTTTTTTGACTTTTTCTGCCATCTCATTGGCATATATAGGCACTTCCACTATCCAATTTCCTATTTATAATGTATCCATCAAGCAGCCCATGATATGTGGTCATGTTATACTTGGTGGTATGGTATGCTGTCGATTTCATGTCTTGTCTAAAAAAAGCCTAATAGCTCCTAAAACTAATCCTTCTTGTCTTCTTTTTTTTTTTTTTTTTTTTTTTTTGTAATTTGGCTTGTTACTTTAAATTTGCCAAATGAGCGAGTTGTTGCCAATTTGATATTTTGTCAAAGTCGACTGAGGTGGCGGTCACATTAGATCAAATATAGTTTATCATTTCAAAACCCAAAAAAGAAATATAAAAAATAAGCGTAAAGGAAAAGGAGAAGGAAAAAGGAAAAGATTCAACCTTGAACCCTTTACCCATCTACTCGGTTCTTTGTCTACTCTCCAAAACCAATTCCGTTGCCATCATTGCTGCCATGCCTTCCATTTCGCAATAAATCATTCCTGCCTGCATTTGTAGGCCTTCTCGTGGAATCAACAAAGTCATTTTTGAACCTTCAAATCGACATGCTCATACTTCTAGAACTTTTCTAATAACCAACCTAGTCATTTCTTGACTGACTAATTGACATGCATGCTTGGACTTCTTGACCTTCTCCTGTAATCAACCAAATCATTTCTAACCTTCTAATTGTTTTCACCTGATGATTTCGCCCCTTCCAGAGGCTACCATGGTGTTAAATTGTATGCATTGCAAGTTTATTCTCTGTCATAGTTTATATTTTACATCACTTAAATCTGGATACTGTGCAATAAATAGTGAGAAATGATGGTAGTCTTAAACTAAAGGACAAGAAAAATGAATCATGGAAGCCTACTCGAAGTGTCCCTGAGTTGTCTGGCAATGCATTGCCTCTCAAAATTAGATGCAGAGAACATAAATATGGAGTAGCCTTGTTTATCATGGTTGGCACATCAGGGATCCAGAACCTGTAGAATTCCAGTAGGACTTTAAGGCAGAAGTTCTTGATTGTGTAGAGCAGGAGTACTAATGGCAGCCTTGCTGCAACAGCAGTGATGATAATGAGTGATTTGGAGATTCGGCGTGGTTCTTAACACTTCTTGGGTTTGAATTGGCTGTGTGATTTAAATTGAATGCAATAGATTTTGACCATCATCTCATATTAGCTATAATTTCACTCATTTGGCCAAATTATTGTTAAATACGGTAACTCAAGTTTGCCAAATTATAAGAATTGGCCAAATTGCAAAGCAATTTTAAAGGATTCTTTTCATTTTGGGTCTATGAGACCTAAAGGACTGCTACAAAGCATCTGATTGAGCTTTGATATTAAAATTTAGTGTGCTAGCCTAGTCCTTCATTATTATTTCGGAAATGCTGCATATCAGCATAGGTTCATCTGAGCTTTACTAATCTATTTAGTAACTAACATACATTACTACCTCTGTATTGAATAAATACCATGTGCACTGTTCACACCTTACTGAGTTACCGTTTGTTTTTGTTCCCTCATGTCTAGATTTCTCAATATAGATTTCCATCAGCTTGATGTAAATCTCCTATTAACGATGATCATTGAATTAAACCCCTTGTATCTGTCCAAAATGCATCCTCATTACTCTACATTACGCTACACTACTTGTTATCATGAAAAATAGACCCCTCCCTGATGTTTCTGTAAGGAACCTAAATGATGTGATGGCTGCCTTGAAATGTTCTGTACAGGTAGTGTGTAACTAGCTGCCGTACTCGCTGCAAAAGTTTGTTTATACTCTTGTCTGGGAAAGTTGATATGTACAAGTGTCCAAAAATATTTCAGTCCAAAATATTGATCTAGATCTACTGGTCTTGGACTTGGTTTTGGAATACTCATCCCATTTTCCCCGAGCATATGCATAATATATACTCTGATACTCTCCTTGGCAAGGATGATGCCTTTCTTTGGTGTAGATTCCTTGGATTATTTGAATGTTTTTTTTAGTTGGGCAATGGGGGTTTGGGGATTCATACCCTGGTCACTAACCCTTATACAAGGGAGCAATACCACTGATCTGGTTAAAAAAAGCCATTAACTTGCTATCAAACGGATGTCTTTATATATCTGGCATCCCTATAAAACGATGTCCTTATATAGAAAGTTAAGTTAGATATCTTGCTTTGATATCATTTACTTGGAAATTAAAACAGATATCTTGCTATCTCATACGCTCGAGATATTGACCCCTTTTATTATTTTATACCTCACATATCAATATAAAAGGGGTATCTTTGAGCCGGAGGGAATATTTTCTTTATGTACGTTGTCTTCTGATTGGATAGGCCATTATTAAACCTTTGTTTCTTAAGCCAGGTTCTTAGAGGTTTGTTAGCTTTCTATGAAGGCCTTTTCTCATGTGCATATTCACTTTCCCACCAAGATCCATAAGAAAATATTTTAGTTTATGTCTAATCACTGCAAGGGTCTTCAAGTTCATTAACAAATACAAGTTTAGGTGTCTGCCCGTAAATTGGGTATTTTTGTATTCTTTCTTTGCATTGAGTGGACATTTCCACCTTGACTTGACAATAAAGACTGATGCAGTCGTCATAGAGTCAAGGATATGTAATAGAAATTTAAAAAAAATGAAAGAAAAAGAAAAACACAATTAATGACTGATAGATTAATACGAAATTATTAAGAAATTCCTTAGGGTCAATTCCCCAGCCCAAAAAATGTGTACTCTCTCGTGTTGCTGATTTGATTCTACCATTCCTAATGGTTTCTTCTTCATCATCGAAATAGAGAAATGCTAACTCTAAGCTAGGTTAAATAGACCACAGTAAGCCCATCCCTTAACTTGGAATCAGTATAAGGAAAAATTGACTATATTGTGGATAACTAGGACACAAGATATGGGATGATTCCATGAGATCTTCTCTTCCTATATGTAAGAATGGATCTCTAGCAAGTAACAAGTCGTAGGTTCCAAATATCTTAAACCTGAGGTTCTGAGAGGTTTGAGGATAGTTTTTGGTTCTTGTTGCTGTATTATTAAGCCCTCATCAATGACATAAAGTAATAATCTTCTTCATATCATGATTCCATTATGAGGCTATGCATGAAAGCAATATATTCAAATATGTTCAATGGAATCACAACAGACAAGAGGAGACACAGAAAAAAGCACTTTAAAGATGTATTATATGGTGTTTGAAATTCTAGGATTCTCAGAGGTATTTTATGATACATCAGTTATAGTAGCCTTCTTTCTGTTAGATATTCCTGATCTGGTTACCCAGACAATATGTATTATTCTCTCATTCCCCTGTGCCATTCTGTTATAGAATATCATTGCAAGAGTTTATATCAGTAAATCTATTTAGTCATTGATTCCTAAAATGGCATATCTCTGCTGAAATTGTGCTTCAAACATGCTGGATAAATTCTTAAAATGCTTGGTCGAGCTTCAACATTATAGTTTAAGCAAAGAAATATAAGAAATTCAAATGTTGATTGATCAGTAAAAAAGCCATCGACACAGAGATCGAGATGATTCTTGATGGACCCTGAACATCATTGCTCAATAAGTGGAATGGTTTTAACTAGGAATGTGAAATATAAATTGAATCAAAGCTGAATAATGAGTAAAATCATTTGTAGGATGTCAATGGCAGGTTCACTATGGACTAGTCACTGCAGTCATGCCAAACACTCACTGGCAGCAGTGTTTAACTAAATTAGCATCTCTCATTTGCTTCTAGCTGTTGAGCCTATGATTTATTCCATGACACAGTGGAACAATAATAAGTTAATAACTCGACACCAGAGTTGTCAAGCACATCACAATGAATATTTAAGAAAGTTTCTTTACGAATTCAGATTCTAATTGTTTTCACAAATTTATGTTATTTCTCCATGCGTTACTTGTTAATGTGCTAGAATAGCTCCCCCCAATTTCTCCGGGTATAACTTTTTGTTTAATGATATTGTGCTGGATACACTAAGATCATTATTGGGTTATCGCAAAGGCTTGTATAGATAAAATAGTTGCATATAATATGTTCTTGCTGAATCCTGATTGAAGAAGAGTTTCGATTGTTTCCTGATTTTACTCATGTTGGCTCACATTGTTACTCACTGAACTTTTAGGCATCATAGACGGTGGCTTGCTGAGAAGCTCGGTATTCATGTTGTGAAAAAGGAGCTTGAATTTACGCGGGAAATATTCAATGCAGATGCAAAGAACTATCACGCCTGGTCTCATAGGCAGGTAGGTTGAATTCATGTTTCCTTGGTTTTGGGTTGAATAGCATGCTTAGCATTCGACTTTTTATTCTTTTCTAATCGTTTCAGTAAATTTCTGTATGCAGTGGGTTCTTCAGGCTTTTGGAGGATGGGAAGATGAGCTTGCCTACTGCAATGAACTCATTGAGGAAGATGTTTTCAACAATTCTGCTTGGAATCAGGTATCAAGACTTGTCTTTACGTTCAACATAATTTCTCTTTAGATTGGCATCAAGTGGTGAACATGGCTTGTTTGTCATTGTTGTCTCTACAACCATATATTTGTACACCGGTGTGTATCTCGATTTTGATAAACTGAAAGAGTTCATTTTCCGAGCTTTGAAGATGTTAGAAGGAATATAGGCACTAGACTTATGAGTGGGTAAATTATAAAAAAAATAATAATAATAAAAAGTGTAATAGGTTTTTATATGCTAGAGCAATTCTGAGTCCTTGTGCTAACCCTAAAATCACATAGTTACTGGTTTAGTTGATAAATTAACACCTTGAGGATCGTACCAAATGTCTCTCTCTCTCTCTCTCTCTCTCTCTCTCTCTCTCTCTCTAACTACATGTTTGTCTATGAAATTTGTCGTTTCTTACCCTGTAAACATTTATGTTTCTGTCTTCAAATTTAGTTGTATGAAGTCTCATTTTGTGTCCATTTTATTTTTTCAGAGATATTTTGTCGTAAGTAGGTCTCCTCTCGTAGGGAGCTTAGAGGTCACAAGGGACTCTGAAGTCGCTTATGCAATCAAAGCCATTTTGACAAAACCCGACAATGAAAGCCCTTGGAGGTATCTCCGTGGTCTTCACAAGAACGACGGAAATTCACTAGCCAATGATCCTCGGGTGGCATCGGTCTGCTTGGACATTCTTTTGGGGAAAATGGATTATATCCATGCTTTGAACATGGTTCTCGATCTTCTATGTCATCACCATCAGCCAAGCAACGAGTTGAAAGATGCCATCGATGCCCTGTCTCCCGGCCCAAATGTGTCGGATTCAAGCTTAGCTCAGAGAGTCTGTTCTATCTTGAAGTTGGCTGATCCCATGAGAGCAAGTTACTGGGAGTGGCGAAAGAGCACTCTATCTTCTCAAGATTAACTCTATGGTGTTATAAATCATTTTCTTGTTCGAGTATACAATGAATAATATATAAGAAAATTAAGCCTATGCATACGCTTATCACGATTTTTTTCCCCCTACTCTCCCTAATACTGTGTACTACCGACATTCTACCTCATCAAAATATATACATCTAAAAAATAATATTGTGATAAAAACTATGAAACGTGGTTACACTATTTATCTATTAAACAAGAATATTTAGGCATAGACAAGAAAATGGCACTTGAGACATTTTTTGGCATACATTACATTACATGCACGCTTAAAACAATTCTGAGAAAGCGAAAATTAAGCATATTTTCTTCTTAGAAAACCAAGTTAGTCTGTTGGCATGGTGTTGCATTTTCTCGAATGATATAGTCTATGTGAATTTATTTGTTTCGATGATTTCAAAATTTGCTCATTTCACTCAATCCAAAACCTTCCAATCATTAGCCTTTTATTACTATACTATATAACTTGTTCAAGACCATGCATCAGATTTCTTCTTCCTTCTTTCACTCTTTCTCTCTCTCTCTCTCTCTCTCTCAAACTTCACGCTAACCTTCCATAGATGATCCATATCTAAAACTAAGACCCAAAAAAAAAAAAAAATCACTACCATGCCTAATTGTTTTCTTATTAACAAAACACAATCGGCGGAAAATGTGGGGTTGGATGAGTCAGCTCAATCAATAGACGATCCTAAACGCGTACTTATAGTGATGGATGCTCTCAAAGATTTCTCGTTGGAGCTATTCGAGTGGGTGCTTAAGAACTTCACCTTCGATACTTCTTCGAGGATAAACATTCTTGGGATCGCGCCATATCTCAACATACCTCGTAAGCTAATTTATACTTCATCTGTTCCATTTCAGTTGGTCTAAATGCATGTGAGATATAGAATAATAAAACAGATCAACTGAAATGGGACTGAACAAGTATTTTAATTTGTTGGTGTTGAATTACATCCGGATTCACACAAGTTATATATTGATGTGCAGTATCTGCCAAGACTTGGTCGGACGTATGGGGTATGGACCTAGAGGAACTTGTGAGCTTACTAGAGAAGAATGAGTTGAGAAATGATGTCAAATATCAAAAACTTGAACGACTCTTCCATCTTTGTCAAAAATACGGGGTACGATTATTTATTGAAGAGAGCTATTTTATTATTATAATAGACTCATATTGAATAAAAATTGTAGGTGGTGCCGGAGATCAGAACAGAGATGGGGCATCCACTGCGATTGCTAGTGATCGAACAGATCAGCAGTTTACATGCTACCCTCGTGGTATTCGATAGGTGCACGACCAACTTTTTATATAGATTTCCAAATCGAGATAATTAATCACATTTCCTACGTGCATTTATCAGGCACCACGACAAGAAGCATATAGAGTACTACGCGAAGAAGATCCCGTGTAACATGGTGATGGTGAACAACAATGGAAAAGCGCATCTAATCAAGAAAGTGAAATGCGACTTTAGCAGTGAAGTAGACAACTACACTGCTGACGTGGAGTCATCATCTTCCTTCACCACCACCATTTCAGAAAAAAAAGGATCATCAGACATCTCAACCCTAAAGCTCGACCCCAACAAAAAAAATGACAAGGACTCCATCAATTGAAACTCCAGACTTTAAAACCTACATGCTTCATTCTATACAATAGTGAATAAAACATAAGGTTGCATATTATTTGTGCCCCTATGTTTCATGCACAATAAAGATTCATCATCTCCTTTCACTTATCTTCTCCAAATGTAAACTATAATTATTTCATATGTACGCCTACATAAGTGCAAATTCGGTATCAACATTCAACAACATCAACCTCCTAAACATCCATTTTTGAAAAGTAGTAGTAAACAACGAGAACAATGTGATTTTGCATCAAATGTAGTTATTCAACTATAGCTATAAGCAGGAAAGATCACTGTTTTCTCACTTCCTCCATATTAGTTTCTGAATCATCATCAACTTTCTTTTCCACCGTCAATACTGAATCTCACCGCATCTATAGCAGGGAAAGAAAAATAGCTGCTTTCAAACATACATATTCCAAATTGTTTTCATTGTCTCTCGTCTCTGGACTTGGAGCAGAAACTGGTGGAGCTGATGCTCTTTGATTTCGAATGGAATTTGAAAACCAAGAAGTGCCTTTTCTTGCATAAAAAAGTATATAGGCCTTTTGCTGCATCACTTCTTCTTCAGTGACCTCTAAAACCTATAAACAGAAGTTCAATTATATTAATAACGGTATGAATGTTACAAAACAACCTAACATGAAAAGTAATGGTTAAGAGTTCCCAGTTCATTACTTCTACATCATTAAATTTGAACCATTTTTTAGGTGAAACTCGGATGAAGCTATAAAAATGGCCTGCATCCAGTGCCTGCCCTTCGTGCACTATAATGGCATAGAGTTCATACTCAACCTTCGCCTGTACAAAGAAAACATTAAGACTTCAGAAACTAGCATATAGTTCTATAATGTTTTGAACGAGTAAAGTATAAAGAAACTTACATCGCGAGCAACAGTGAAAGGAAGCAAGTCCAACACCAATGGCAACGGAACATGATCTTCATTTTTTATGTTCACATTGCCTTTCATACCATACCTCTTCAGTTGAAATGTAGCAACAGTGGGATCCTTAGCGAGCAGAATTTCATGTATAACACCTTCTTTCTTCTTACACTTTTCACAAGTATAATCAACTTTTTCCACCATGTGAGAGAGGATAGCAGAGATGAGATTGTCTGATTTCTTAATAGGCAATTGCCAGTCCTATAAATCCTCTATGTTCTCAAAAGAATTTTTACATGCACAACATTTGAACTGCAAGTAATAAAACATTAATGTTGAATAAATTTTTGCATGACACAGAATAATTGAACAAAACAGGATGAAAAATAATGAAATCATACCTTGTTGAGAATACTGCCACCAAACACAGCTCTCATTAAGCTTTCATGCTGTGAATTATGGTCACTACACAGCAGACATGCACCAACTTTGAACTGAAAGTAATAAAACTTTAATGTTGAATAAATTCATAAAACTATGCATGGCACAGAACAAAATAGGATGAAAAATAATGAAATCATACCTTGTTGAGAAGACTGCCAACAAACTCAGTTCCAATTTGCTGTGAATTCTGGTCACTACATTGCAGTAATCTAGTGCGGAACTTCGAAAGGAATTCATGAGCATCATTATGTTGACCCTTTCTAAAACTCTCTGAAAAGTCTGGAACTCAAGCCAAAGATTCAAAAACAATAAATCACACGAATAGCTTGAATATATGATGTACATTAAGATGTAATCTTTGTTACACAGATTTCAAAAATCACAAACTAACAATTATGTTCAATAGACAGAAAGTTCTAAGCAAGTGACAATGGAAAACGAGCTTGTGAACTGAAATTCTGACTATCTAAGGTGATACATAACACCATTCAAAACTCACAAACTATGACAAATGTTTCTCATCGTGCTCGGTGCTATAATTCTATACAGGTCAAAAATCTTATGAGCAAATGACACTCAGATGCAAACTTGTGCTCGAGTGCCATTCACTGCAATTCTGCATATCTAACTAGAGTTAATACAGCTTAAATTGTCGGCTAGCTTCTGAGGCTGGATAGATTCTTCCGACAAAAGAAATGACTGAAATAGCTCGCAAATGGAGCATGGTAGACAGAACTCTCCCAAATCAGTGAGGTCACCTGCAAAATAGTTCATTTTATGTCCGGTCTGCATTTCCGGTGCCGGAATGACCAGTTGACTATACCAAAAAATTTCATTTTTTTTTGTAGACATATATATAAATTTTAATATTTCAAAAATTACAAATATATACTAATTTTGAATTAAATCAATTAAAAGAATTAATTTAAATAAAATAATAATCAATTAATTTTCAAAATAAATCTATCAACTAATTCCTAAACATAAAAATTATATACAATAAATAATACGTACTAAGAAAAAAATAAGAAAATTAATGGTATAGTCAACCGGCCAATCCGGTGATCGGAACTGCATTTTCCGGCGACCGGAATTTATGTCCGGTCGGCATTTTCCGGCGCCGGAATGACCGGTTGCCTATATCAAAATGTTTTTTTTAATATTTCAAACATTAAAAATATATACTAATTTCGAATTAAAACACTTAAAAGAATTAATTTAAACATAATAATAATCAATTAATTTTCAAAATAAATCTATAAACTATTTCCTAAAATTGAACTACGACATGTTAAGAAAATTCAATTAATTTCCAAAATAAATCCCTAAACTATTTACCTATATTATTGGATAATCCGGAAACAAAATGAAGCAATGTAGCTCAATATCCTCCTCGGTGAAAAACCCTTATAATCTCTCGTCTTCCTCTTCCTTAGCTCAGATGTGTTTACTTCTTCTCCGAATAATTATTTTGGTGAGTTGGGTTTTTTTTGAATTCTATCGCAGTTTTAAGTGTTGTATATATTGAGTTTCGTGTGGTGTAGTTGGCATAGGATACCAAAATTTATTACTTTTATTATTGTTTCGTCTGTGATATAACAACAAAATTGTACATTATGACGAAGCAGCATTTATACAGCATTCACGCATGCATGCATACAGTATAAATTTATTAGTAATAATGTTCATAATAAAAATTATGAATAAAAGAAAAAAGTAAGAGTTCATCATTGAAAAATAATTGAGAGTGAACCCCATTGCTATTTTTAAAACATAAAAAGTAAGACCATTACACATTAAAATAATTGAAATGACAGTTTTATATTAGTTGCTTTTAAAAGGGTAATTTTTACATATCCCTTTTTAAAATGGTAGTTAAGCATATATTGAGTTTCAACAACTATCTCTTTTTCAGTTTTTCTTTTCCATCATCTTAATTACCATCTTCTCTTTTTCATTCACTTATTATTCAATAGTAATGATTTATAATTATTTATGATCATTTAATATCGCTTTTATTAACTATATTAAAGTTGATAAATCTAAAATTAAAGTATATAAGTATTAAAAAAATATAATTTTTTTATAAATATCAATTATGATATGTTGTATTAATACTTTTACTTTTTTTAAACATTATTTAAAAAAATTAAAATACAGTCCAAACATTGAAATTAAAACAGAAGATCTCAAAATCCGACTATAATTCAAACGAACATGGGCATTTGAATATGGGACAATAAAAAGCATGGAAACCATAACATAACCGCGCAAAACATAAACATGTCCAGTATAAATAATTTGTTGTGAGTTTTAATTCAGAAATATTGAGTGTGCATGCAATGGCGTCGAGATAATTAAGCTCCGCATCTTCCATGGAAGCCGACCACCTTTCGATTGAAATCATCCAAAATCATCGAACTAAAATATGTGCCCATCTCATGTACTTCAGTAATATACATGTGTAGAGAATTGCACTTGGGACCCTATTTATCAATTTTGGTGTTCCAACGACCGTGTATCAAATTTTGATTTTTACTAGTTTTGTAGTACATTTTTATTCAACAATTTTAATTTATAATGATATAGTTTAATATTATAATTATTTTTTATGACTCGCTCATCCAATTAGGGTTTATAATTATTTTTTACATTTTAATTTTATTAGTTAAAATAGGATTGATAAATCCAAACTTAAGGTATATTATGTTTTTTAAAAAATTATTTTTTTAGTTATGAATGTTTATTATGATTTATTATAATATAAAGATTTTGATTTTTAAAAAAATATTATATCTAATAGAAATTAATGTTTGTTACACGATTGGAATACCATAATTGGTACATAAGATCTATATAAAAACCATTTTTAGTGATAATTAGAAATTAAACTCCACCCTCAAATGTAGTAGAATTAGAACGTTGGCGGTTGGCCACGTGAGTTGTACGGATTTCAAATCTTAATTCTACTTACAATTTCAAATATAAATTCTTATTAATATACTAACAATTTTTTGTAAAATTATACTCCGTACTCTATTTCATCTTCCATCTCCGTTTTAAATTTTATGGGCCATACTGCCATAGATCTTAAGGTAAATCTATTAAATTACTGTAGTTGATAATGAATGATAAAATTAGTCCTTTCATCCTACTTTAATAGTTTCATTTTCCTTATTAATCTGTCTCATTTATTAGTCTTATTACCTAAAAGAAAAGGAAAATAACACACAATTCTTTCCTTAGAACCCCTTTATCTCTTCCCTCCTTGGTTATTGCGCTCATTCCTTTCAAAAATAATAAAGTGGGATGGGGGAGTATTAGGAAATGATCAAAGGTAAAATTGTTGGAATAACGTTGCGAAGAGAAAAGATAAAATGGTGGACCCAAACTTATTTTTTCAAAAATAAATGTAATTTAAGATTTAAAAATATAAGAGGATGTAATTAAAAGAATAATTTACATCTTAGGAAATAACATATACTCCCCCGTACATGATCTTTAGACATAGTTGACATTTTAGCTGGTTTTAGGGCTTTATAATGATCAAAAAAAATTGACAGTTCCATTACTTATAATGATCAATTTTAAAATGGATTTTTGGAGTTTAGTTTTTTTATAGTGTACTATGACACTCATTTTTTTTTATCATAAGTACCTTATAAATACAACAAAACTCCAAAAATCAAATTTAAAATCTATCATTACAAAGCCGCAAAACCAGCTAAAAAGTCAATTGTATCTAAAGATTGTGGACAGAGGTAGTCTTTGGTAGGATGTGCAGATACGTGAAAAACGAGGGCACATTCTATTGAGTTTATAACCAACGACATGTACGTGTAGTGAAATATCTTTGAACTGTTGACCGATGCACAAATTTCGATTTAATAATTCAATCTCAAGTCAAATTATTTTTATTATTGATTATCTTTCGTGTTTTATATCAGTTTTATTCTAGTTTAATTCCGTAGCTTTAATTCGGTAGTTGGTTATTCTCAGGGACAAGACAAGACCCCAAAATAAACTTTGTGACAAAAGGCAAAAATTCACCCAACTCCCTAAGGATCGACCATGTACCTGCCACTAACAGAACTTAGTGCAAGAGATAAGAAACTACAAATTCATCTCGACGGAGTCATAACGACTTGGCTCCGTAAATGACATCTATTCTTCATTGCAAAACTGCAATGGCAATGCAAATTATTTACAAGAACGATCTATTTTGGCATTCACTTTGAATGTGGTTGAGTGTATGAACTAATACATGGTCTCATTAAACAAGAGTGAAGGTAGACAATATTTAAGCTCAGATAGTGCATGCACAACATATTCAATAGTCTCAAATGTTTATGGTGTCCCTAATCACAAGCTATACTTGAAAGTAGGAACTCCGGTCATGCTTTTGAGAATTTAGATCATGAAAATGGTTTGTGCAAACGGAACAAGATTGATTATCTCAAGACTTGGAAGTCATGTATTGGAAGCAAAAGTTATCACAAGTCAAAATGTTTGCAATAAACTTCTCATTCCAAGAATTTCAACAACACCGATAGATTTACGCTTACCATTCAAATTTTAGAAAAAATAATTTCCCCTTGTAATCTCTTATGCAATGACGATCAATGTATGAAAGCCTCATCAAAAGAGTTTTCTGTGACCTTGTTCTCATCAAGGTACATTTTCATTTAATTCATTAAGTTGTAGTATGAATTGAAGTTATGCATCATTGAAGCTTTAGTTATTAAATTACTTGCAGTTGACATGTTGTGGATGTAAATGGTCTTCTGAGAGAATCGAAGAAATATACGATATGCAACTTCCCATTCAGAACACAGACAATCTCATTGTAGCTATCCTATCTCACACAGTGGGGAAAGTTGATTATAGTTGTGAAAGGTGTGGAAAGGAAGAAGGTGGTATACAAAAGATTATGTTTCATGAGGTTCCCCCTTTGCTACATTCCAACTGAAGAGGTTTCGTAACGACATGAACAAAATTGAAAAGCATGTTTTCTTTCCTTCGGTGTTGGACTTGCGGAATTTCACTGCTGCACAAGATGTAGGTTTCCTCCCACTTCACTCATTTTTAAAATCTAGGTAGTTTAATATTGTGTCTTTCAATTCTCTGAAGTGAGTATGATTGCGGAGATGAAGTACGAACTCTATGCTGTTATAGTGCACCAAGGGTCGATGTTGAAGAAAGGCCATTACTATTGCTTCGTTCAAATTTCTCCGGATAAGTGGATCAGATTCGACGATGCAAGAGTAATTAATGTTCTTCTTATCATATTCATATTGGGTTGATGTTGCATTGTTTTGTTATGTTGTTATATAGTAATTGAAATCCCTCTATATACATATAGGTTTCGAGAGTCGACAAAAAGGAAGTGCTGCATTAAAAGGCATACATTCTTTTCTATGCAAAGCAAGGAACTGAATGGTTTACAGATTCCATTATAGCTCGTGAGGAAACACCAAAAGCTTCAGCCTCAACCGCTGCAGAGATTGAAGCTCCTCCCTTACCAGGATCACTAGATGCAATGATATTCTTCGACGATGATGACAAGTGTGGAGTTTATTCAGTTGATGATCCTTCTAGAGCACCAGCTTCGGATATCGATGATGGCAAGTGTGGAGTTTATTCAGTCGTCGATCCTTCTACCTCATCACGAGCACCAGCTGATTCAGAGATCGACAATGGCAAGTATGGAGTTTATTCAGTCGATCCTATTACCTCATTGCAAGCAGAAGCTTCAGAGATCGACAATGGCAGGTATGGAGTTTATTCAGTCGATCCCTCTACCTCGTCACGAGCACCAGCTTCAGACATCGATGATGGCAAGTATGAAGTTCGTTTGGCTCCTATAGAAGAAGAAGAAGAAGAAGCGGAGGATGTTGAAGCACGTAAGAGGGCAGAGATGGAGGAAGAATAAATGAATTTAGTGATTTGATATCTTTTGAAGCCTACAGTATACTAGTATCAAATATATAGCAATGATCTCTCTCTCTCCTTTTCTCTCTTAACATTTTGTTTTGAGTATAGGCTATTGTTGAGTCATTACTTTTGCTTGCTGCATAACTCTACTTTTAGGTATAGTAGGCATTTCATTGCACAAACTATGAGGTAAATATACTTTTTGCTGCAGATGTACTAGTATATCAGTATATTCCGTATATAGATAGCAGAATCTGAACAAATTAATATTTCCAAAACTGAAGCGTGTGTGTTACAACATCCCTCTCCGAATAGTGCAAAATATATTATTACCCTTTGGGTTCACCCAACGGCTATTTTTGATGTAGACAGATCTTCTTCTTTTTCTTGTTCGATTCATCACATTGTGTACCCTCACATGCACTTGAGATGAAATTATGATTCTTTCCTAAAAAAAATTATAAAAAAAAAAAAAAAAAAGACAATAGACTCTGTTCCCAATAAATGAACTTCAGTTCAGCCATAGCAATGTCTTTTGAGATGTCTTTTTATTTTCAAAATCGTACGTAGATGCATCCAATAAAATAAGCAAAAGGAATGGTGCAGGTGCAGCAAATGTAGTCCATTTCAGTCCACGCAACATGTAAAACATGCCTCAATAATTTAGGATCTGATATTTAATTTTCTTCAATTAAACAATCGCAAAATGGACGGCGCTTTCAAACATTCAATTATCTCAGGGTTGTAATCTCGTCAGGCCCTACCTATATTTTTTTATTATTTACATAAATATTCCAAATTGCCGGTCATCATCTTTCACATTATTTTCTTTTCTCTTTCTTCTATTCACTAATTTCATTTGTTTTTAGCTACTTTCATTCTTCTTTCTAATTACCACTTGCAACTATTGCTTAAAAAAAATAAAAATAAAATAAAAAAACTATTGTTTGTTTCCTTTTCTTTTTTTTCTTTTTTCCAGAGAGCTACATCATTAGTAAGATAGGAAACTTATTTTAATTACATAAGACACACTTGGGTGGGCCCGGATGTACTATGTGGCGGTTCAAAAGATTGACACTTTTATTTATATAGATTAATACTTTTCTGCATAAAGATTGTCACTTTTAAAAAAAATAGCACTTTTATTTGTTAAATAATTATGTTAAAGATTGACACTTTTATTCATGTAGATTAATATTTTTTTATATAAAAATTGACATTTTGATCCGACCACACTATGTGGCCGGCCTCACCCAAGTTTTTACCATTTTAATACGAGGGATCATGTATCATTATAAGAATTAACTTGAAGTTTTCGTGTAACACAAACAAAAATAAAATAAAATTTAGGCTGACGTATTTCTTCGTAAAGGCCTAAATTGGAAAAGCTACATTATTATTAATATTATTATGTTCCGTTTCTTTAGCACTACTTGTTTTCTTTCCAGAGAGAACTCTTCCTTTGACTTTGTATATCAAATTTTGTCAATTATGGAAAGTAATATGATTATCTCGTACTAGGTAAAATAGGAAGTAACCCAATTTTAAGTACGAATCGCCGTATACATACGGTCCTTTTATTATCTAAATGCTTAATTGGATCTTGAGTGAAATTGAATCAAAAGCTCAAATAATCCAACATTTACATTATCATTTAATTCAATGACTCATTATCAATTAATATTCATCATGCCTTGTCCAATGTCCTCAAGTTATGAATAATAAAAATTGTAGGAAATTCTCCGGATACAATCAAATAATAAATTCTTTATTGACCACTCATTAATCTCGATGTTCATTCACATCTCATCCAATATAACTTCTTTTATGATTGTCAAGCTATCAAAGATATATACTATTATCAAAATGAAATACAACTTACACAAGAATTTCTTTAGCAATACTAACCGTGGACTATCGTAAGGTGGCGGATTTTATTTTTCAGCAATATTAATTTCATATAAGAATTTCTAACAGGTTTGTGCAACGAACTTGTTTTCCAACAAGCACCCACATGCATATATTTGTGTCAACTACGTTAATACTGTTGAAATACAATATTCTCGTCTTATGAACATACATCACATGTGTGAGTCATTTTCGACAATTCAATGTCTTATCTTTAAATAGTCATTTGACTCGAAATTAATTAAAGACTAAGGTTTTAAAGATATATTGATCACCATCATATGCATGATTATATCTAAATTGGTCTAATAACTTTATCTAAAAAGTCTAATTAACTTTATCTAAAAAGTTCATAAATTATGACAGACGTAATAGATAAATAAATATTTTTGTTAATACAAAATAAAAAATATTAAAACTGACCAATCTAATCAATGCGGTGGATTTAACTCTTTAGTATTGCAGTATTCCATGGATGTAGGTAGAGTATCTCAAATAATTTGGAGGCAACCTTTCTCAAAATTTTCCACAAAAAAAAAAAAAGAAAAAAAGAAGAAGGAAAGAATGTGAAAAAGCTAATTCCCACTTTAACAATATGGAACTCAAGTAGGGTCATGATACCACCACCATTTATTCACCTTGAATTATATTTGATAAATAAAATAATATTTCTTATTCAATAAGTAATCGATCATTTTAGCTTAAGTCTTGTTAACTTAGTGACGATTCACTATTTATTTATTTATTTTTACTTTTTTATGGATGATGATTGAAGATCAGCGTAAGAATCCCAAATCCATCAACTAAAAAAGAAAAGCAATTAAAAGCGCTACTTGATCGATAAAGCTCGAAACTGAAGATGGAACACTAATGATTTTGTATTTCTAGATAAGGCGCACCATATTTTATTATAAACCATAAGAAAGAGCATTTATTATTGGTAACAGAATATCTCAAAATAATTTATATTTAGAAACATATCATTTTCTACATGTTTGATAAATCATGTCACTAAAACATTAGAAACTATACTTAGTATTACCAAATACTTTAACAAAAATATTAAATGCTTTAAATGGTACTAATGTCTCTTGATTTATAGACAAATAAAGAACTCATGTGAGTTCTGATTTATAAGCTTTAGATACAGCTTTAAAGAGAACCTTTTATCTAAATATTAACTGTTTTTTTTTTTGTTCTTTCTCAACTAGTAATTGTTTGTCTAATTTCGTTCACCAAAATTAATTCTATTCACCCAACAATATACTCCCTCCTTTTTTTTAAGTGTACTAATTACTAATTTTTGTTGTTTGTTTTTAAGTGTTTTATTTTGGAATTTGATGATATAATAGCTACATTTTTCTAATTTTACCCATATAATAAATGTTATATATAAGGTGATGTGCAGAAAAAAAGAATAATAAATGAGGTTAAAATGTAAATTTACACATTTTCTTGTTATTTGCAATTTATTGAGATGGACACTTAAAAAAAACGGAGAGAGTATAGTACAACACCACGTATACACCAAAGGTCGAGATCAAGTACTCCATATTACATAACACGATTTTTAAATTTTATATTTATTTTTTTCGAAAAATAATTAAAAACATGGTACAGTTTGGCGGAAAACATGTTTACCTGAAACCAACCACATATAACAAGTCCGAAGTAATTAATCTTAATTAATACAGTCTAGACATATGTCTAGTTGAGTAGACCTGCCAGATTGTATCAATAGGCATTGTATTTGCCGAAATTGATGTTATTTATTTATTATTATTATTTAATCAATTTAACGTTAGTACTTCTTTTATCGATTGTATTTTCATTCTAAATCATAGGTACATTAGTACATAACATATTGCTCCTTCCGTCTCGGTGAAAATAGAAGTTGATTAGATTTAAGAAATACTAATGTTTATGTTTTAAGTGAGTCCTGTAGCAACTCGGTTGTTCCATTTTATTTTTTTTTCCTCTTTCTGATCTTTTTAGTATAATTTACGATTTAATTGATAAACTATTGAAATATTTATAATGTGTTCCAAACTATATAAAATAGGAATTAAATTATCAAATATTTTCACAATTGTATTATGGATTTTAATTTTTAGCGATGAGAAACACCTGTGGGAAGCCAAAAAATTAAATTGGACAATAAAGAAAACAAAAAAGGATAAATTGTTTATCCATATCTTAGTTTTCGGCTACCCACTAATATTTTTCGTCGCCAAAAATTAAGGTCCATAATACTATTATGAAAATATTGATAGTTTAGACATTTAATTCATATTTCGTATAGATTGGAACACCATTGCAAAAAGTTGATTAATTTGATAATTAAATCGTAAATCACCCTATAATATAATTTTGTCTTTAGTGCACGACCTTGTATTTGTATTGTGGATAAATGTAGTCTAATAATTCCTCTTTTACTTTGGGATGTTCCACTATACTAGCGGTCACACCCTCGCACTTCACGTAGAAAATTTGCGCCTAAGGTGTACAGCGTCGATGCCCACCACCGACCAACCTTCTCCCGCCTCACCGAAGCACTCGTGTTTCCCCTCACAAACACTCGTGTTTGAGGTTATTTCGTGCCTAGGCCAATTCAAGTCACGCAGCGGAACAAGAGCAATATTAATGCACACACAATATTACAGGAGTCCCACACCCCTAACCTTCGAATAACACTCAATCAACTCAAAGGATTGCCCAAGGCTAGCACACAACACTCGATCACCCACTGACCAAGTTGTGTTGCTAATGAAGCACAATATATAATGCGATGGACAAGACCCCCATCACTAGGCTCGCACATATCTAAACCGTCGGGCTGCAACCGCTTTGGCCAAGTGGCGTGCATCAGGCTCCTCCACGCAGGGGGCAGTTGAGCCCCACGCCAACTGCCCCACAACTGCCCACGACGTGCCCAAAACACGTGTAGCTGCTGCCCAAAACATGCACATGCCGTCCTCGCTCGCCTGCCGCACACATCGCACCCCATCCCCCGCACATGCGCCCCGCCGGACGCTGTTTCGCGTGCACTGCCCCCGACGCACCCGTCGGGTAGTGCCCTCAGCCAGGTGATGCCCTCATCCCATAAGCATCACCCTCACTCATGCCTCGGCGCCTACACTCGCCTTGGCCCACGCTCGCATGTCCCGCACGCCGAGTGCTACTTCCGTGCCTGGTGCTCCGCATCACCAAGCCCGTTGCCCACATTCTCGCCGGATGCTCAGCATCATCAGGCCCTGTCGCCCATGCCTTCACCCATAGGCTCGCCCGGTGCACTCGAGCTCCGTGCTATCCCGCATAGCACCTGCAAACCAGCCAAGTCCCCACTTGATACCATGCCACTCCATTTCCAACTAAGCCAGCTCCCGTTGTCTGCCTTAACACCAATTCAGGCGAGTGTCGCCTGTGGCTAGGCGCACCCGTTGCATCCACCGATTTAGGGGTCTAACATCAGTCCTATTTTTAAGATGAAAATATTTATTCACTTATTATCTATAATTCGATATCTAACTCGGTATGTACTTTAATACAACATTTGTTCAAAAATTAATTGACTACTTTCCATTTCGCCTCGTCCACAAATTTATTGCCTATTTCATTTTTATTTAACCTCTCACATCCACTTATTTACATTATATATTCTTGTTGGGCCCACATAACTCAACATGTTCCGCTCACAATAATTGTAATGTACTCCCTCCGTCCCATTGAATTAGTTCCCTTTCATTATTTTATACCTTTCTTATATTTAGGAAATTGGACTACGTTAATGTGATGGAGGGAGTATTCTCTATCCATTAGGCAATGTTTCTACCCCTATAATGTGAGCCACTATTTCATTCACAAATTATAAGTACTCTAACGTGGGATTCATATGCCACTCACAATGTAAACTAACATCGTTTTAAAACTCGTGCTGGTCGTCATCGGCTATGAATTCGTGGACAAAGAATAATTTAAATTCCTATAATTTTTTTTTATCGTTTTGAAATATTTGAATGAAATATGTTAAGTCATGCTATGTGATAGTCATATGTGATCAATCTTATCAAACAATAAATACAAAAAAACGACTTCTTGGCGCGGCAGATGCAGTAAATTGTTATTCAATATTGGGGTTACAATTTTATTATAACTTAAGCTGCAACAGGTCTTACTTCTCTAGTAAAGTTAATTTTGTTACACTAGTAAATAATCATACAAGTATTAAATCTAACAAAAATTGATTGAGGGGCACGGTGTACCAACCAATATAAATAAATGATTAAAAAAAATTAGGAGATAAGACAGTTATCAAGAAATACGTCGCGTGGGTTATATATATGAAATGAAAAGCTTATTTATTTTTTATTATTACACCAAATGCAAAGGAATCAGCCCAAATTCATCGGAAATAATCCCTAAATCAACCCAAATTCATACACACATCTCTCTCTCTCTCTCTCGCTCTAGGCGCCTGTGTTTCTCCTCTACCACTAGCCGCCTCGCATCTCTACCTCCTCCACAAACCAAACCCCACTATCTTTCTCTCTCTACCTCTGCTTCTGCTTCTCCTATCTTTCTGAATCTCTGCAGTCTATGGAATAACCAATCGCCGGCTGCCGGAATCGATGAACCAGTGGGGTGGTAACAGCGCCGCCGCTGCCATGGACGGCGACTCCGCCGTGATGGACGCCTTCATGTCCTCCACCTCCGATCTCACTTCCTTCTGGCCCACCTCATGCCTTCCTCAACAAACCCAATACCCCCTCACCCCTTCTCCGCCTCCTGCAGCCGCCGCCGCCGCCGCCCAATCCTTCAACCAAGAAACTCTCCAGCAGCGCCTACTCTCTCTCATCGAGGACGCCACCCACGAGAGCTGGACCTACGCCATCTTCTGGCAGTCCTCCGTCGTTGACTACGGCGGCGCGCTCGTGTTAGGCTGGGGCGACGGCTACTACAAAGGCGAGGACGAAAAGTCAAAGCGCAGAACGGCGTCGTCGCCTGCGGAGCAAGAGCATCGGAAAAAGGTCCTCCGGGATCTCAATTCACTGATCGCCGGCCCTCAGGCCACCGCCGACGAAGCCCTCGAAGCCGTCGACGAAGAAGTCACCGACACCGAGTGGTTCTTCCTCATATCCATGACGCAGTCTTTCGTCAACGGGTCGGGCCTCCCGGGCCAGGCCCTGTACACGTCGAGCCCGGTCTGGGTCACCGGGCCGGAGAGGCTCGCCTCATCTCACTGCGAGCGGGCCCGTCAAGCGCAGGGATTCGGGCTTCAGACTCTGGTGTGCATACCATCCTCAAACGGCGTCGTTGAGCTCGGATCTACAGAGGTAATATTCCAAAGCTCGGATCTCATGAAAAAGGTCAAAGCTTTATTCAATTTCAACGGGCCTGAAACGGGTCCTGGATCCGGGCCGAGCTCCTGGTCCTTGCCGGAAAACGACCCTGCCGCGCTGTGGTTGACGGAGCCCTCTTCCTCCGCCGTGGACGTCAAGGATCCGGCCATCACCGTCAACACAAACGGTCAGACATCTTCTGTGCCTTCTTGTATTACTAGCAATCAAGCTATTACAGTTAAAGAAAACCCTAATTCCACCACCATGAATGAGAATCAGAATCAAAGCTATCTTTCTAGAGAGTTGAAATTCTCCGAATTCGGATTCGATGGTTGTAGCAATCCCAAAAGTAGTACTGGTTTTAGGCCTGAATCAGGAGAGATACTTAATTTTGGAGAGAGCTCTAAGATTAGCAGCAGCAACAATGGAAACCTACTCGAGAAGAATGATAGCAATAGTAATAATAAGATTAAGAAAAAATCCCCAATTTCCAAGGCTAGTACAGATGAAGGTATGCTTTCATTCACCTCCGGTGGAGTGAAGGACAGCGTCATCGAGTCCGATCACTCCGATCTCGAGGCATCGGTGGTGAAGGAGATCGAGTGTAGCACCGTGGTTGATCCCGAGAAACGGCCTAGAAAACGGGGACGAAAGCCCGCCAATGGAAGGGAGGAGCCCCTCAACCATGTCGAAGCAGAGAGGCAGAGAAGGGAGAAGTTGAACCAAAGGTTCTACGCACTAAGAGCTGTAGTCCCAAACGTGTCGAAAATGGACAAAGCTTCCCTCCTCGGAGATGCCATTGCTTACATCAACGAGCTCAAATCGAAGCTCCAAAATGTGGAGTTAGCTGGAGAAGATCTCAGAAGACAGATCGATTCCTACAAGAAAGAGTTGTCGGTCAAAGGGGGTAGAAGCTCCGCGCCTCCTCAAGAACGCGATATTAAACTTACAAGCCTCGGAGGAGGAAAGGCGATGGTCGATATAGACGTGGATGTGAAGATTATTGGTTGGGATGCGATGATAAGGATCCAATGTAACAAGAAGAATCACCCGGCAGCGAAGCTTATGGTGGCGTTAATGGAGTTAGAGTTAGATGTTCATCATGCTAGTGTATCGGTAGTGAATGATCTGATGATTCAGCAAGCAACGGTGAAGATGGAGGGCAAGATTTTCACTCAAGATCAGCTTAAGTTAGCGTTGATATCAAAGGTTGCTGAAAACCGGTAGCCGTTTTGGTGGTGTATGATATGAGACTATGAGTACTTGTTTTTAGATCTGTTGTTTTGTTTAGTTGAATGTTGAATGTTGAATGCAGACCGAGTTTTTGTTGTTCAGCATCGCCTGTAGTATTTCTCCATTAGTTGAAGCCTAGCCTCAATGTGTGCGAGTGTGTGTGTATATTTGTGAATTGGAGTTTAGTTATTTGAGGCTCATTTTTACATGATATGAACTATGGGACTTTTGGTGTATTCATTCATGATTGTATGATGAAATATGGCATCATTACTATGGTTCTTTTTGAATTATATTCTGCGTAGGTTTTTACGGGTTTCGAATCTTCTATTGCAACTTTCGTGTAACATCTCTTATTGTATCGATGAATGATTGTCATGTCACATGTTTACAATATATTAAATCTAATCATTATACTATTTCTAAAACTGTATATTGGAAATACAAACATTCATTATTTGATGGGCTATCTTGGTTCTTACCCAGCCTAAGTGTCTGTGTTGTGCTAAAACATTTGTCTCGTTTGACCATTACGGATTTTAAGAATATAATTGATTTGTATGGTTTATTGTGAGTGAAGATTAAGTTCCACTTTTATTGTGAGTAGAAATTATTAAGTGGTGAGCTCTAAATGATAAATATAGTAAATATATAATGTTGAAAGGATATAAAATGTATAGTTATATTAAATTCATGTCAAAAAATGAAAGATGCAAAACAACCGGAATTAAAATTAAGGGCTTGGTTTTCGGGGGTGGAGAGAGTACAACACTTTTGCAACGATGGCTTTATATGATAAGACTTGAATGTAATTTTGTCAAAGAAAAAATAAAATTGACTAATTAATTGAGATTTTATACCACTAACCAATTGAAATATCTACGTTTTTTAGAGTGGAATCATTTGTAATCGAAAGTAAGAGCATCTCCAGCCAAGAGCCCCTTTTAGGGGCTCTCGGCCACTTTTCGGTGGGAAGGGGCTCTTCCCTGATTTCATCTCCAGCCGAGAGCCTCTCCCCCCGGGCTCTCTCAATTTTAATATATTATTTTTAATTAGTTATTCATTCGATTTTCGATATATTTTTTTAATTCATTTTTTGTTTTGTTTTTCGTTTGATTTTATTTATTTAATTAATTTTATTTTCAATTAAAAAAGTAACAAAAATTTTGGATTTTTTTTTATTAAATTGAAACAAACATTGATTTAAACAAATAAAGTACAACATAATTTGACATAATTTTAAAAATACGCAAACTAATTTAGGCCCCTACGCGCCCACATCTCTTCGACCAAATCGTTGTAAAGGTCGATGTGTTTGACCCTATCACGTAGCGACGTGTTGCGCTCCACGTACCCCCGAAACGAACCGGGAGCTCCTCGATTCGCTCCACCATTTGCAGAAGTAGAGGCTTCCTCGTCAGGTGGAGCCCAATTTGTCGCGCTTGCTCCTTCATCCTCTATTATCATGTTATGCAAGATAATACAAGCATGCATGATATCTTGATGGGCCGTTGACCATGCCCCAATAGATATCACGATACCAGAGTCGTGATGGGCCGTTGACCATGCCCCAATAGATTTGTAAAACGCCAAAAGCGAGTTCCACATCTTTGCGCGCCGCCTCTTTCAGAACTTTGAAACGCTCCACTTTTTCGTTAGTGGCGTGTGGTGGGGCTGCAACAAAAACGGGCACTTCGGATAAATCCCGTCGGCGAGGTAGTAGCCCATGTTGTATTGCCTTCCGTTGGCGAGGAAATGAACCGGAGGTGCTATTCCTTTGACGACGTCGCTGAACACCGGCGATTGATTGAGAACGTTGATGTCGTTGAGCGCTCCGGCTACCTTAAAAAATGCGTGCCATATTCACAGATCGTGAGATGCAACGCCTCAAGGATGATGGTAGGGTGGCCCTTATCCCTGTATGTATTGGGCCCTCCACCCCACTAGACAGTTCTTCCATGCCCAGTACATGCAGTCGATCGAACCGAGCATCCCTGGAAAGCCGTGGCGAGCCTCGTGCATTGCCAGAATTCGTTGACAATCATCTCTGGTTGGCTTCCTCAGGTAATGACCACCGAAGATGGTTCGAATCGCCTTAGCAAAGTGCTTCAACGAATCTATAGCGGTAGTCTCCGACATCCGTAAGTACTCGTCGAATTGGTCGCCGAGACCTCCGTAGGTGAGTTGACGTATAGCGGCGGTGCACTTCTGCAGTGTTATGAAACCCGGCCTGCCTATTGCATCATCTCGTTGTTGGAAGTACTCGACGCGATTCTCCAACACCCCCACGATGCGCAAGAACAGATGCTTCGACATCCGGAAACGTCGACGAAATAAATTATCGGGGTATGTGGGCCTCTCAGCGAAATAGTCGGAGAAAAGTTGCTTTGCTCCGGTGACTCGATCTCGATCGATCATTCGCCTAACGGGATACCTTCAGCATTTTGTCGACTCGGTGGCTTTTTCCTTCTTCTTCTTCTTCTTCTTCTTCTTCTTCGCTTCTTTATATTTCCGAGCAATTTCGGCATTCTTCCGGATGTGTTGGTACATTGCTTCGAGTTCGCCGGAGGATGAGGAGGAATCAGATGAAATTTCGGAAGAGCTTGACATATTGATGGAGTGAAATTATAGAAAATATGGATTTTTTTAGATAGATTTGTGTGATAATTATGTAGAAATTGTGTATAAATGGTGTAAAATTTGTGTATGTGAGTGTGAGGATTTATAGGGAGGAAGGAGGAAGTAGTTGTTTCTTTCCAACGGCTAAATTTGAATTTTTAATTTTTTTATTCTTGAAAATTTGATTTAAAAAAAATAATAAAAAAATAGGGTGGCTGATGTCATAATGACGTCAGCACACCACAGAACAGGGGCGCGAGCCGGGCTCTTGGGCGCGAGTTGGGCTCGCCAGTGGAGGGGCTTGCCAGCGCGGCCCGGGCTCGTGAGCGGGCTCGAGCCCCTCCTTTCCGAGGCGCTGGAGGTGCTGTAAGAGGCCTTAACCCTTAGGGGACAATTACATGTTGCGGTGGGTGCATGATGTGAAATATCAAATGAAATACTATTTGTAAAGTGGGTTGATCGTTTTAGTACTCGCAACTTTTGATTTTATTCAATTAGCAAAAAAAAAAAATCAAGATTTTATTTTTAAATATGTTTAAGGAGCCATTTGGAATTGCCCAGCCGAAATGCAAGTTAAAGAGAGAAAATCATCTCATTTTAAAAGAAAATTAATGAAAAGAAAAGAACATAAGATGTTAAAAAAATAATAATAATAAAAAAAATCACTTAATACATTACAAAATTGCAGCTACTGCGTGGATACTTTTAAGACAAAGATAATTAGGTAGGGATTATTTGAGATGCCTAATCTCTTCTTTTAAAGGATACCAAATCCTAAGCAGACCAAAACTAAAGAAATAGATGTTCGTAAACTTAAAGAGTATCTCAACATTTTAAATTTGATGCAAAATAGACCCAATTCTTTTGTAATTAATCATTCAGTTAGTTTGAAAAGTAATGCAGATCTCCTTTCGTCTCTATCCTCTATCTTCTCTCGTTGCTCTGATCTTTTCCTCTCTCTATAAGTGTTCTAGATCTGCATGCTGTACTATGTAATCAATACATTCCATCTCTCTCATTTCCTCACATGTTCATCAACAAACCCTAGAGTGGTGCGGCCACAATCTGTTTCTTTTTCAGACACCAAGAAACAATTTCACTTTCAAGGCTAAACGCATCACCTGAAGTGCTTTGTGGATCATCAATGCTCCCACCTAGATTTTTGAGTTGAACAGACATGCATATACTCCCTCTATCCCACTCCAATAGAGCTAATTTTAATCAAACTAAATCTAATATAATACTCCATCCGTCCTGTCCTACTGGAGACGCTTCTTTATATCATATTCAAGAAGCGCCTCTAGTAGGACAGGACGGAGGGAGTATTCAAATAGCTCTATTAGAATGAGACGAAGGGAACGGTACACAATTTAAAAAATGCAAAGATAAATGCACAGTTGGAGCAACTATGAAGACAGAGACAGCAAGCAAATTATCACGACTATGATAACTTTAATTATTGAAACATGACAATAAACATACAGTTGAGCCAGCGAAGGACCTGTAGAAAATGATGCAGCTACAATTAAATACTACTACTACTTATCACCTAAACTAAGCAATGTGAATAAAGGTAAAATCACTGATCTAACTCTGCTACAAGATGTCAAATGCTCTGTACACCACTTACCTCCAATCCTTTACAACTAGAATGCTCTAAATACTGGATGCCTCTACGATTCTTTCCACTGTATCGAACAAAAAATGGATCTGCAAATTAGGATTTCGTATATCAGCAGCATTAACATCTGCTGCAGCAAAATTGAAAGTTAATCATGGTACTAGAAATTATATACTTTAACAAATTACTAACTTTTGAAACCACAAGGCTGATACTTTAGCAATAATGAGATCTTTCTCACTCAGAACTTCTCTTGTTTCTTGCTTCTTCTTTCCAATGCCTTCGGCTAGATTGCAATCCACGTGTTTCAGTATTATGTAGTACTGGAGTATTTGAAAGATTTGATAGTAAATTTTCTTGATGGCCACCATCCACAAAGGTTGCAGAATTTCCAGCTGAAATTACAGCACCACCATTTTCTAAGGAACATGTCTCTTGTTTCTTGTGAATATGGGCTGACCTGGCATCTTTCTTCCAATCTCTCTGACAATGAATACGGGTCAAATAATCGGGTGCAGTTCCACTAACTGAAATCTTTACTTCAAGAGGTACAGATAGAAACTCAGTGTGCATCTGCGGAAAATGCAGAGGAGTTGATTGATCAACACTTGACGCCTTCCGTAGATCTGCTTCTTGACGCTTCCGAGCTCTATACCTACGTTGCCTCTCTCTATTCTTCAAACGACGAACCAAAATGTCATCAGGACTTCTAGAAGCATCTTTTTCATCATGATGCAACACCATAGAACCATCCATCCTGGAATTACCACAGTTATTGCCTTTCCATTTTCTAAAATAAAGGTTAGCAGTATATGCATTTCAGAAGAATAACAAGCAATTTCCATTCCAAACAACCATCATTCTAAATAACTCAAGCTTTTAATGCAGACATTTAAACCAGGTTGCCTGCATAATTTACTTCCTCTGTGTAAATTTTCTAGAAAATTTTAATTCAACAATTAACATATAAACATGGATTCTGAGAGTACAGGCGTACAGTAATAAGATGCAAAGGAACATATAATTGTTTAAATACTAACAGAGGAATAATATGGATAGGTGTTAGAAGTAACTGTTAGCTGGAGATCCTCTCAGACAGGAAGCATATAAAAAGTGCCTTATCTGTGCATGTTTCTGAGAGAAAGAGAGTATTTATGCATGCATCTCTAACATTATATCCACTGTATCCTGAGACTTCTTTAACAACAAAATGTCGATAAGCATTTTTCTCAGTCAGAGGTGAAGAAATATAGATTCTACTAAGGTATAAATTCGTACACATTATTTACAACTCATCTTACCAACTAAAAGAGGGCAACCACTTTAAAGAGAGAATTATTCTGAGGCTCATTATCTTTTAATGAATTATGTTTGAGCTCAATAAGAAACGGTTAATTCACAGAGAGAATTTTAAGCTTATACTGTTTCCATATTAAACATATAAATTCTCGAATTGGAATAGCTATATCATAAGTGTAGATGATCTATTAGATGTTAGATCCACCAAAGGGACATAAGAAAAGAGGGCAGCAAAGAAAATTAGTCTCAAATTAATAGATCTTTCTGGAACATCTTTAGCATTTAGCAAAATCAGCAGACACATTCAGTTGGCAAAAGAAAATCCATTAAAAAAGTAGCAGCAAATATGGCTTGCAGATACACTAACACTGATGGTAGTATACCTTCGTGCGGGGAAATTTCACTCATACTTTTTTCCTTGAGAATTCCTTAAGTTGATTATACTATGTTTACTATCTTATCAACTTACTAACACAATCATGCTGCTACGCAGGGTTGCCTTCTCAATCTACCATTCCTCTATTTCAACTATCTATACATGATTACCAGGAACCTATTCATGGTGGAACAATATAACTCCACTGTGGATTCTATCTGTGGTCAGTTCTAGTTTTTATTGTAGATAAATTCTTCAAAAATATTCTCCCAAAAAAAAAATTCTTCAAAAATATTTCCTTCAGCAATTTGCTTGTAGTTATTTCAGCAGACAGCGTCTATGAAACATTATAAAATCAACAAAAGGCTCATAATGGACTAGCTCAAGCTATAGCTAAAAGAGCCTAAGGAAAGCACATTTAGGCCAAATAAAAAAGACGATGACAACGAAGCGCAACTTAGTTGGTAAGACGCTTCCCCTCCGATCCAAAAGGTCGGGGGTTTGAGTCACCCTGGATGCATGTGTTTGTGAGTGCGTTATGTTTGCCTGATAAAAAAATAAAAAAAAATAAAAAATAAAAAAAAATAAAGAGACTATAAGCTATAGAATTCTATATGCCACCTACCTAATTGTTTCTCGGAAGGGGCAGGCAGCACAGCTCAAGAGAGAGTATTAGCTCAATGGACAATCACCGTATTACTTATTTTGGTTGGTAGAATACAAGAGGGTCAGAGACCTTTGCTCTTCTGACCTGATATTGACTTAATGTCAGTCACTTCATTGACTGATTTAATTTTTCTTTTATGAATGATATCAATAACACATTGATAGAGTGAAGAACATGAACAACACAAAACTAGAATTGAATTAACGATAACTCCAAATCAGAACTGAGATGGTTCTGCCACAGCCAATAGCCGCAAGTCAATATTCGGAATTCAATACCCTAGACACCAAAACAATAGCTAATAAATACTACAAAGTTCCACTACAAAGCCCATGCAAAAGCCCACGGTCAAACACCCTAAAGAGACTAAAATAAATTAATAACTAAAATAAATATATGTCCAGCTATGCAATCTTGCCAGAAGCAACGGCTGGAGTCTTCTTCTTGAGCCGAGTATAAACTTTGATGCCTGCACCCGGCGCTGCGCTATCACACCTTAAGACAAACACTAGTGGCATGCAGTTTGGTAGGCTGCACGTGATAATGTCCACCGAAAGCATCATGCAAGTCTCTTAATTTAGAAGGTATGTATATGGAATTTGAATGACATCGATACTACTAGGGGAAAATAACTAGTTAAAAATGAGTAGAGTCGAGAGCTTGACAAATGTTCCATAGACAATGAAGGCATCGCATATACTGCTCTGACAATGCGTGCCATATAAAGAAAACATATTGGCAAGCTCACAGATGATTAAATCCCCATATGGGTTTTCTCTATTAAAAAGAATTAAATAGGCACACAGGACAGGAGTTGTAAAAAATGGCTCCATATAGAATAACCTTTAGATCAATAGATGACTTCTATTATTAGATTAATAAAGAAACATAACTGTGATTTTTGTCTAACAGGGAAAGTTAGATTTAAATCCAACATAAATGCTTTCACCACAAAGCACAGATAGCAAAATCAAATCACAGATTAAGAGAGAGCCAGAGACAAGAAACTATCAAACATTCATGTCCACGAGACTCATCACAGTTTCAATAAAGACAACTGCAGTAGAGGAGTTGTAGCCATACAGAACGATTATTAAGAAGAAATACTGCAAATGAGCTTTGAATGCAACAAATATCTTAGTGTGCTAGGTTCATGGTAGAACTAGACATTCCTATCTCCCTAAAAATAAACCTGACCTTGGTAACAAGTCTAATGAGTGCTCCTTGGACTATTATAACTTGCATGCATTCACAATATTTTCCATTAATCAAAATTGTGAAATCATAGGAACCGGCTTCTGACCCTACGAATCCATCAGAAGTTTTACGATGTTCGAGCCATTCATTTCCATTTTCCAATTTAGCATACATGAATAGCATGAAATGGCCTCTTTCTAACCTAAGTTTCTCTAATTTGATTTGTGCAGACAAAAACAAATAAAAATATAAAAATACGCTATAAGTATAAGGAAAAAAAAAAAAAAACAACCAAGGAATAGCAAAGAAATGCGTTGATCAACTAATAGTTCAAAATACAAAAAAATCTGACCCCACGATCTCATCAACTGGTGAATTCAGCGGCAAAATCCATTCACGAGGTAAACATACATATATCTGAATAACTATAACACACAGGTTTTGAGCAATCGAGAGAGATTTCTATGCATTGAGTAAATAGGAATCACAAAGCACCCTAATTCGAATTCTGAGGAAAATAAACCTGGTTGAAGATTCGAGGATGAATAGAGCAGATGCTGAAAAACACCATCAACACACCACCGCCGTAGCTCAGCCGGAGCGGAAGATTGAAGAGGAGATCAAAAAACTAAGTCCGTCGATGAGGAGTATTTGTTGGGTCTGTATTAATTTAATTTAATTAAAAAAAATATGCTATGGCTTTTTGTCTTTTGATTCAGTCAAACTTCCCTTCAAATTCAATGTTCAAATAAATTAAATTAAATTTTTGTCAACGCGTTTTAGGTATCCTATTTATATCCCTTTTCTTATTCTCAATATATGCTTAATTACCCCTTTTAAAAAGGATATGTAAAAATTACCATTTTAAAGAAATAAATGTAAAAATTACCCTTTCAATTATTTTAATATGTAATGGGTCCCACTTTTTATGTTTATATACCACCTCAATTATTTTTCAATGATGAAGTTAAGAAGTGACAGACCTCTCTTAATTTTTTCTTATTTATAATTTTTATTATCAACAGTATTACTAATAAATTTTCCCTGTATGCATGCATGCGTGAAGCTTCAGTATATAATTTTGACTATTTTTTTGGTGCAAATAATTCAATTTTCGTCTGTTATATCACAGACGAAACAGTAATAATTTTTGGTATCCTATGCCAACCACCCCTCACGAAACTCAATATATACAACACTAAAATTTCAATCGAATTCCAAAAAAAAAAAACCAACTCCGCATAAAAATTGTTCTGAGAAGAAGTTTTGAGCTGAGGAAGAGGAAGACGAGCGATTAACTGTGGAGGATATCGAGATATATTGCTTCATTGTGTTTCCGGATTATCAAATAATATAGGTAATCGCTTAATATCGAATTTTTATGCGTAGTAAGTAGTTTATGTATTTATTTTGGAAATTAATTTGTTATGATTATTATTTAGTTTAAATTAATTCTCTTAATTGATTTAATTCAAAATAATTATAAATATGTATTTTTTTTTTAATGTTAAAAATTATATTTAGGTTAATAAAAAAAAAGAAAATTTTGGGTGTAGCCGGCCGGTCAATCGGAGGCCAGGAAAGGGCCGACCAGTCGTATATTCCGGTCGCCGGAAAAATCACTTTTCCGGCGACGGGATGGACCGGCCGGCTATGCCCGAATTTTCTCTTATTTTTCTTAGCATGGATAAATTTTCATATGTAATTTATGTGTTATGTAATTCGTTTATAGAATTTTGTTTAAATTAATTGATTATTATTTAGTTTAAAGTAATTCTTTTAATTCATTTAATTCGAAATAATTATAAATATGTAATGTTTGTAATGTTAAAATTTATATTTAGGTTAAAAAAATGAAAAGAAAAATTTGGGTATACCTGACCGGTCAATCGGATGCCGGAAAATGACCGTCCGGTCGTATATTCCGGTCGCCGGAAAAATCACTTTTCCGGCGACGGGATGGACCGGCCGGTAATGCCCGGATTTTTTTCTTATTTTTCTTAGTATGGATAAATTTTCATATGTAATTTATGTGTTACGTAATTCGTTTATAGAATTTTGTTTAAATTAATTGATTATTATTTAGTTTAAATTAATTTTCTTAATTGATTTAATTCGAAATAATTATAAATATGTAATGTTTGTAATGTTAAAATTTATATTTAGGTTAAGAAAATAAAAATAAAAATTTGGGTATAGCCGCCCGGTCAATCGGATGCCGGAAAATGGCTGTCCGGTCGTATATTCCGGTCGCCAGAAAAATCACTGTTCCGGCGACGGGATGGACCGGCCGGCTATGCCCGAATTTTTCTCTTATTTTTCTTAGTATGGATAAATTTTCATATGTAATTTATGTGTTACGTAATTCGTTTAGAGAATTTTGTTTAAATTAATTGATTATTATTTAGTTTAAATTAATTCTTTTAATTCATTTAATTCGAAATAATTATAAATATGTAATGTTTGTAATGTTAAAATTTATATTTAGGTTAAGAAAAAAAAAAGAAAAATTTGGGTATACCCGGCCGGTCAATCGGATGCCGGAAAATGGCCGTCCGGTCATATATGTGTTTAATTTATTGATTTTATATTTATTTGTAATTTTTATTAATTACCAAATAATTCAGATTACAACTACATGCGGTGACTATAAATCCTGCACGCAACAATCTTTCTATACAGGTCTAACATATCATCTACATTAGTTACATCGGGACATCCACTAATCCAGCGCTCGATATTCATTATGGTGATTGGACCATTGCTGTTTTCCCGACGACTTGTAATGACTTGATCGCTCGGAGCATATTCCATCTCAAAGGAGTGTGTCTTATCCCGCCAACCATGAACATTCGAGGCCCAATAAAGCCCACCAGTTAACCAAAGTGGCAAAAGGAATCAACTCCTCTATACGTCCCCAATACTAATCCAATCAAGTCAGGGTTGGGTTTCCAGTGGGTTCGCATGTATTTCATAACGTTCATACTGTAATGGGGGTTATTCATTTCTTCAACCGAAGTACCAAAGACCTCTTGTGCCTCTTCAAGCAAGACTTGCCAGTCCGTTTTAACTTCGAACTACACTCATGAACAATGTATATATATTAGTATAAATAATCAGTGAAGGTAGAGAGACAGTTAAATATATCAAACGAAATATAAAATTAAAAATATTAAGATGACGAATGTAGGGCATATGACCAGTCCTCCATCCCGCCAATAAGGATAAACATCGGGCCCATTTTTTATTTTCTGGCGTAAGGACATTAGGGCAAGGTCGAAAGTCTGCGCAGTGAACACATGTGTGTTAGAACCCTCGTGCGACTATTAAATTAAAATGATATTAAATGGTTCAATGAAGACCTTATTTTGCATACCAAGATATCCCACTGCCCTTTCCTGTCAATAATACGAGCGAAATCCGCCTTGCTCAAATCTTCTGATGCATCTAAGATGCTGACAGTTTTTTGTTTTATCTTGTCAGCAAGAAATGCCTTCCAATCCTTCACGACGTCCATATGGGGCCAAGCCGGCATTGTGGGCGGCAAATATGTACTTCTACTCCCTGAAGCGCCGGAAGCACCACTCCGTTGCTTTGACTTTTTAGGAGGGGCTTTCTTCCTCTCTGATCCACTAGTCCTCGATCTAGTAGACTACATGAGATGTGAGGAAATTTTAATATACTAATACGGTAATCCAAAGTATACGATGTAAGAGTATAATTTATCAATAGATATAGATTGCAAAAATCAGATACTGACATCAATTTTGAAAAATACCTGGCCAAGCTCGACTGACGAAGCACGTCTCGGCTGTTCACGAATCGTAATGTTTGGGTGAGTGGCACTCGAGGACGTCGGGATTGGAGTCGTGAAAATAGGCGGGCTCAACGAGAACTCGGGCATAGAGTTCCTCAGCGGTTCATGTGTATCTTCGGGAATCGGTACATATCCCTGACCGAACTGCGGAATGAAGGTCGAAAAGGGCCCGCTAGTAGTCATCGGCAACCATTGAGTGTCCTGTACGATAAATGAATATTCGAATAAGCATGCACGAAACATGAAATTCAATGAAACTAAATGTGAAAGAAAGACAACAATCTGATATATCATACCTGCTCTAAAATAGAAGTGAATGCCGAAGAGTGTACAGTGCTCAGGTCCTGGCCAACGTATGGGTTAGTGAAGGCACCCGTGTAGAGAGGGAGAGAGGTGTCTGCTCGAGCACCTATAGGCTCAAGGGGCTCATTCGCTTCAGGGCTCGTCGAAACAGCAGTGGCTGCATAATCCGATGCCTGTGCTGAGAACACGTTGAGGGGGGGGACTTGAACGTCGGGGCGAGTAAACTGGAATGGACATAGAGGAAGTCCCGCATTTCACGATGTCAATGCCCTTCGTGATTCCCTTACCAAGCCACTTCTTTACCTTCGTCATGAGGTTTTGTTCCCTTGCCTCGTACTCTTGTCTCATTGTCTGCATAATGCGCTCGTTTTCGTGACGAGTGACGTCCTCTACAATACTGACCAAGTCCTCCCTAGACATTCCAGGAAGAGAATGCTCATGCCCACCATTCCTGCTTTGAGAACGACATTGGTGCCGGGATGAAGATATATCTTCCTCAGTTAGATTCCCGGTGAATTTCATTGACCAAGAACTCCGTCTACGTTGAGGTCCTTCGTAGGAATCTCTGACAGCATGCTGGGACCCGGGATCAGCTCGATGTACACGGGGACGTTCGTCGACAATGTAAAAAGTCTTCGGCACGTGAAATTTCACCAGTAAGGCCCCCGGTTCATGTACCGATTGGTAGTAACTTTCTTCAATCTCATGATCTTCCGGCTCGATCTTAGTAATACCTCCATCAGCATCATCGAACGGCGCGTACAGCTCTGTTTCGGACACGCCGCAGAAAGTATTGCGGAATCTCCATCTGAGACACCTCGGCATGTCCGTCGTGGATGCCCTCTCCGCAAATTGCTCACCGAACCCTGGCATCACCTCGTAAGCCCATATCATCAGTGCCCATGCGGGCCTATAAATGTGATACTTCCTAGACCTCGCCTGAAACGTCCTCAAGTAGTACTGCAAGGTCTTGTAGGAGTACGCACCCCATGGAAAAGAATTGAACTCATCATTGTGGTCGATCAACTCCCACAACCACTGGTGGGGTGGAGACTGGGCATCATGACCGAGGATAAAACAATTGGCCATCAACAAGTTCGTTAGCTTCACACGAATTTGCCCGTCTGGATCATTGTCAGGCTTCAGTGTCAACAAATGGGAGTGCAACAAGGCCGCCTTCTGATCGTGGCCGCCACAGACGTCTTGTAAAAACCGCGATTCCCTTGGTTCCCTCTGAATCCTGGGAATTAAATGAATTATTATTTCGAATTAAATGAATTAAAAGAATTACTTTAAACTAAATAATAATCAATTAATTTAAACAAAATTCTCTAAATGAATTACGTAACACATAAATTACATATGAAAATTTATGCTAAGAAAAATAAGAGAAAAATTCGGGCATAGCCGGCCGGTCCATCCCGTCGCCAGAAAAGTGATTTTTCCGGCGACCGGAATATACGACCGGACGGCCATTTTCCGGCATCCGATTGACCGGCCGGGTATACCCAAATTTTTCTTTTATTTTCTTAACCAAAATATAAATTTTAACATTACAAACATTACATATTTATAATTATTTCGAATTAAATGAATTAAAAGAATTACTTTAAACTAAATAATAATCAATTAATTTAAACAAAATTCTATAAACGAATTACGTAACACATAAATTACATATGAAAATTTATCCATGCTAAGAAAAATAAGAGAAAAATTCGGGCATAGCCGGCCGGTCCATCCCGTCGCCGGAAAAGTGATTTTTCCGGCGACCGGAATATACGACCGGACGGCCATTTTCCGGCATCCGATTGAGCAGCCGGGTATACCCAAATTTTTCTTTTTATTTTTTTAACCAAAATATAAATTTTAACATTACAAACATTACATATTTATAATTATTTCGAATTAAATGAATTAAAAGAATTACTTTAAACTAAATAATAATCAATTAATTTAAACAAAATTCTATAAACGAATTACATAACACATAAATTACATATGAAAATTTATCCATGCTAAGAAAAATAAGAGAAAAATTCGGGCATAGCCGGCCGGTTCATCCTGTCGCCGGAAAAGTGATTTTTCCGGCGACCGGAATATACGACCGGTCGACACTTTTCCGGCGTCCGATTGACTGGCCGGCTATACCCAAATTTTTTTTTTTTTTAACCTAAATATAAATTTTAACAATACAAAAATTGCATATTTATAATTATTTCGAATTAAATTCATAACAAATAATACATTTAGACATCCCAAAAATACAATTTAATACAATTAGTAACAAATCATAACAAATAATTGGTAACAAATAAATTGATGTCCACATTTAATACAATTTAAATCATACCAAATAATACAATTTAAATTCATAACAAATAATATATTTTAACATCCAAAAAATACAAAACAAATACATAACAAATAATACAATTTAAATTCATAACAAAAAATTAATACTATAGTTTTGGCTTGAAAAAATACCAATATTCGATGTGGTATTACTTCGACGGAGATCCCCGATTCGTTTTCCGGCAAGACAAAGTGGTCCTTGTGATCATGGTCGATTACGTATTGTGTCGACATCACTCCGGTGAAATGAAGTTTATCCGTCGGTCGGTGGGGAGGGTGGTTGCCGGAGTGGGAGAAAATAATAGTGTAGTACAAAGAGGGAGTTCGGTGGTGTGGTGTATGATGTAGGGTTTAGAAGTATTTGAGGGTTTAGAATGAGTCGGGTGAGAGGGTTAAATAAGGGTAGAGGTAGAAGAATAATAAATAAATAAATAAAACAAACGTATAAAACAAAAAAATAAAACATTGCTCCGTGACCTCTGCAAAAGCCGAGTTCCAAGGGAGGAGCGTGGGTGTGTGTGAATTCAGTGTGGGGCCCACACATTATTTAATTCAGAAAGGGCAATTTTTACATTATGGGTTTTAAAATGATATTTTTTACATTATGTATTTTAAAAGGGTAAAAAAACCGGAACACCCTTTCTTATTTTAGAAATGTCGCCAAATTTTACCTTTTATTTGTATCGGCGCGCGCCTCCCGTTAGTTTTCCGTCCAATTCCTAAACCAAAAACCAAACATCAAAACATACAACATGATACACGTAGTATATTAATTTTTATAGGGAAGCATAGCTCTGAATATAATTACTATAATCACACTCACATAAAAGAATAGCTAAATTTTAGCAACTATTGTCAATTTACCTCTATTTTTTTTAATTATTTTAAAATCAGCAAATTAAATCAAAAGAATCAAAATTTTACAAAAATCGTAGGAAAACTAAATATTTAACAAACTAACGAGAGGTGAAGAAGGGTGTTGATACAAACGAGTCTGAGCTACAAAAAGCTTTTGTAAAACAAGAGATAGGGTTTTATGATTTATCGATAAAATAAAAATAATTTGGATAACTTTGATATTTATTTTATTATTATTAGCTTTTGAATTAAATCATATTCAAAATAATTATTTGAGATAACAAATGACAAAAAATTGAAAAAATGAAAAAATAATAATAATGGTTCTGAACAGCCGAAATCGACAGTCTTAACCGGAACCAAAACCAGCAGTTCCAAACCAAAATAGTAAGCGTAAGGTTGGCCCCGTTCGATTTTGATTCCGATTGCTCATTTCGAGAACTGAAAACTATCGATTCGGTTCTGATTCAAAACCAAACCGGAATTGTGGCCATTTCTACTGAGCTAGATTTTGAGCTAAGCGCATGGAAAAAGCATTTTGCAAATCATTCATGAAAGCCATAAATAAATATATGAAAAGTAATACTTGTATTCCCATCTATAAAAGCATTATCAATTGTATTATCATATACTAATTTTTCGGCGACTTCAATTTTGTATAAGCAAAATATGTTTTGATAGGATATGGCCTAGCTACTAGGCCTAAGCATCGAGCCCAATATAATTGGGCTCCGACTGTCAAGCTCAGCCTATGCAGCTCGGCCCACTTAAGAGCCTTACTTGGCTCGGCCCAAACAGCCCACCTAGGCCGAGTCCACTTCGGCCCACCTCAAAGGAACCTCTACACCAAGGCAACTCCTACATCGACTATAATTTAAGCTCCACAAGAGATATAGAAGCTCGGTGTTTATCCAATAAAGGAGGAGATCAAGCCAAAGAGTCCTAATAGGAAAAGACTTATAATCCTAGTTGAATTCCATATGTAAACACTTATAAATAGGGGTTTAGAATAGGTTGAAAGGGGGAGGACAATCTTTGTACAAACTATACGCATATTAGCAATAATATTCATACTCTCTTTTGCTCCGTGGACGTAGATCTATTCCGGTAGATCGAACCACGTAAATCCTTTGTGTCCCTTTTCATGTTCATTAAATCCTAGTTTTCGTGCATTAACTATCTTGCGAAAATAAGATCGATCACTGGCGCCGTATGTGGGAACTGAAAAACTGTGAATCTTGATCAAGTTTTGCAAGTTTGCTACAATCACGATGGCCGGAAAATCAACACGATCTACTGCTGCCGCTAATAAGTCTGCCGCCGAGGCTGCCGCCGCCGCCGCCGCTGCTAAGGAGAAGGACGCCCAGCATAAAAACGCCCAGCAAACCACTCATGAATCAACCGAAGCCTCCAGCCATCCACCCAGCTCTAATCAAAGACGCCCCGGGAAGGAGCGTGCGCTGACTCCAGAAGGGCATATCGGAGATATCCCGGTGGATCAGTTCGGCAGACCGCTCCACCCCAGCCAAGAAGGTCACAGTAGTGGTCGTGACGGAGAGGAGGTCCCAAAGCTCCAGCCGCATGAACTTGAAGATGCAGTGAAGAGTTTCCTCGCATACAAAGGCCCAGAATTCCTCCAGTTCGTCAACCAACAAAGAACTGGAAACCGGCATGGAGAACGTGAAGCCACATCCCGTTCCCATCAGCAACACGACTCTCAAAGCATCCAAATCGTGGGCGCACAAGATCGTCAGAGGAGGTTCGATGACAAACGCCGAGGAAACTATAGACCTTCACCTCGGCGTAGCATTACCCCACCTCGTCGTTACACTGTTTCACCTCGGCATGACGATGATCACCGAGGAAGGCGATTTACTGTCTACAGCAAGATCTCTACTCCCTTCACCAACAGGATACTCTACGCTCATCTCCCGGAGAAGTATCGAGTACCTCCGATTAAGCCTTACAACGGCTCATGTGATCCGAGGAATTTTCTGTCCCAATATCAATACAATATGATGAATCAAGGTCTCAGCGAGGATACCTACATGTGTAAGGTATTCCCAGAACTGCTTGTCAATAACGCTCGTAGTTGGTTCGATAGCCTGCCTCCATGCAGTATCGGATCATACGCAAATCTACTTGAAGCTTTCGAACGCAGATTTTTCCAGAAAGCTGAGGTGAAAACCACCCCGGCTTAACTTCTTTCCATAAGGCAGAAATGAGGAGAGTCGATAAGTGACTTTATGACCAGGTTTAATGAGGAAAGCCTAAAGGTCGATCGCCTGAACGACGAAGTCCTCATCTCCGCCTTTCAGAATGCTATCCAGTCTGGTGCACTCTATAAAGAGATCGTCAGGGAAGAGCCTCGGACCTCGAGGCAATTGTGGAGTATAACAGACCGGTTTGCACGTGCGGACGAAGCGGACAGGAAAAAGCACGAGGCTGATAAGCCCGAACAGGCTGATCGGAGAAAAGAAGAGCGCAATGACCGAAGTCAAAGCCGCCGAAGTGCCCTAGATAGACTACAGAAAGGTCTCCTCGAATCCTGACTCGGACCTCGGCAGACCCCGGAGAAGCCCCAGTTTACACCACTGACGAAGCCGAGGACAGAGATTTATGAGCTTCACACCAACCTATTTCGGAGACCTCAGCCCATGTCACGTGGAAGATCGAAACGCCGATCTAAGGACAAATACTGCCGATTCCACGAGGATTATGGCCATGACACGGAAGTCTGCAGGGAGCTAGCTACGGATATCGAGCACATGGTGCGCGACGGTACGTTTAGAAAGTACCAAAGTCGCGGCCAACATGATGCCCGACCTCAGGGTAGGGGAAAGCGCAGAAACCGAGGAGGGAACAATTGCGCCCCCCATATCGACAAAAATCCCAGACCTGATGATGAGGAGGGAGACGAAGATCAACCCCAGATCGACGGAATCGTTACTGCTATTACCGGACTCCCGCAATGAGCAACGAAGTCATCACTCAAGGCCGAGGCCAGAAGTCCCCCTACTGACGAACCTTTACAAAAAAGGTTTAAAAAAGACGAGGTCATTACTTTCTCAGAGAAGGACCCAGTGCCATCAATGATACCTCACCAAGATGCCATTATAATCGAGGCAGTGGTGGCTAATAAGCTCGTCCAACGAATCTTCATTGACAGTGGAGCCTCGGTAAGCGTGCTCTTTAAGGATTGCTTCGAGAAGCTCGGGGTCAAAGAGGCTCGTTTAGTACCAGTACCAATTCTCCTGAAAAGCTTCGTCCAACAAGAGACGCAAACCGAAGGAATAGTCCAATTACCAGTGGCAGTGGGGAAGCACCCATTGTCATCCACTAAGATGGTCAGCTTTTTCATCGTTAAAGCAAACTCTCCCTATAACATTATCCTAGGAAGAGATTGGTTGGTCGCAATGAAGGCAATATGCTCGGCGTACCACCTAACAATCAAAATTCCATCGAAAAATAGGGTGATTGTAGTTCGCGGCGACCAAAAAAGAGCAAATGAGTGCATGCAGATCGCCCTACGAGGTGTTGGAACACCTCAGCATCCGCAGGCATAGCAATTACAGAAACCCGAAGTGTTGGAGGACAATTCTGCATTCTACGAGCCAGTGGGAGCCGTTGCAGTATACGAAAACGACCCGACTAAGGTCGTCAAAGTTGGCTTCGCTGGAGGGGCCGAACTTCGCAAGCAAATCGGCCAACTACTTCGGGAATATAAAGATGTCTTCGCTTGGTCACCGCTTGACATGACCGGAGTTTCACCAAATGTTATCACACACCGGCTGAACATTGACCCCGGAGTAAAGCCAGTCCGGCAAAAGCAGTGAGTATTCGCAGCAGACCGGAACCAGGTCATACATGACGAAGTACACCAACTGTTAGAGGCACGAATACTCTTCGAGGTCAAGTATCCGACGTGGATTGCTAACCCAGTGATGGTGAAGAAACAAGGAGGAGGTTGGCGAATGTGTATTGACTACACCGATCTAAATAAACACTGCCCCAAAGACTGTTATCCCCTCCCTAACATCGACAAGAAAGTCGGGGCTCTGGTCGGCCACAAGGTTTTCAGCTTCTTAGATCTGTATAAAGGATATCACCAAGTCTTGATGAGTGACGAAGATGCACCAAAGACAGCTTTCATCACTAACTTTGGTGTTTTCACATATAAGAAAATGCCTTTCGGACTAAAGAATGATGGAGCCACTTATCAAAGAATGGTGGACAAGGTATTCGAGGCCCACATCGGCAAAAATGTGGAAGTATATGTGGATGACATCGTCGTCAAAAGTAAGGAGCCAGCCACCTGTGCCGACGATCTCGAGATCGTCCTCGGCCTCCTTCGGAAAGTCAACCTGAAGTTGAATCCTGAAAAGTGCACCTTTATGGTCCGATCCGGAAAATTTTTAGGATGCTGGGTTTCTCAAGAAGGATTAAAGGCTAACCTGTCCAAGGTCCGAGCTGTCCAAGAGATGAAGGTTCCAGAGAAGATTCACGACGTGCACAAATTGACGGGCTGCCTAGTTGCCCTAAGTCGGTTCCTTTCGAAAGCCGCAGAGAAGAAACTCCCGTTCTTCAAGATTCTTAAGAAGAACCTAGTTTTTAAATGGGAAGAGGAACACAAATCAACGTTCGCCGACCTGAAAAAGTACCTCTCCAAGCTTCCAACCTTGTCGGTCCCGCACGAAGGTGAAACTTTATCCCTATACCTCGCGGCTTCAGATGAAACTATAAGTGCAGTCCTAGTACGTGAAGAAAAACGTCGGCAACTTCCGGTCTACTTCATCAACCGAGCACTCAAAGGGCCAGAGACGAGGTATCAGCCATTGGAGAAGATCGCACTAGCGTTAGTAAACGCTGCGAGGAGGCTATGACCTTATTTCCAGGCTCATCCGATACAGGTCCTCACCGACCTCCCACTTCGGCAAGTGCTATTGAAGCCTGAAGCTTCGGGCAGAATTGCAAAATGGGCAGTCGAGCTGGGGGAGCATGACATTAGCTACTGTCCACACAGTGCTATCAAAGGCCAAGCCTTAGCTGACTTCCTTGTGGAATCTAAGTTTACAGAAGCACCGAAGCCACCCGATACCGCTTCGGATATTGTTGGAGCCGAACCCACAAGTCAACCACCCGAACACTGTTGGAAAGTATATGTTGACGGGGCCTCTGGAAAATCAGGAATCGGTGCGGGCATCATACTTCTCAGTCCAGACGAGCAGGAGATAACCTATGCACTTCGCTTCGACTTCCCGACCACAAACAATGCAGTGGAGTACGAAGCCTTAATTGCAGGACTTCACCTCACTCAAAGTCTCCAAATACGAGCTGTACAAGTCTACTGTGACTCCCAAGTTGTAGTCAGCCATATGCTTGGCACATACGAGGCTAAGGGCGACAGAATGAAGAGGTATCTCCAAAAAGCTAAAAGTCTGCAAGAAAGCTTCACCTACTTCGAGCTAGTACGAATCCCAAGGGGAGAAAACACCCGAGCCGATGCCTTAAGCAAACTGGCATCCTCGTCAACAAGCTCTCCAGTGGAACAAATCAAGCATCCAAGTATAGACGAAGCCGAGGTCGGCCTCGTAGTTGACGATGATGCACTGAATTGGATGACTCCTCTTCGGAATTATTTGGAGAAGGGCGAGTTGCCCAATGACAAGCTTGAGGCAAGAAAGATCTTAAGCAAGTCACTAAAGTACGTTCTACAAGAAGAAATTATGTACAGAAAGTCATACCTTCAACCTCTTTTAAGATGTGCGGGCCGAACCAAGCAAACTACGCGTTACGCGAAGTTCATGAAGGGTCATGTGGAAGCTATATCAGAGCTCGAGCACTATCAAAGAAGGTCATGCGCTGGGGATACTATTGGCCTATAATGTTCCAAGACGCAGTTGAACTGGTCAAAAAGTGCCAAAAATGTCAAATCCACGGGACGGTGCCGAGATTACCTCAAACTGACCTCATAAGCATGCAAAGCCCGTGGCCGTTCGTGCAATGGGGAATTGACATCGTTGGACCGTTTGATAAAGCTCCTGGATAGCTCCGGTTCCTCATCGTAGCCATCGATTACTTCACTAAGTGGGTCGAAGCTGAACCTTTGGCAAAGATCACAAGCAAGAACGCCCTCAACTTCGTATGGAAGAATGTGGTTTGCCATTTTGGTGTACCTCGCATCCTTATTTTAGATAATGGAACGCAATTCACCGATCGAACATTCAGAGAATGGTGTGAAGGCACATTCATCAAAAGTTCACTTCGGTAGCCCATCCTCAAGCGAACGGCCAAACCGAAGTTACGAACAGAATAATAGTCAAGGGACTCAAAACCCGCCTCGACCAAGCCAAAGGAGATTGGGCAGCAAATTTACCCCAAGTCCTATGGTTGTACCGAACAACTCCCCGGACCTCGAACGGTGAAACACCTTATAGTTTGGTGTATGGAACCGAAGCAGTGATCCCGGTAGAGATCGGCCTGCCGAGCCCGCGCACTCTCCACTTCGAAGCCGAAGTCAACGAGGAAGACCTCCGAACCGAACTGGATCTGTTGGAAGAGAAACGAGAGCTCGCCTACATAAGAGAAGCCAAATACAAGCAACAAGTAGCTCGGTACTACAACCAAAGAGTGAAGTACCAACAATTTCAAGTAGGCGACCTCGTACTTTGGAATAACGAGGTCAGTAAAGCGGAAAGGCTCGGCAAGCTTGAAGCCACATGGGAGGGACCGTACCGAGTTGAAGAAATCCTCGGCAAAGGGTCGTACAAGCTCGCCCATTTATCCGGTGAGCTCATACCCCGCACATGGCACATTACTCATTTAAAGAAATACTTTGTATAAGTGGATGAGAGTGATGGTCGAGATAAGTTCATATAAGGTCGTAGGTATCGTGTCAGGTCGTCTTGTCAGTTGTTTACTTTTTGTTTACTTTTCCAAACTTTAATTTTTTTTAATAAAACTTTATTTTTCCTTTATTATTTGTTCTAGTCCTTGCATATCATATCTTGCATGTCTCTCTCTCCCGCTTATGCTTAGTATTCTGATTTTTTATAAACTTCGTCGAAATCCAATTTCCGAAGTGAGCTATTTATAGCCAAACTTCGTAGAAATCCAATTTCCGAAGTGAGCTATTTATAGCCAAACTTCGTAGAAATCCAATTTCCGAAGTGAGCTATTTAAAGCCAAACTTCGTAGAAATCCAATTTCCGAATTGAGCTATTTAAAGCCAAACTTCGTAGAAATCCAATTTCCGAAGTGAGCTATTTAAAGCCAAATTTTGTAGAAATCCAATTTCCGAAGTGAGCTATTTAAACCCAAACTTCGTAGAAATCCAATTTTCGAAGTGAGCTGTTTAAAGCCAAACTTTGTCAAAATCCAATTTCCGAAGTGAGCTATTTAAAGCCAAACTTCGTAGAAATCCAATTTCCGAAGTGAGCTATTTAAAGCCAAATTTCTTAGAAATCCAATTTCCGAAGTGAGCTGTTTAAAGCCAAACTTCGTCGAAATCCAATTTCCGAAGTGAGCTATTTAAAGCCAAACTTCGTAGAAATCCAATTTCCGAAGTGAGCTATTTAAAGCCAAACTTCGTAGAAATCCAATTTCCGAAGTAAGCTATTTAAAGCCAAATTTTGTCAAAAGACGAAGTGAGCTAGTAAAACCCTGACGAGGGTACTTAATAAACTCCATAATAGGAGTAAAAATAAAACGCGCGTATTGCCTAACCTTGTTAAAAATAAAGGTACAAACTGCCTCTGCTAAAAACGAAGGCATCACCTTTGTTACAAGCGAGGAGAGCTACTTTGGTTTAAAACAAGGAGGCACACCTCGGTTAAAAACAAAGATACGGCCTTTGTTTAAAACAGAGAAGAGCCTAAACCTCATCCGAGACGAGGTAGTGCTATTCAAAGCCTAAACCTCATCCGCAAATGAGGTAGTGCTATTCAAAGCCTAAACCTCGTCCGCAAACGAGGTAATGCTATTCAAAGCCTAAACCTCGTCCGAAGACGAGGTAGTGCTATTTAAACCTCGTCCGAAGACGAGGTAGTGCTATTCAAAGCCTAAACCTCATCCGCAAATGAGGTAGTGCTATTCAAAGCCTAAACCCCGTCCGAAGATGAGGTAGTGCTATTTAAACCTCGTCCGAAGACGAGGTAGTGCTATTCAAAGCCTAAACCCCGTCCGAAGACGAGGTAGTGCTATTCATAGCCTAAACCTAGTCCGAATACGAGGTAGTGCTATTCAAAGCCTAAACCTCGTCTGAGGACGAGGTCGCAAGCCTACCTTTGTTTAAAACAAGGACCTTTTCCTATGTTAAAAATAAAGTAAAAGGCTCGAGCAATGCTTATTAATCCGTTTTTTATTATAACGGAATGTACAATTACATGGTGATCAAGATGAGCCCGGCGGCTTAGGCTTGCTACAACTAAGCCATTTCGAGACAAAATCGCTATCAACATTGAAGTTAAAAACATCATCTATACTAAATCTTCCTCGTCCTCGTCCTTGAGCTGCGCATCGACCTTTACCGCGTCCTTATTGGAAACTCCGACCTCGGCCTTGGCCTCGTTGAACAGCCAATTCACGGTCATAGAACTCCTTCGAATGGGGAGCAAACCTCAAACTCGATGGACTGGCAGAGGTTGACGAACTTGGACCGCCAGCAGTAGACAAGCTCGTAGAGGCTGCTTCGTCTCGGGCAAGTCGAGCAGCCAACTTCGGGCGCCGAGCTAAGATCACATCGTACATACCGGCCACTCGCTTCAGCTCGGCCACCTGATCTCGGAGCTGCCAGGAGTCCGCCCCGTATCTTTCTTGATAATCCTTACACCGGGCAGCGACCTCTGTTACCCTTGCATCGACTTCAGAAATGGTTTTCCCGCCGTTTCGGCAGACGATAGCCTTGTATTCAGCATGCTCCTCGGCGATCTTATCAGCTTCTTCTTTCAAGGCCTCATACTTATCTCCCAGCTCCAGGAGCCGAGCTTCGAGCTCGTCATTTTTGATTTGAGTGGCTTTAAGTCTAACGTCGGCCTCGTCCTGGATATGGTTAGCTTGGTCTTTCCAACGAAGAGCTTCGACATTCTTAGCTTCAAGAGCCCGCAATAAGTTATTGATTTGTGCAATGTACAGGGAGGCATCAAAAATTATGGGGGAAGACTACAACGCAAAGAAAAAAAGTTTCAATTAAATGTTGAAATTTTATTAAGGCCACAAGGGCGAAAGTCAAGCGACATCCTACCGATGCCGCAGTACAAAAGCCCTACACAAAAAAAAAAAAGAAAAAAAAAAGGAGAGAGAATATACAGAGGTGATCAACTGACCACTTCAGCATTCTCCTCATTCTGACGAGGGACCTCGTCGTCGTCGGCATCGCCTTCCTCCTCGGCCTCCTCTCCGCCTCGGCCAGCATCCTCAGCCCCGGGCTTGGCAGTACGGCTGAGGTCGGCAATCAACCCTTCCAACTCCTCATCCCTGTCAACTGGCGATCCCTCCACCACCTCGGCAGTCAACACAGTAGACGCCGAGGTTAAGCTATCCAGCACGGGAATACTTTTGAGGCCTTCCACCAACGCCTCAGCATATGCGCGGTTGACAGCCGCGTCTGACATCTCCTGATATCCGTACTTGGCCTTGTCCAAGTTCGGAATATCAGAAGCGATGTTGTCGATAGTGTCGCTAACTGCACACGTGTTTAGGATCGCGGCGACCAGCCCGGCCAGCTCCGAGAATCTTTCAGAGCGGAAGAGCCTCTCCGTATAAGACCAAAGCAGCGATCCCTGCCCGGCCACCACCTCGGCCTCCTGTCGCTTCGCCGCTTCCGCCTCGGCCTTCCACATGGCCGCCTCTCTCTTCGCTGCCTCAGCAGCATCCTTCGCCGACTCAACCGCAGCCCGTTCTACCGACACCCTAGCTTCGGCCAATGCCAATCAGTTGACGAGGCCGCCCTTCTCGTTCTCCAGGTCGCGCTGGACTCGGACCACCTCGTTGAAGCTGTCAACCCCAGCGGTCAGGAAACCGCTCAACTCCGAAGTAAGGTCGCTCAGCCTCGCCACCATGTCCTCGGCACCCTATATAAACATACATTAACGTCAGCAAATGTATAATAATGAAATGCTGAAGTACAGCTGTAAGTGCGATACTACCTCGGGAAATGGCCGAGGCTGATTCACCAGTTCTCCAAGACCCTGGCATCCAACACCACCAGATAACCGGACTGTAGTGATTGTGCAATCATCCTCTCCAGTCGGAGTAGCAACAACCAACTTCTGCTGTTTCTTTTTTCGAATGAGAGGTCGCTCCGGAGGGGACCCCATTGGTGAGGAGCCTAGTCCGCTCTCTGTTCGTTCTGAAGAAACCTCAGACGCTGGCTTCTCGGTAGTGCTCGACCTTGCCCTCTTCTTACCGAGAAGTTTCACTGCAGAAAAACAGTAAGAGCCTCATCACAATGAAACAAAACACATAAAACAAATAAACGGACCAAGTGGAGCCTCATCCTTCACCGGCTCAACCATGGAGTCTGGATCATAAGGGCTCAGCCCCGCCCTAGCAAGATCGGCCTCGGTGAATTCTTCATCGACGAGGCTAGTCAATACTTCCTCAAGCACACCGAACTTCTCTTCGGTGCCTTGGTTCCTCAGTTTACCCACATTCCAGACAAAATGTGGGACCTCACCGAACCGACAGAAAAAGAACTTCGACTGCCAGTTCGGGATTTTTGACTTCGTCTTCACTCGAAAGTCAAGACGGGGTGTTAAATAGTACCACCCATTGTAGGAATTAAATTGAAAATATTTCAGGATCAGCTCTACTGACAGGCTGACCCCGTGACGACTACTAAGTATGCCTAAAGCAGTGAACTGCCTAAAAGAGTTCGGCATTATTTGGGCTAAAGGAATGCCGAACCTCCGAAGGAGATCGACAAACACAGGCGAAAGAGAAAGACGAAGACCATGGTTTAAACAGTCTTCGTAAATAGTTACAAATCCAATCGGAGGATTTGACGCCCTATCCTCCGGCCGAGGAACTACCATCTCTATCCAATCGGGAAATAAATAATTTTTTGCAATTTTCAAAATTGCAGATGAATCTAGGTTTGAAGAAAATTTTGACACTGTTCCGACTGAATCACAGGGAGAAGCAAAAACTACCCTACAATTCGACGGAATGTCCGACTCTACAGTATATACATCTATATCTACATTTTCCGGCGAATGAGATACCGGCGGCGACATAGACCTTTCGCCCGAATCCTGACTACCACTACCGCTCGACTCGCGCATAAAAGAAGAGGAAGCCATAGGCTTACTTTTTAAGCGATGGAAGACTGTGATGAAAATGAATGGTTCATTGGATTCTGGTGTAACACTGACGGCAGCACTGCAAGCGTGAAGGAAGAAGATGAATTGCCGAAAATTTTTAGGGTTCCGAATTTCAAAAATGTTGATTGTGGCGTCTGAAAGAAGTTTTAGTAACTTTCCGCCTGCTTTATCGGGACCCCAAACGGCGCATTAAATGTAACTGACACGTCACGTGTTCGACCTCGTCCTAACGAGGCGCTACACATTCCGACTTTGTCGAAATTTTATTTTTGAAGGGGCAATGTGAATTTCCGTTCGACCTCATCCTAACGAGGCGGTACACATTCTGACTTCGTCAAAATTTTATTTCCGAAGGGGCAATGTGAATTTCAGTTCGACCTCGTCCTAACGAGGCCGTACATATTCCGACTTTGTCGAAATTTTATTTCCGAAGGGGCAATGTGAATTTCAGTTCGACCTCATCCTAACGAGGCTATACGCATTCCAACTTCGTCAAAATTTTATTTCCGAAGGGGCAATGTGAATTTCCGTTCGACCTCGTCCTAATGAGGCGGTACACATTCTGACTTCGTCGAAATTTTATTTCCGAAGGGGCAATGTGAATTTCAGTTCGACCTCATCCTAACGAAGCCGTACGCATTCCAGCTTCGTCGAAATTGTATTTCCGAAGGGGCAATGTCACTTTAACTACTCATGTTTCGCCTTTCTACCCCAATCACACATTCACTTCCATATCTTTTTTTTGGGGGGGGGGGGGATGTGATAGGATATGGCCTAGCTACTAGGCCTAAGCATCGAGCTCAATATAATTAGGCTCCGACTGTCAAGCTCGGCCTATGCAGCTCGGCCCACTTAAGAGCCTTACTTGGCTCGGCCCAAACAGCCTACCTAGGCCGAGTCCACTTCGGCCCACCTCAAAGGAACCTCTACACCAAGGCAACTCCTACATCGACTATAATTCAAGCTCCACAAGAGATATAGAAGCTCGATGTTTATCCAATAAAGGAGGAGATCAAGCCAAAGAGTCATAATAGGAAAAGACTTATAATCCTAGTCTAATTCCATATGTAAACACTTATAAATAGGGGTTTAGAATAGGTTGAAAGGGGGAGGACAATCTTTGTGCAAACTATACGCATATTAGCAATAATATTCATACTCTCTTTTGCTCCGTGGACGTAGATCTATTCCGGTAGATCGAACCACGTAAATCCTTTGTGTCCCTTTTCGTGTTCATTAAATCCTAGTTTTCGTGCATTAACTATCTTGCGAAAATAAGATCGATCATGTTTATATATGAAAACCTATTTAGCCCTAGGCCATAATCTACTCTTACATATAAATTTTTCGTTCGGATCTTCTATTCTCAAAGCATGTGATATCTTCTATTGCCTTAATAGATTAATGACACGTGGCAAAAATCAATGATGTAGGATTTAAGATTTATATAAGGAAAATATATACTCTAACATTTGAGATTTCTAAAGAGGAAATATAGTCAAATACTTATTCAACACTAGGTTAATTGACTTTTGCCTACAACTTAAGAAAAAATAAATTCCACCTAAACTTTCAAATTTATCCCCAAATTACCCTTATCTTCTCTCTCCCCTCCCCTCACATTCACGTGTAAACCCCCACCCCCTTTCTCTTCTCTCATATTTTGCATTTTATTTTGAGAATTTGATTCTCTCTCTCTCTCTCTCTCTCTCTCACCTCCTTCTCCCATTTCATCCTTTATGCAGCTTCTCTCACGACGGCGGCGGCGCGGTGGCTCCGTGGTGGCGTTAGCAAGGAGCCGAACAGGGGAAGAAGCTGAAGCTGAATAGCTCCAGCGTGCAAGCGACGACTTTGAAGGGCGTAGTAGCTGTCGTTTGCTTCTCGCCGGCGCCAGCGTGGAGGCGACGACTTTTTCACCCGCCACCGTTGTCGACTCCAAATCTTCTCCCCCCTGCTCGTTGGCGACCACATGCCGCTGAGAAGCGAAAGGGAAGAGATGAAGCTGCTGCTCATTTTTATGGTGATTTTTTTGCAGACCTGCTTCTAGCTTCTTCAAATCTCAATTTTCTCAATTCGGGTTTTTTTTAGAGGAAATAGGGAATTTTTCCATTCAATTTTTGTGGTTAAATTACGCATAAGGTGTTTGTGGAAAAGTCTGTGTTTCTATCCTAATCTCTTCGTCAGAGATGTTCATCTACTTGTATTTGCTTATTTATTTTCAAGAAAAGAAAATCAAATGCATCTCATCTGCTTCCGATCTCGACCACCGACGCTTGGTTAGATTTTGAATCTCATAATTAAAGGGTGAGTAAATGCAAAGAGTGGTGGAAATTGGTAGATTAATAATGACTCTTACGTTGATTCATTGCCCATTAAAAGGGAGGCTTTGTAGAGAAATCTCAATTTAAAAGGGAGGTTTATGTTCTTTTTTGAACAATTGTTTGAAGAATTGATTGATTATTTTCACTTTTTGTGATGCATGAGTGTTATATTGATGATGGCGTATTGATTGATGAGAATTGAATATTTATAGTAAGAAAATACGTATTCGCACTAAATAATAGGTAATAAATTAAAATTTCTTATCAAGTTACGGCCACACTTATAAATTTTTGATACATCGTGCGGTGCTCGCTTTTGTACTGCTTAAGCATCAGCAAAAGGGGCTAAAAATCGAAGGAAACAAGACACTAAGTTAATTGAAGACCATAAAAAAAATTAAAATTCTTACAAAACATTTTAGATAAGGTAATAAATTAACAAATTCTAACCAAATAGAACATAACAAATTGACAAATTCTTAACAATCAAGCTTAAGAATGTAAGAAATTTATAAATTATTACAAGACGTTTTAGAAATGTAAGAAATTAATAAAATACTACAAAAAAGAATATAAGAAATTATCAAATTCTTACATATTTAATACCAAGTAAATCAAAACTGAAAGTAAAATTGTTTTTTTTTTTTTCATCATGTGGTCTTCTTCTTCTTCTTCTTCTTCTTTTTCGGTCTCATCTCGAACGTGAAGGCAAACGGTTCTTGAGTTGCATTAACTTTGAGGGATTTCCGATACATCGTGTGGCGCTCGCTTTTGTACAGCTTTAACATCGGCGTTAATAAGAAAATTTCAAATTTTTACAAAACGTTTTAGATAAGGTAATAAATTAATAAATTCTAACCAACTAGACCATAAAAAATTGACAAATTCTTACCAATCATGTTTAAGAGTGTAAGATATTTACAAATTATTACAAGACGTTTTAGATAATGTAAGACATTAACAAATTATTACCGAATAAAACTTAAGAAATTATCAAATTCTTACATATTTAATACAAAGTCAAATTGTATTTTTTCCAAGTGAATTGGTATAACATAATAAATTTTTAAATTCTTACCAATCGAGTTGAAAATGGTAAGAAATTATCAATTTCTTATCAAATAGTATGAGAAGATAGAAATTGACAATTTCTTATCAAATAGTATGTAATAATTTAAAATTTCTTACCAAATTACAGCCACAAATTTCTTACCAAATTACAAAAATATATGTAAGAATTTATAAATTCTTACCAATTATGTAAAATATTACCAAATAATATATCAGAAATTATTTTTTTTTACCAAGTTTGCATACAAATTTTACAATCACACATATAAATTATTAAAAACACTAAGGATTGTGAGAAAATACGAAATTTGTGTCAAATAATAGGTAATAAATTGAATTTGCTTACTATCTCACATACAAATGTACGATCATACATATAAATTAATAAAAACACGGTAATGATGGTAAGAAAATACGAATTCGCATTAAATAATATGTAAGAAATTTAAATTTTCTTACGGATTGTGTTAAGTACAAGAAGCAAACTCTATTTGCGTATGTTCATGCATATTATTCAACATAAACTTTGCGTGATATATATGCAACGAGGTCAATATAAGATTTGGCAAGAATCAAGCAAATCTTACTGGATCATCGGTTTGATTTGATTGGATTCTTACAATATGTCTTTTTTTGTGATGTCAAAATACTACTTTTGTAGTCACTTTGCGTCTTTTGAATTTTTGGCCGCTGATTATAATTTTCATAATGCAAAGTAATTGTACTCGTTTTAGATTTGTCGGTATATAGTGGTAAGAAATATTAATTTTTACCCTTTTTGATGATAAAAATTGATCATGTCTTACTATTAACTTCACGAGACATGAATCAGGGACAAACACAATGGATAGAATTCAACAATTCTTACCATCCTCATGCTCAGATATGTGTTTCAACAATTTTTTTAATTAATTATCACTGAATGACACATTTTTAGCTTAAGAATTCATCATAGCTTAAGAATGACCATAGTAAGAGTTGATTATAGCTTAAGAATCACTATAGCGAGAATTGATCATAGCTTAAGAATGACCATAGTAAGAATTTATCAATTCCTACAACGACAACGGTTAGAATTGATTATTCTTACCATCCTCATGCTCGGAAAAACATATTCGTTCATGTTTGCAACAATATCGTTGGACATAATGGTTAGAATTACACATTCTTAGCTTAAGAATTGATCATAGCTTAAGAATTACCATAGTAAGAATTGATCATAGCTTAAGAATTAGCAAAGTAAGATTTTATCAATTCCAACAACGACAGTACAATGCGTTTATAAGAAATGCTTGAATTCTGACATACTTCATACGGTAAAAATAATATAATTTTTTTTATGACGACTAATGTATTCTAATAGTACTACTAATGCATAATGATGGATGATCATTACAGTTGTAAATAGCATGCAATATAGACTTATAGTTGTGTATACAATGTTTTTTTTTTTTAATTTAATTTTTGCAGACTCAATAAAATGATGTTGATAGGTTTGTGTAATAAATTAATTGATCATGAATTTCAAATGAACTATATTTAACATAAGAATGACATAAATTGATCAAATAAATTATTATATTAAAAATAAAATCATTTTATTAATTTTTTATATTACACACCTTTTATGATGAACAAAATCTCTTGACATTTTGGAAAAAAATTATAAAATGTACTCCCTCCATCTTCCATTTAGTAAACTAAAATTCTAGGCACAGGATTTTATGCATTTTGATGATATATTAATAAATTAATGTGTTAAAGTATTAAAGTGGAATAATTGTGGGCCCATCTAACTTTTTTAATGGTATTAAAGTGTTAAAGTATTAAAAAGTAGAGTGATAAAATGTTAAAGTGTTAAAGTGATTGTAGGACCTACGCCCCAAAATGGAAAGGTTCAATAAATGGATGACGCCTATATATAGTAATAATGTCAATAAATGGGGGACGGATGAATCTACTAATAAGGTTTAACTACTAAGGTTTTTGTTGGGAACCCTCTGCAATTGTTTTGATGATGTTCCTCAAAACCATACTTAGATCTAGATTACTCTTTATTAGAGTATAGGCGATATGAGCCATTTGTATTTGTTAGAACATATGTAGTCTAGAATAAGTTGATCGATCCAGCTTGTAAAGGAGGAGATCGCTTTGTCAAACTCTCTCCTATAGGTGATCGATCTAGCATCCAGCTCCTGCCTCACAAGCTGTAGAAGGCTTGCTGCCCTACTGTATATCTTTCCAGCTCGTAGCCGCCTGCCTCAAGAATCAGTTGGTCTCACTACGACCAACTGGTCTCTCAGTCCATTGTTGCCACGTCGGTTGCCAACCTGGACCAACCCCAACTGATGAAGGTGACTCAGCACCAATGGCTCCCTGCCGTCGGTCAAAGTCTCAACGGCTAGAATCCAAATTCTAGGCCTATAAATACCATCATCTTCAAAGGAGTTTCTCACGGGAATTTCAATTTAACAAGCCGAAACTCTGCAGAAATCTCAAGCATTCAAGCAAACTCAACACTCGAAATACCTAGAGAATTCCCAAGTGTTGAGACCTCTCGAGATTTCACCATTGTTACTCAATCTAAGTACTCAATCTAAGTTCTTGAGTGTTCACTACTACTCAAGAGCTCGACAGAAGCTACTCCTTCAAGTCAAGAAGCTAATTCATGAAGAAGGAAGTAACTCTGTTGCTTCACCATTTTCAGAGAAGATCAAGCTCTGGAAATCAGGAAGCTTGCTGGTCTATAGTCTTTAGTCTAGCTGTTGTAAAGTTGTAAGGGTCACGACCCAGGAATCGTGCTTAGATCTCATTAAGTGAGTTGAGCTCTAGGACTTGGTCCTCAGCCAGTAAAAATAAGAGAGGAGTGGGATCCAAAGGTTAAAGGGATTCTCAAGTTCGACGGAACTTGACATGGACGTAGGACGGTTTCTCCGGTCTCTCTCTGTAATACGCCGACTTTTATTAAATAGAAAATACGTAGAAATTCAAAAAATAAAAAAATAAAAAAAATTGCGTAGCTTTGTTTCCAATTTTCATTAAATAGAATTGGTTCAAGGTGTGTGAAATTGCATTTATTTTGCAATTTAGATATAGATATAATATTTATATCTCGTAATTTTTATTGCGAACAAAGAAAAAGAATTCACTATTATATTGCTTTATAATACTTCTAATTGAATTACTTAAAGGATAATTAATTAATCTCTAAGTATGAATAATGTGCCAAAAATAATACTCCGTATCACCTATTAAAATGAAATTGGGCCAAGCCGATTACAATATCACAAGCTAAACGAATAAATCGAAATCCATTAATAAAGAGATCCATTAATAAAGAGGGCCAACAATAAAGGCCCAAATGTTTAATCTAATTATATAAGGAGATTAATTTAATAAATAAAATAAAAATATATCATCAAGTCAAATTCTATGCAGACACAAGATTTCAACAATCTTTGCACCTAAGAAAAATCACGCCAAATCCCACAGAATAAGGAGGCTTATTCTACTCCACAGTAGCCACAACATGGTCGCACCATTTTTTTTTCAACACATCCCATCTACCACTCTATATCAGCTTCTCACCACTTCACTTCTTCTCCTGCACAAATCAAACACCAAACTCTCGCAAAAGAACGAAGTAGAAATGCAGAAAACTTAAGGAAGAGAAGGAGAAGAAGCTGCATCCTTGCATCCTCTCAAATCTACAGTCATCACCACCATTCCAATTCCTTAAACTGAAAGGGTTCCCAGCCCTTTTATTTCCATGTTTAAAAGCTAGAAAACTAAAGCAAGAAACTTAAAAGAACGCAAAACATGTTCTATACTACAACCGTAATTAAAAGCATGAAGTTAAAATCCTACTACAAGCATCCACTTCTGGTATGTATATATGTATATGAGCTTTAAGCACACAAAACAGAGAATGAAACCATGTAGCTGTTTTCCTAAACACTACTGCAACTTTAAGCTAGGAAACTGAAATAAAAACATAAGCATACTAATCTAAATCTCATGACTCGAAATACTAAGGGAAACAAACGGCAGCTATATGTATATACGAGTGATATTCAATAAACTCCTGAAGTATTAAATAAGAAGTACAATATCTTGTATCTGCAGCTTAAATCATATGCAAGATATCTAATAAGAGATGAACTTGAGCACTTAACTTTATTAACAAGAATCTATAATAGTGAACACTTATGGTGAACACTTATGGATTCATTAACCAAGGAAGAAATCTGTAAAGAAAAGTAAAGCGAGGGTGAGAAGTGAAAGGGAAGGTGAGAAACTTAGCTTGTGGAAGAGCTGGACTCGTCCCCTGCTACTGTGAGCACGGCTGGAGTATCGGCGGCGAAGGGACGGCTGTCGACGGCAGTGTGAAGTGGCAACGCTAGTCGAGGAGTGGCACCGGTGTTGGGACGAATAGAGGCGAGCAGCGGAGCTGTGGGCAAAACTGGCGCGACTGCCATCGGCATATGCGGAGGCGAGAAGAAGAGGGATGGTGGCGGAGGGCCTGTCAGGGTCAGCCGGAGCGAGCCAGGGAGACGAGATTAGTCTCTGCTCCTCGCCTTCCTTTGATCAGCCACGTTATAGCAGCACCGAAGGAAAAGCAGCGGCGACGGCTTTAGCACGGCGGAGCAACGGCGCAGCGGTGCCCATCTCATCAGCGACGCAGCGGCGACGGCGAACTTCATGATAGGATTTCGCCGGTGAAGAATCGAGGAGAGGCGGTGGCACTGCAGAAAGGGCGGCATCACGAGCAGGCAGCACGGGTTAAGAATCGACGGCGGCAAGGGAAAGTTGCTGTGCGAACGGAGGCGACGCGGCGGTCATAGATTGCAGTGCCGGCGATTGGATGATGAAGGAAAAGAAGGCACGGCGGCATAGGGTTTTCAGATTTGGGGATTCCGGGGGAGAGGAAGAAGAAAACGACGCCGAAGCGGCGGCGCCGGAGAGGTGGCAGCCGCTGTCGTTTCTGCGAAGAAGAAAGAAGACGAGGAAGAGGGAAGAGAGAACGAGAGAGAGGGCTGTTGAAGAGGGTGAGCGAGAGAGAGAGCAGGGTTGTGTGCGTGTGTTTGTGTGAGCTGTGAAGGTTTGTGGGGGCAAATGGGTTTTCAAGTTGGGCTCTAATTAATTTGAAGTGGGCTTCTGCAAGTGGGCCGAGTGTTGCTTGTGATGGGTTTATGGTTTGGGCATCATATTCTTTGCCTTTAAGTAAAATGGGCTGAAAGACTTAATAAGCTATGAACATGATTAATTAAGGTTTAATTAATTGCTAAGCTTTAAATAGCCTAAAAATATTTTTTGGAATTTATCCTAATTTCGGATTAAGTATTCAATGAGTATTTGAACCCAATTAACTTCTTAATTGGAGTCGTTTATTAATAAGAAAATAGTTATTTCACTTATGAGAAGATTTAAAGGATTCAAACAAATCTGTTATCCCTAACAAATTTATAATCAAGAAAAATAGAAGGCGAATATATTTCCCTTAGATTTATTTTAAGAATTTTAGAATTCTTATAGTATCGTTATGAATAGGCGTTGTTCAACGAGGAACGCTGGATTAGGTGTTGCTTATCAAGACCGGCCATTCTACTACGCTTCAAGAGGTGGACTTATCTTCCAAAGTATATGAGTTATGTATGCTCAAGGTTTCAAAGATGAAAACTGTTTATCCATAAAATATTTTATGTGGGCTTTACTTTCAAATGTATACGAGTTACATAATGCTATGTTGGTTAGCAGTAAACTGTTTATCCATAAAATGGTCAAGGCGCAACGTACATGTTAAATGCTATGGGATAAATTGATAGAATTATGTGCATATGCTAAATAGACTCTCAAGGTTACGACCTAGAGTCTGGATACTAAATGGACTATTTGGATTACAATCCCAGAGTTCGGATATATGCTAAATAGACTCTCAAGGTTTCGACCTAGAGTCTGGATACTAAATGAACTCATTGGATTACGATCCCAGAGTTCGAATATATGCTAAATAGACTCTCAAGGTTACGGCCTAGAGTCTGGATACTAAATGGATTCACATGGTTACAACCTGGAGTGTGGATAAGATAAAACTGTTTAAGGTGGACTTATTGCGTTGTTATGTTTTATGACTATGGTTTCATAAACTGCTATGGTTTTATGTCGCTAAGGTTTCATAATCTGCTATTGCTTCATGTTGTTATGTTTCATACTTATATGCTTTGAGAATTGTCAGTCTTCATAAATTATTGATAAAATGCGTAGCCCACTGAGTACATCAGTACTCAGCCCAAATATTTTAAATGTTTTCAGGTTGATGGAGATGTGATGACGGAGTAGAGCTGAGGCTAGGAATTTCTTTTTGTTAAGCTTCCGCTAAATATATTTCTAGTCTCGAACTAGAGATATGCACTCTGATGTTATTCACTATCTATTCTCGAGATCTTGAACTCGACTTTATTGAAATGATGGACTTATGTTGATTCGTTGAGCCATCGAATCCTATGCGATCCTAGTATAATGATATGTTATTATGTTGGATATGTTGCTGTCGTATTTATTCTGGCTTATTCCCTTTGCAAAAAAAGATACTGCCCAAATTTTTCGGGAAGTATCAATTGATAATTGAAATGAATTGAATCTCATTTCTATCCCCACTTCTTTATCTCAACCCCTTGTCACACCCTTAGCGCGTGCGCCTTTCCTCAGGAATTGGGGCGTGACACACACACACACATACTCTCTCTCTCTCTCTCTTTATGTTTCCAGTTGATTTAATCATACTGCCACTAACCATCTTGCATTATACATTCATCCTACTAATTTCATAAATGATTTTTATTTAAAAGAGTACTTCAACAAAACCACCAACTTCCGCATCCAGCTCGCTCCCCTTCCTCATCAGCAGCAAGTTTGCTGAAATAGAAGGAGATAGATCTGAAACTCTGAGCTCGCTCCTTTTCATTGAGCCTGCAGTTAGTTCAAATCTGTATTTTGCAAAATTGTTGGAGATTGGTGTATTCCCCCTCCCCTATACACCAATTATACTCTTTCTGGGACCAACAATTTTGCACGTAGTCTTTTTTGAAATGACATTTGAGAGTGGTCACCTATTTCTTTAAATCACCTTATGTGTATGTGGTTATATCATAGTGCCGGGCGAGCAATGTCATATTCCGCAAGGAGTAATGCAAAAAGAAAATATAATTACCATTATTAAGCTACTATGAATTTTTTTGAGCTATCAAATTAAAAATGAATTAATTAACTAAGGCAATCTAACTCTAAATTTAAACTAAGAAGTAACTAACACAACAAAAAAAAAATCAGAGGAAATACGTAGTTACGAGGATTTGATATTAATGAAAATGCAATGAAGATCACCTAACTCTATCAAATTATGGTATATGATTTTACCCTCCCACCCCCATCGGCCAATGTAGAAACCTAAATTACAAGCTATGTTCATAGTCTTCTATCAACCTGCAACATATAACTCCTAAAAGCCTTAGGATCCCGAATCTGCATGCATAGCAGTTGTTCTAGGTCGATGAAGCACATCATTTTACTTAGTTATCTAACTTCTTATGTGACTTCATGCATTTTGGTATGGCTCTACTCATGTTCTTCCTCGAATTTTCTTGCTAAATTAAAGCCTCTTTTCCAACATCAATTTAGTTGCAATCTCTTAAGCATATGAAATTTTGATCTGAAATATATTAAGAAGTTGTATTTTCTTGTACATTCTAGTCACTTTACTCCGCTGAAATTCACACTGACAAAGTCCATCTAAACGTTTCTATCATGGTTTCATAATCTTCACAATTAAGCCTCTAGGCTTTTATGCATGCAACTCAAAACTTGAGCTTTCATCTTTTTCCTCAAAACTCTTAGCAAGAATAATGGTTGATTTTAGGACATTCGTAATCTCAGAAAGCTACTGTTGCAACAACATTCTCGTGTTTGTGTAATGTGACACGAAACTTCTCTTGAGCTTGAATGTTAAAATGAACACCTTCCCTTGACCTAATGATTAAAGGCTCAATTCCTTGTTGCCAATCCCTAATTCCTTGTACCGCTATTGTATGAAAAAAGAGAATGGACCTAACACACGACCAACAAATGCCGCTGAAAATAAATGCATAATTTCTTAGTTAATCTTCTTTTGCCATAATACTTTCTCTCTCTTTTCTTAATCATGCACGGATGAAAATATGATACAACTTAATTATTAAATATTTTAGTAATAATAATAAAATATTATATTAATAGTTTAAACATATCGAAGGGAGTAACAAAACAATCTAATAAAAAAAAATCAAAATTTTATTCCTTGCATATGCGATAAACATAATAGTTTTTCAGTATCCACTTTCCACATAATCCTTTTAATTTTTACCATCATTGCCACACAAATTTACAAAAACCTAGATGAGCCGAACTTTTGCAATCAACTAATCACAAAATAAACTTTGTAAAATGAGATTCAATTATGAAATAACAATTTATAAAATGAGACCTAATTACACTTTACAAAATACACTTTATGAAATGAGATCTAATTAGACTTTATTGAATACATTAATTCAAAAAAAATTTAAAAAAATAGGAATCATCTCCCTACGGTAATAACTATTTTTACGGTATTTCAAGTCAACTAATGAATTTCATACATAATTCAACGATAAATACTCTTACACCAATACATGTACATTATTTTATTTAAATTTATTTAATTAATTCCATACATACAAATTAAATTTCCTTGTCTAATACTGCATCCGTCCTTTTCAAGTTGTTACACTTTTTTCAGTAATTTTTTCAAGCGTTTTCGAGCATCTTGATGATGAGTTTTAAAACAACTTTTTAAAGAATTTTTCCTTTTACGGGATACTACAAGTGTTGTAGTATCCCGTAAAAGGAAAAATTCTTTAAAAAGTTGTTTTAAAACTCATCATCAAGATGCTCGAAAACGCTTGAAAAAATTACTGAAAAAAGTGTAACAACTTGAAAAGGACGGTAGTAGAAAATAGAAAATAAAAATATGAAAACAAGTTTTGTGTATTGTATGAATCTAAGTTACATGGACATTGGTACATGTATCCGACACGGGTGCGGATCCGAGTGTCGAATACCCTTTTTCTAAAAAAATTGGACACGGGGACACTGTCCGAACTTTGGACACGGGTACGGGGATACACCATACATAATATATATATATATATATATTAAAATTACTAATAATATTTTAATATTCCAAAAGTAATCAGAAGTCCAAAGGAACAACAGATTGTAGGCGAGAGTTTTGCAGTAATGTTTATACGTAAGAGATTTATATAAAGAATTAAAGATAGGTTAAGAATCTAATATATTATAAAGAATAATTAATAAAATAATAAAGATTTGGATGATTGATGTTTCCTAAAAAAACTCAACCGATTTTGGAATGAAACGTGGGCTGTAAACCATTCAATTTAAATAGCCGTAATTCACACTCTCTCTCTATTAATTTGAGCAGCCGCCACTTTAAGAATCAAAACACCTTACGGCCATATCCGACGATTTGGACACGACTGCCGTGTCCAGATCCGTGCCACTCGTATCGGACACGGGTACGGCACCTATCCAGGAGTGTCCATGTAACAGAGGTATGAATATCGAAGAGTACTATGGGCAATCAATCATCTATAAATTAACATATATGGATAGAGTTCTAGTATAATATAATTATAAAACTTACATACTTAAGATAACTATGATAAATTAGTATAATATATTATATATCCTATGGTATTTAAAATTAAATATATATTAGGGGTATAATAGGTAAACCAAATTTTATAAATAAGATATTTTTTATAATATATATATATATATATATATTGGCTAGTTATATAAAAGTTTTCTCTCATATTCTGACTATCAAATACATGGGAAGTCCTACTAGTCTACAATTTATATTTTTAAATTAGATTTTATGATCTAAGGATGACAAATATTGGATTCGGTCCACATTAGTAGATCCAAATTTATTTTTGAATCTGAGCCGTCTAAAAAATTTAAATTTGATGGATCTACATGCCCTTAAATTTTAAATTTGGATCAGATTTCAAATTTTGAGAATATACATTATTATAATTTATGTGCGTGTGTTGGCCTAGTGGTAGGAGGTAAGGCCTTGGACCAAAGGTCCTGGGTTCGAGTCTTCCATAGCGCGGCCAAAAAATTTGCCTGATAAAAAAAAAATATATATTATTATAATTTATTTTTGGAAGTTGGTAGAAACTCCTCTACATAATTATTAGTTATAATCATGAATTTTGATTAGTTTTAGAATTTATTATGGGTTCGGGTCCAGACTTATGGATCTGCGGATCCAATGAATTTAGACATACATTAAGAAAAGTTCGACTCAATAAACATAAAACAAAAAATCCAATTCATTGTCAATTTGTCAAGATTAGTATTTCTTCCGTTCCATTTTACTTGTCTCCTACTTTGAATATATATAAATTATAAAATAATAAAATATGACCGGTCAAATAAGACTGAAGTATAAACCATCTCTTTAGGCAGTGTTCGGTTGATGAGATGAAGCAAGATGGGATGAATCATCATGCTTCATCATAGTGTTTGGTACCCAATTAGCCTAAACTGGAGGGCCCAAGTTAAAAGCTCAGGCCCGCTTATAATCTACTGTATTGGTTGGTTAAATCATCCTACAAAATTGGTCAGATACATTCATCTCCTTGAAACAGTAAAAGCAAGAATTTCATGGGGTTACAACTTTACCCTTTTGCCTTCGAGATTTCAACTCACTTCCAGGAGCAAACTATTTCAAGCTGAGAGTGTTCTTCTGTTTTTACGCTTCGTCGTCGGTCTAAGGTTTTTTCAATTCATGCAATTTTTGTCGATCGAAGGAAGTAATTGTTGATTTCTCTTACAATTCATCAATATCTTCAGGTAATTTTCCAAACCCAGGACTTCATCGAGTTTCTCCACAAGATCTGACCTACCTTTGCCCAATCCAACCAAAAAAGGTAAAGTTTCTTGAATTTTTCGCAATTTTAATTTAACAATCGATTGAAAATTATTATAGATCGGTTTAGACGGAGCGGTGTGATGCCGTTTTTCTGCTGGGATTCTTGAATATTTGCTTCAATTATGATTCCTTCAAATTCAATTGCCTTTCGGATTTTGGTGGGCATTTTTTTTTATTTTTATTTTTTAACACCTGGGCATTGTTTTTGGTGTGCGTTGGTAGTTTTTTTTTATTTCCTATTATATTCTCCTTTTGTGATGATTTAAAATTAATGGCTTTAGCTTGTTGGTATATGTTGTCATTGGAGGATAAAATCACTTTGAGAGATTCAAAGTTCGAATTTTCCGAGTTTGAATTTGATGGTAGTGATGTATTGAAATTGTTGGTTCTTATATCTATCGTGTCTTTCTTTGTCTTCAATTCATTCAACTAAACTAGTATTTTAACCTATGCAGATTCTTTGTTCTCATTTCAGACTTTTTACTAAATCTTGTGAAAAATGGCCATCAATAAGCAGTTGAGGAAAGAAATTTACATGTCCATTCAAGAAATCTCTCTCAGGTTCCTAATACAGGTCATAGCTGTAATGAAGCTTCTTCTGAATAATTTAAATGAACAAAGAAAGCGTAGGTGCACAAACAAGTCTTATTCGATGATTGATAAGATTCCACATCAAATAAGACACTTGAATAGGATTGTCGGAGTAAGTGATACAGATTGCATTGTTAATCTTCGCATGAATCGTAACACTTTTGGTAGACTTTGCAAATTGTTGCGAGAGTTAGGAATTGTGAATGATGGAAAATATGTGACTGGCGAAGAGCAGACTGCGATGTTTCTCTGTACACTTGCCCATCATAAAAAGAATCGAGTAATCAGTTTTGACTTTCTAAGATCAGGTCACACGGTATCATGTTACATGCATATTGTTTTAAAAGCAATCTTAAAATTGCACGATCGACTACTTGTCAAACCGGAGCCTGTGACTGAAGATGAAACTGATGGTAGATGGAAATGGTTTAAGGTAAAATCATTTCTCAACTATCATATAATTATTTATGTACTTGAAGATTACCAGCACACATTGTTTCTTATCTGTGACAAGGTATTTTATTTTGAAAAAGGGTTGTTTAGGAGCACTAGATGGCACATACATTAATCTTTCAGTTCCAATTATGGATAAACCGAGATATAGATCGAGAAAGGGACAAATTTGTACCAACACATTGGCCGTTTGTGATCAAAAATTAAGATTCGTCTATGTACTACCCGGGTGGGAGGGATCCGCTGCGGATTCTAGAGTTTTACGAGATGCCGTAAACAGATATCATGGGCTCAAGGTCCCGAAGGGTATGATTATTCATTTTGATTATGCTTAAATTTTATATTACCTATGTGCTATTAAAAAAACTAATTGCTTTTATAGATGTAGGCAATTAGTAAGCTTTGATCCTTTTTTCCTTATTATTGTTAGGAAATTACTATTTATGCGACAGCGGATATGCAAATTCGGAAGGCTTTTTAGCCCCGTACCGAGGTGTGCGATATCATCTCAAAGAATGGGGTCCAACATGTCAAATACCTCAGAATGCTCATGAAATTTTCAACATGCGACATGCTAAAGCTCGCAATATCATCGAGCGAGCCTTCGGAATTATGAAAAAACGTTGGGGGATATTGAGAAGTGCTTCTTACTATCCCGTTAAGGTTCAAAATCGTTTGATAATGGCTTGCTTCCTATTGCATAATTTCATCCGTTGTGAGATGCCAGAAGATCCAATCGAGATGGAATTCGATGATTCATATGTTGACCAAGGAGATAATGAGGCCCCAGTTGTTGAAACTGATTTCATAGAGGGAATTGAAAACAGTAATGCGTGGAATACAAAGAGAGATAGCATAGCTGAAACTATTTGGACATCATTTTCAGGTTCTTTATTAGATATAATATTCATGTTTATTTCTTATGTTTTGCCTTGAAATTGTTATCTGCCTTATGATGCATTTACAAGAAGTCATTTCTGCATCTTTACTTGAATAAAGCTCTGTTAACATGGTGTATAAGAATATATAATAACCACGCCTATATTGGGTAGGTTGATGGATGATTTCAAGACCCTTGGATATAAGGGTAGCCACATGACATTCAGATGTTTATTCCCTCCGGAGCTGACTTGGATTTTTTGTATTAAGATATTTTCATGTAATATTTGTAGTAGTAAAATGACAGCTTGATCAAATTTGTTGAACTATGGCTACTGTAATAGATTGAATAGTTGGAGTTCTATCCATTGCTACTTATTCTAAAGTATATTTTTATGCATTGTATTTTAGTGCCTATTTTTGTGCATGTGAAAGTAGGTTGATATTTTAGAGATTCACTGATTTGTCTACTAGTTTTTGGTTGGAATCCATCAACCTTTTGGAGAGATAGATCACAGCTTTATTCAGTTGATTGATCACATGTTAAATAGTTTGAGAATTTCTATTATATTATATTCAGTTTTTTGTTCTTTTTTTTCTTTATGAGCATAGGCGATGATCTGCTTTTACAAGTATAAATGTGTGCATTTCCATATATTTACAATCACATTTGTAGGGCTTTTACTAAAGAAAATGAGTTTTTCAGAAATTCCACCTTAAAGTTATTTTTTTTACTCTGCAAAATGGACTGCAGAGATGGATAGAGTGTTATTGTCAGTTTTAACACACCATAAAGAAAAGCGTGGTTGGTCATCCAATAAACCACCTCTAGTTTCTGTCACTATGGTGGAGCTTGCGTTAAAGGAGAAGTTAGGACTGACTATTAAGTCTGACGAGGTTTATGAGAGAATGGAGTTCATGGAAAATCGATACAAAACTTACAAGATGGTATCATGTAACAAGAAGGCTGGGTGGGATTCCCTTGGAAAGTGTATCGTAGCTAGCCCCGACGTTTGGGCCAAATTATTTCGGGTATGTTAACTATCTCCCAAAATTTCCAAGAATGTTGTTTCATTTTTTTTATAATAGGAACAATAATCAGAAATTATAGTATACGTTATGATCATCTCTATTTTATTTTATGTTATTGCGTGAGATAGAAAAATCCCCTTGCTCAAGCATACTATCACAACGATGAGCCTGAATTTCACAAGTTGGCCATCTTATTCGGCAAAGGCAATGTCAAAGTTGAGGATGCCAAGACAATCATCACTATCAGTGATTCCACGAATGATGATAGGCAAAAAAATGATGAAACAGAGGTGATGTCCCCTGCTGCGAGAAAGCCTCAGAAGTTCTATCTCATTGACGAAGAAGAGAGCAACTTGAATATGGAATATTCAAGTACAGACCCTACCGCATCGCCTAATGGATTTCTGCGCTTTCCGCCTCCAAATGCATTTCCTCCACGATTTAGAGCAAGTCAATCAAAGGGAAAAACACCTTCAACGTCGAGTTCTTGTGCGTCATCAAGCCCCAGCAAGTACGCTTAGAATGTCAAGTTCATGGCACTTATCACACCTTATGGATCTGCAGTCAATTAAGTTTGAGTAAGCTTATGTTTTCTTATTTTCTAGCATGTACGCTTATGTTTCTTATTTTCGAGGTCTATGCAAGTTCGCCCAATGTCGTTGTTGTAATCTGTTTAATTATCGTCTATGCTTAGGTTTATTATAATCTGATTTATTTTATGTATGTTGTAATCTGTTTCTTGCTCGAACTAGTACAAAATTTGGCTGGGCTGCTAAAGTCTAAAACAGATGCGTCCTTATTTTGATCTTAGTTCATCAACAATAACTTGAAAAAATTAAGTGGACTTTCATTTTCAGCTATGTGATCTAGACAGAAGGTCATGCTAAATCGTGATACTTCGAGATGTGATGTTGATCTTATACAAAAGCTGGAAAAACTGAAAATGAAATAATAGATGCATCATATAGTTCATCTCTATACAGAATCATATAAGAAGAATCACATGAAATGCAAGCAAGAGCATAAACATGACATTTTATATACTGCAAAAAGATGAATCCCATCATCATAGTTCCCAGTCATATTATATAAAAAACAAGCTTCCATCACAATGGAGTTGTTAGATAGGAATAAAATCACCTAGGAGTTAAGGAGTGGTCAGCTCCATTAGTTCAACAAAAAAACCTACTTAGCAACCGCCAAGTTCATTAATCTTAACTACTTAGAACAAGTTTTTACTTCAAAGAGAACCACAATAAGCTAGATAGCGTTAAGGAGACGGAACACGAAAACAGTCCTTGCATTTGGGGGGAGGCCCCTGAAGACTTCATGTTTTTCCACATTTGTCGCTAGGATGTCACAAATGTTTAGTTTGTCGTCGATCGAGAGCCCTTGCACATCATTGAGCATGGAGTAGACATCCATCCTTGCTTGTCCCAGCTCTTGGTCATATCCTACGCGAGTTGCCAAAGCCTCCAACCGGTCATTCGTTTCACGACTGATCTCATTTAGAAGCGCACAAACTGCCTCAATGCCGTCGTCGCGGCTTTTACGCTTCTTGCCCACATTTTTTGGGTTCGCAGTGGATGGCTGGGACTGACAGACGCTATGTTCCCCATTTTCAGCAGCAGAAATGCCCTTGAGGCTGACACAATAATCACCAGGGGTGTAACTCTCATCCATGATCGAATATTCTCGCTCCAACTCGTTAACTGCTTCAAGGATGTCTTCCGCAGCCTCTCCAGTAGCCCTGTCCTTTCCAAAGATCTCCTTCCAATCATCATACATTGACCAACTCTTCGCACGAATCTTCTCAACATCTTTCTCGGTCTGTTAGAGAAGTAAGACAAGCATATACGAGAATAGATATTTTGTATTAAAATGATGAGGTGGCAGAGTTAGGTAAAAGAGGAGTTTAGGAAGTGTAATGAGCTGGATTAGCTAGCATCATCAACATTAGTATATATTTATTATTCTCTGTAATTGTAGTTAGTTTAGTTTCAATCTTATCAATACAGAAAATCAGGATATTCTACTTTCTACCTTTTTTTTATAATTCTCTGCATGAATATCTCTGTTCATACTCTCTTTAACAAAGCAAAATAGTTGGTAAGTAGTAAGCTAATGTTCAGCACTAGATTTGACTTCAAGATATTAGTTAAGTTCAGCATCACAAAGTAAATTAAACCTCCCAAGACTTAGTTAAATCAAGTTTCACAACTTACTAATTCCAAGATATTTATATCAAAACTAGAAAGAGTGACTATATTCATAAGACAACTTCATACGATTTTTCTATATTACACCAACACATCATAATCAAGAAATATAAATAAGAACTTTACCTGGACAATGGATTCCCACAGAGCATTATCACAATCCACAGTAAAAGTTCCATAGAGGTTGAATCCAACTCCGCTTCGGTTCAAGATGGTGTTCAATGCGTAATAGGTTTTCTTCCACGTGGTCAACTTCGAGTTCATGTGTGGATCTCCACGAAGGTCGGTAGCTGGCAGATGTTTCTTGAAAATCTGCTCCAAATGTTTTAAGTATCCACCTCTGAATCCGTTGTCCGTTTTCCACCCTTGAGCGACGACATCTTTCATAGCTATAAGCAGTATGTCCTCTTCTTTTTTCGTCCAAACACGTCGCCCTTTCTCTGATTTTTTAGCACGGCCACGAACCAAGTTGCTGCTACCTGTTGCTTCCAAAGAAAAACTTATATAACATATCCTATATCATCAAATTAGCACACAAAAGCACACAAATTTACACGAACTTCATTACTCAAAAGCACACAAATTTCGATTTACATGAACTTCATTACGCAAAAGCACACAAATTTCGATTTCAATTACTATAAATTGCAAGATCATATGCTTCCAGACTTAGATAGAAAGCAGAAACAAAAAACATTTTCTGAAAAAAAATTCGACTTCATTGTTTAACCTAAGTTTATTCACCACTAACATTCAATCCAAACTTAACTCCCAAAAACTAATCGAAGAGGAGGATAAAAGACCGTGTTACCTTCTTTCGAATCCATATCCAAAGTTCGAGCAAGACTCCTTGCGAGTTACCTCCTAAAACATCCACAAAAATAACGCAACATATCAAGAAAAAGAAAAGAAATTGCGTAATCGAGAACAATTAATCGAAGAAATTGAATGGAGTTGAGCTTTAATCGAAGAAATTGAAGAGAGAATGGGATGGGTGATGAGAGAAGAGAGATAACCGATTCTTTGTTCTCGTTCTAGTTCTGCTACTCGGGGGCGCATAAGTGAATTGGTGGGTTTGCAATTGTATATGTATAAACCCTAGTGAATTGCCGCGAAAGTGAATCCGCGCGAATTCAATTGGGAATTTGAAGTGAATTGGAGAAGGGTAATATTGTAATTGTGTATTTTAATCCAATGTTATATATTTGTCACCAAACAACATTTTAAGTTATCTTACTTTTTGTTTCACTCTACCAAACACAAAAATAGATTAATTAACCTACTACTATTCATATGACTCATCCTAGGTTTATTAATCATCTTACATCCCAACACTCTTACCGAAGGCAGCCTTAAAGTCTAAACCACAATGTAAGCACAAGTATATGCACTTGTAGAGGGGAAGGGAAAATCAAAGAATTCTTAAACGGCGTGGAGTGGTAACGCACTTGCCTAGTGGCCTTAGCCACCAGTTTAGGATGCCGGCCTTGTCTATTTTCAATTATATAATTATTATGATTATAATATTCAGCAATAACTGATTTAATCATTTCCACATTCCCCACTTCCCTTTCCCATTGACCATTTTACTCTTAGGTTTACGTTTACCGGCGCTTCTTCAGCTGCAGAGGTCGACAAATCGCTCGATTCCACTCCGCACCAACTCAAGGTCTCGATTTCCTTTCCTTTTCTTTCTTTTTTTTTTTCGTTTTATGGTTTTCCCACTACTTTTCATCTTGGGATTTAAAAAATATTCTTCCTGGAGTTACTTGCGTTTGAGGTCAAACAAGGAAAGTTGCGATTTTGTTTGTCTTGGTTGGTGTAAGAATCAAGGTTTTGGAATTCACCAATACCTTGAGATAGAGATTCACCGACTGTCGGTTTTGTCTGGGTTTTACAAGAAGATCTCGGATTGATTTAGGTTTTGGGATGATTTGAGAACGGAAGTTGGGGATTTTTTATTTTTATTTTTATCTAGTGAAGAAGTAGCTAGGGTTTCTGGTCGGAAAAATTGGAGCTTAATCTTGAATAATGGATCCAAATCAGAATAGGCAGACGGATCATTTGGGAGTGAACAAGATAGGGAAAAACATCAAGAAAAGTCCTTTACACCAACCCAATTTTGCTAGTGGTGGAAGGCAGCAGCCTCAACCCCAGGTCTACAACATAAACAAGAATGATTTTAGGGACATAGTTCAGCAGCTTACCGGTTCACCACTACGCGATCCTCCTCCTCGGCCCCCCCAAAACCATCCCAAGCCCCCTAATAACCGGTTACAGAGAGTCCGGCCACCACCTCTAGCACAGACTGGTAGGCCTCAACCCCCCATTAATCCTCATCTCCAAATGCGAATGCCTCCTCCACAAGGGCAGTATTCGGGTCATATAGCTTACCCCAATAATCTTGGTAGACCTCCTCCTCCAGCCCCTTATGATCAAAATTCCCCCAATTTAATGCCACCTACTCCTCCTGATGTATGGGCAAATACTGCAGAATCCCCAATTTCTGCATATATGCGGTACCTTCAGAACTCGATTATAGATTCGGGTCCGAGGCAACCCCAGCCTTATCCACAAGCTCATATGCAGCCTCAAGTTCAAAATGGACCCCCCCAGAATCTTCCATCTCCTAGGTTCAATGGTCCTCCCCCTCTTCTTGCATCGCCTCGAATGAATGGGCCCTTGCCCCCTTTTCCTTCTCCGAAGGGGGTTGGCCCTCCTCCGCTTTTACCCTCTCCAACTTCACAGTTCCTTTTACCTTCCCCTAGTGGTTTCTTGAATTTGTTATCTCCTAGATCGCCTTATCCGTTGCTTTCTCCTGGGTACGAGCATCCTCCTCCAATTTCACCTAATTTCTCGTTTGCTTCTATGGGTCAGTCCGGGATTCTGGGCCCTGGGCCTCATCCACCTCCGTCTCCTGGTTATGGATTTCCGTTATCCCCTTCAGGGTTCTTTCCTTTTCCCAGTCCAAGATGGAGGAATCAATAATGGTTGATGGTCGGATCAAGCTTTGAGTTATAGATGGATCACACGGTTGATAGTTGGTATTTGTCGGGATTCTCTTCAAGGTGATACGATCTTCATTTTCAGTGCTTCTCCTTCTGGATTGTGATGTAAACTGCAATGCAAGACTTAATCTTGAAAATGTTTAGTCTTTGTACTTTGTTTCCTTTTTCTTTTTCTTTTTCTTTGTTTTTATTTGTTTACACAGCTTTGTCTTGATATGCAAGCAAACCATGTAAGAGCTACTGGACTGGATTCTTTATAACTTTTGGATAGGCTTCAGTTTAGATGATGTAGTAGAGGTTTCAAAGCCAACTCTAGTGTTTAGATGAAGCTGTAGCAAGTAAGCAGATAGTGCCGTAGAATTTGCAAAGTCATGTAGGTTGCCTGATGTAAGCTGTACCATTTCATATATATGTTCAATTACATTTATCATGTTCTATATTCATAGATTATTATGATTGTTTGGTAATCCTTGTTAGTTGGAATTCTAGCGACCACTGATTTGCAATGTGGATGGTTAAGCTTTTGGAACTTTGTATATATGAAAGCATGTTCTTGCGATTTTTGAATGTGCCCTTGTTGATAAAGCATCTAGAGATAAATGAATTGAAAATCTTGGCCATTGAAGTGGCGATCTCTTTCAGGTTTGTTTACTTAATAGGTTATGGAAAAATCTCTGTTACTGTACCAGCTTTCATTATTATCAATCAAACTTTTGAAGAGCCTGTTTCATCTCTTGGATTCCTTTCTAATACAACTTGTATCTTTCAATATTGAGGCTATTGCGCATCTAAAAACACTCTTGCACTTTTTTTTTTTTTTTCTGAATGTTCGGATTGAACTGAAAGTTCGCTGTGAAGTGTGAAGTGGAGAGATGCCATTTAGATTTTGAAGCAGAAACAAGTGGTGGTATATTTCCTATTGTTTTGTTTCTTGTTATGTTACCTTCATTTAAGGTTAGCGTGAAGTTCCTATTAAGTTGTGTGTGTTTCTAATTATAGTGTCGCTTCTTATTTAACAACGGCAGCATATCTATTCAAATTATAGTGTCGCTCGTTGCTTATTGTGCATTGCAATCACGCTTACTTCCTTTAATAACCGTTGCAGATCTATTCATTTATTATAATATATTAAAACAAAATGAAATGGCGGTTACTATTTGCCGCCACTTTTAGGTTAATTCCGTAGTTTTATCTCTAATCAGTTACATTTAAAAATTCGTTTACAAGCTTAATAGTATAATTTTATTAATCCGAAATTAAATCATAATATTGACTACCGCTTTAACCCACGTTTATTACCAAATAAGCAGTTTTTCAATATTAGTGTGCAGTTTTCAGTATTAATTAAATGGCCGACACAATTTTATTTATTTTTTATTCACCACCGAATAGAAAATTAAATGGCCATTAAAAAATGCAAATTAACTCCACACAAGTGTTATAGAAAGAAAAAAAAATATCCCACTACCCCACTTTCTTAGCCCCATTTTTAGTGCAGACAACTTTTCAACTTTAACAAATTTAAATTTTACTTATGATTAATTAATTAATAAATACTCCTATGTGCTAACAACAGTTATATCTCAACCAACTATGCGAGTTCACATATCGCCATAAAACATTTCAATATTTTCATTACTTAAAACTGAACACTAATTAGAAATATTACATAGATATAAATACATATCCAAATACCAAGACTCCATACAAAACAAAATTACTCTACACAACAAAATTGTTGAAGACATGGCTCCACTTTTCGGTTTGGTCACTGATTTGCAGCCTGGGAAAGCAAGTGAAGATGTCCAGAACGTGAAGATGAGAAGAAGTTATTGTTCGCGTCAAAATATAAAGCAAACCGAGGCAGAACAATTTCAAATCCCGGATATTCCTACAAGATTGGTTCTTTTCTGAAACGCATAATTATTAAGGTAATTTTATTTCATGTATTTTTGTAAGCTATTATTATAAGAAAAGAAATGTCTTCTCCAAACTTCCAAGGTTTACCTTTGGTTCAACCACTGTTCCTATTCCGACCTCGAGTTATACTGTTCACCATCATCGTTAGTTGTTGAAGAAGTTTTGAGCCATGAATTGTACCTAAAAAAAGTAAGTTTCTGGTCAGTTAATCATGCAATAAATCAAACTTGTCCAGTTACAATGCTTTTTTTTACATGAAATAATTGATCGAACTTATTTTCGTAAGGTAATTAATGCACGTAGACAAGGAATTAATGAACACGAAAGCAAACGGAACACAAAGGGATTTACGTGGTTCGATCTATTGTAATAGATCTACGTCCACGGGCGGAAAGAGTATGGAGTTTTATTGCTTGTATAAGTGGTGATTACAAGATTGTTCCCCCCCTTCCAATCTATTCTAAACCCCTATTTATAAGTATCTACACATGGAAATCGACTAGGTTTACAAGTCTTTTCCTATTAGGACTCTTTGGCTTGATCTCCTCCTTTACTGGATAAACACCGAGCTTCTATATCTCTTGGAGCTTGAATTGTAGTCGATGTAGGAGTTGCCTTGGTGTAGAAGTCTCTTTGAAGTAGGTTGTAGCTGACTGGGCCGAGATGCATAGGGCTTTAGTTGGGCCGAGCTGCGTTGGCCGAGCTTAACTGTCAGGGCCCAATTATATTGGGCTCGATGCTTGGGCCTAGTAGCTAGGCCATATCCTATCACATCCCCCCAAAAAGATATAGAAGTGAGGTTGTGACTCGGGGTAGAAAGTTGAAGTAGGGGTTGTTAAAGTGATTAGAGAAAAAAGTGAATACTGCCTCGTTAAGACGAGGGAGAAGTAATACCCGCCTCGTTAAGACGAGGGAGAAATAATACCGCCTCGTTAAGACGAGACGGGTAAGAATTTTGCATTGCCCCTTCGGAAATTGGATTTCGACGAAGTCGGAATGCTTGCCACCCTCGTTAAGACGAGGTGGGTATAAAATTTGCATTGCACCTTCGGAAATTGGATTTCGACGAAGTCAGAATGCTTTGAACAGCACGACTTCGTTAAAGACGAAATTTATGCTTTAATTAGCACGACCTCGTCTTCAGACGAGGTTTAGGCTCTTCTCTGTTTTAAACAAAGGCTGTATCTTTATTTTTAACCGAGGTTAGGTCAATACGCGCGTTTTAATTTTACTCCTATTATTGAGTTTATTAAGTACCCTCGTCAGGGTTTACTAGCTCACTTCGGAAATTGGATTTCGACGAAGTTTGGCTTTAAATAGCTCACTTCGGAAATTGGATTTCGACAAAGTTTGGCTTTAAATAGCTCACTTCGGAAATTGGATTTCGACGAAGTTTGGCTTCAAATAGCTCTACCTCGTTGTAAGACGAGATTTTGGCTTTAAATAGCTCAACCTCGTCATATGACGAGGTTTGGCTTTACATTCC
>CM038113.1:25272789-25527709 GCA_001642375.2 Mentha longifolia
TCAATAATATTTTAATAATGTAGATTGCAGTTGTTGTTAAATAATAATAATATTAATAATATTTTATAGATATTGTCGGTTATATTAATAAATAAATATGACTCAATAATAATAACAATAATATTATTAATAATAATTCATTATTATTGTTATTATTATTAAAAAAAATTTATCTCACTTTGAAAGATTTGCTACCAAACAACATATGATTCATTCATCTTGAATACTATTCATATGAGTCATCTAGAGATGACTTCAAAAATGTACCAAACAATGCCTCAGTCTACAATATTTACCATATTTATGAACAAAAAAATCATATTCATATTTCACTTTATACTATTAAAAAATTAACAAATATACGTCTTAATATTCAATCCACCTACATTATTCAAAAATAACTTTAACATTCATTCATTACAAATATTAAAATCTATACATAAAAAACCCTATACATAAATATTGTAGTCGATGATAGTGTTGTGCTTATTTTATTGGGTTGTGGAGCTTGATAAGAAACTTGGAGAACAAGTATTCTCATACATCAAGTTTTATTCTATTGTTATAAATACCCATCTCATTGTAATTGTATTGTATGCTGTAGAGAAAAATATTCGCTTGCAAATGGAGTCCTGAACTAGCCGCCGCTTGTGAGGTATGGAAATAAATCAAGTTTAAGTTTAAAGCAGTGGATACTTTAGAAGAAAAATGAAAAGTAATTACTCTCTGTTCTCTTAATTAAATTGCAATTAAACTCGGCCCAATCTTTTACTAAAAGGATTGAGCCGAATACAAAGATTCTAGCGCATTGCACGTATTTTGGATAAATACACATATCTAGAAGATTTGAAATAAAAATACAAGACTCGAATTTTTCTATTGTTGTCTTGGATCCACAATTAAACCTATGGATCCTTGGGATTGGTATATTCTTTATATATCCTGTAGTTTCCCTGAATTGAATCAAGCGAAGTATTATAAATCTTTCGCAGTTAGAGGTAGATCAGTGTAGATCAGGAAATCTCTAATGAAGAATACCTGGCTTGGCAGTGCCCTAACGTAGTCACGTTGTGATGAACTGGGTCATCAATTCGTGTGTCTTTGTTGTGTTTTTTCAATTATTATTTTTCGTCGTATTCCTAACAACTGTATCAAGAGCTCCAAGTTCAAGAGGGGTGGAAGCGATAGGTGACGAAAAAGTGGCGATTGAAAAGTTGCTGGACAGAAAGGCGATGAGCGTGGTGCGTTTGATACTCTGTAGGAACATCACAGTCCATACAGTGAAAGCCAAAAGTACGAAGGAGATGTTCGAGATGCTATCAGAGATGTATGAGAAGCCATCAGCGGTAAATAAGATTCATTTGATGCGACGTCTTTTCAATACAAAGATGTCTGAGAGCAGTTCGGTTGCATAACACCTCACGCAATTCAACTTGATTACAACACAATTAAGTTATGTTGGAATTGAGTTTGATGAAGAGATTCGAGCCCTGATCTTGTTGTCTTCTCTATTAGAAAGTTGGAGTGGAACAGTTACAGCAGCAAGTGCTTCAACAGGGAAAGAGAAGATGAAGTTTGACAAAGTAAGGGATTTGATGAAGAGTGAAGAAATTCGTAGGAGAGAATCGGATATATCATCAGGATCAGCTTTGCACGCTGGAAGAAGGGGCAGATCAAATCAAGAGAAAAGCAAGGGCTAATCAAAGAATGACAAAAGTGGGATTAAGTGTTGGAATTTTAAAGAGTATGGCCACTACAAAAACCAATGCAAAGCATCAGAGAAGAACCAGAGAGCAGCAAATGCAGCTACCGATGAGATCTCAAACTTGTTGGTACGAGTGCGATCAGTTCGTTAGAATCCTAGATTTTGGATTTTGGAGCATCGTTCCATTCTTGCAGCAACAATGAGATAATGGAAGGTTATGTTTCCGGTGATTTTGGTGAGGTCTATCTTGCTGATAGTGAACCTCAGAAAATCATGGGTAAAGGAGATGTTCGGATCTTAACGCCGAATGGGTCTATGTTGCAGTTGCATGGGGTCAGACACATTCCGGGTTTGAGAAGAAATCTATTATCTATAGGGCAATTGGATGATGAAGGATATGCTGTTACTTTTAGTTCTGGCGGCTGGAAGATTACCCGAGGGGCTATGATAATAGCTCAAGGTAAAAGGAAGATACCTTGTATATGGCGACTGGCATAAAAGATTGTGTTACTATTGCAGGAGCAAAGTGTGATACGGATTTGTGGCATGGTCGTCGGGGGTATACAAGTGAAAGAAAGAAGAAGTTGCAGTTCAACGGAGAGCTACGTGCAGACCTCAAGACAACTATGAGTCATTGTGAGGACAACGCTTTCGAGGAACATAAGAATGAGAGTTTTTCGAAAGGTGGCAGAATCTTGAAGCAACAGAAATTGGGAGCACATGATTCTCATGGTGCAGACACCCTTGTTATCGAGTTCGATATTTCTAGCTCAGGTGGGAGCAGTGGAGTTCAGGATCAACACGCGACTGTTGAAGAAGAACAGAGTAAACTACCACCACCACCTAGATATGCCAGAGAAAAGGCGAGGCGGGTGGGAGATAAGAGCAAGTGAAAACTTGTAGTGAATAGCATGTTTGCTAAGGTTGCGTCCTTAGAGAAGTTGAAGCTAAGGATAGCTTCAGTTCATCTCAAAGCTTGAGATGAAGAGATGGCACTGCCGTACAGTTGAAGGTTGAAGATTACATATGAGATCAGTCTCCAGGTAGGAGATTGTTGGGCTTATTTTATTGGGTTGTTGATACGAACACAATATACGCGGAAGCTAAGGACACGGACAACGTCAGTTATGAAAGGATTTGACCCAAAGATACAACTGAAATTAGGACTTCTAATTATACTATGAACCGAGTTAAATTCCCAAAGGATTTCCCAATCTAAATTCGATCTATCCAATTATACTCCAAACCTACCAAAACGAAAATACACTGAATAGGCATCGTCAGAAACCTAAGTTATTCAAGTCCGATTAAGTTAAAAATTTAACACAAGTCACGACTTAGGGTTACGAAAAACATATCCAAAATTCAACGAAAACGCACGAGTATTTTTCGATTTGGCACGGTGGTTATTTTCGGGACAGATTTAGGACTCAAAAACAGATCTAGAATTAATCTAAGGGTTTTTTGGGATTGGATGGTTATAGGAATGACGGAGAATGGATATTTGTGATATATGAAAGATGAGGAATGGTGAGAATGAAAATCAAACAATGGATTAACGAAATTCAAAATTAACAAGGGATGAAAATTACCAGAATCGAACCCCGAATATACAAGGATCCGAAACGCGATTATCAAGTAATCTTCATGGCTCGACTTACCCGGATACTACGAGATATCACGAACGAGTCGATTGAATTCAAGTTTGAAGTTGCCAACAACAAACCCTACCAAAAACCCTCAGTTTTTGTGAGACAAGAGAATAGCGTAAAAGCTATTTTTCATTCAATCAAGTCTGCCGAGTATGAACGAAAATTAAACATAAATACTAAGCTAAGTGGACCGAAAATACCAAGTAATGGGCCTTAGAAAAATGGGCCAATTAATCACCTAAACATGTTGTGATAATTGGGCCTAAAGTAAAATGATTATAAGTCCAGTTTCGTTTCCTCTTTTAATGGGTCCCCGAAATATCATCTTCTACACTTGTAAAATTCACCAATTTGTAATGATGACATCCGGTTCCTTCATCTTCCAATCTCTTCGGAATGTAGCATTGCAAATATCCTTGCAGCTTCTTGGCTCTTGATCTCGTCACTGATCGCCCCCCACTTTAGGAGTGAGAGAGATGCAATGATAATCGATGTGTATAATCGAGTCGAATCCACAGGAAATGCTATGGCGTAAAAGTTTCAACTAGTAATCTAGCTATTTAACTACTATCCAAGCTATAAAATAACATGATTTTGGGTTTTCCTTTCAATGATCAAATAAACTAAATAATAATGAAAAGTAAGCAACTAGATATCAAGAACTAATAACAAGCGATTAAAAATCAATAGGAAAGAGTTTGGTTCCAAATATAATCCAATAATCACTATAAGCCTAGGTTTAAGGATTTGCGTGGATTAGCCATTTTAATCTAATTCATATGGGAGTTCTATATATAGTAAACATCAATTCTTCTCTCGAAGCAATCAATATTAGTGGATTAACCTACGACATCTATCTCCGCTAGGTCTCAAGATGCATAAATTAACCCCAAATAGCTCAATTAATTATCTAGAAGCTCCTACTAGCAAGAATTACTAATATGGTGTGATTTGATGCCAAGTGTTATGAATGAAAGCCTCCTAAGTATTTAACCAAACACCTTGTATGCACTCAATGATGGCCAATCAATCATTCAATAATATTCAAGACCCAAACCACAAGACATATGAATTAGAAGGTAAATCCAACAACAAAATCCAAAAACCTAGTTTTCTAGATCATATCTTCATATATTGGAACCAAAGGGAAATTTAGCTAGACATAATTGAAGAAATTAAACCATGAAAAATATATGAAATCATAAGGAAAAGAAAGAGAATTACATAAGGAAGAAGAATCTTTGCTTGAATTTAAATTCCAACAAGTGTAGCTCAAGTAATCATGAAAATACTAAAGAGGAAAGTATAAAATCTAAATAGGGTTCTTGGAATGTAAAAGTATGGAAAGATACATGAAAGAAGGGAAGAATTTGGGGTTAAATATATTAAAAATCAGATTTGGGTCGAGTTGAGGCGAATCGGTGCGAGTTCGGGCGAGTTTGGGCGAGCCAAACTCGCCCTTAAGTTAAATTCTCGCGCAACCGGCGGCCTAGGCTGAACCACCGGCGGCCTGGTGGGCTGCCGGTCCAGGTCACCGGACTCTATGTGGTTCATGGCGGTCCAGGGGTCACCTGACCGGCGGTCTGGTGGCCTGCCGGTCAAGCGCCTCTTGACCGGTCAACTTCGTCTCCTTTCCTAACTTTTCTGTTTTTGCTCGTTCTCTCTCGTCCGAACTCCGATTCACGAACCACTTTTTGCTACGGACTCCTAACGAACTCCTCTTCGACATGTAATGGTCAAATTGGCCAAATGAGTTCTTCATTATCCTGCAAAAAGACATGAAAAGACTCGAGAGAACGAAGGAAACATAAACAAAGTTAAACTTGTGAAACCCTAACTCTATAACTTGAAGTTCCACATTTTTAAACACAAGTTTCACTCTAATTAGGCTCGATTCTTCCTCATTTCCGGCCTTCAACCCTTAACCACATGAATGCTCTCCAATTCTTACAAAAATAGATTGAAAACCGAGAGAAAACGAGAAAAATGTAAAGTATGCTATAAGTATAAAAACTCTAGCATTTCTACCATTTAAGCACCTAAATCGAGACTCAATCACATGCAAAATACACTCAACATGCACATAAAATACGTGTTAATCAGTCACTGGTCCTCCGAGCTGCAAGTCCCGATTAATATCTTCAATGCTAGGTCCCGTCCCATCATTCCCCCCTTGCTGAAAAGAATTCGTCCTCAAATTCAAGTCCTCCTCGACATCTCGATCATCTACAGGAAACGGAGACAAATCGGCCGCATTAAAAGTGGAAGAACACTTATACTCACCCGGAAGATCATGTCGGTAAGCGTTGTCATTAACACTTTTTACAAGTAATGCATCTAGCACAGACTCTCTCTACATCCCTTTTCATGCGTGGCCAGTAAAAATGTTCATGCAATAGACTTAATGTCTTCGCAACACCAAAATGACCTATAAGACCCCCCGCATGAGATTCTAACACAAACAAGTCCCTCATAGAACAATTAGGGACATATAACTTCGAATCCCTAAATAAGAAACCTTCAGACACATAGTACGAGTCGACAACTCTAGATTTTCCATCACATGATGCAAAGATAGGTCCAAAGAAAGGATCATTCACATAAAAACTCTTAATATGCTCAAGTCCTAAACATTGTGCATGCATAACAGAAAACAACGCGTACCTGCGAGAAAGAGCATCAACAACCACATTCTCTTCCCCCTTCTTGTACTTGGTCACATAGGGAAATGACTCTATGAACTCAACCCATCGTGCATGACGTGAGTTCAAGTTCTGTTGTCCCTTCAAATGCTTCAATGATTCGTGATCAGTGTGAATCACAAACTTTTTCGGCCTCAAGTAGTGTTGCCAAGTCTCCAAAGACCTCTTCAGTGCGTACAACTCCTTATCATACGTTGAGTATCTCAGGGCTGCGCCATTCAACTTCTCACTGAAGTAAGCGATAGGCTTCCTCTCCTACATCAAAACAACACCAATCTCTATGCCGGAGGCATCACACTCAATCTCGAACATTTTATTAAAATTAGGCAAAACCAACACAGGAGCATTACACAATTTCGATTTCAACAAGTTAAAAGCATGCTCTTGGGCTTTTTGCCCCACTCAAACTTCTTATCTTTCCTACTCAGTTCGGTCAGAGGGGCAGCTATAGTAGCAAAATCACGTACAAAACGACGATAGAAACCCGCTAAACCATGAAATGACCGAAATCAGCACAAGACTTAGGTGTTGGCCATTCCTCTATGGCTTTGACCTTTGTCCTATCAACTTCCATTCCACGACTACTCACAACAAAACTCATAAAGACAACCTCATCCATACAAAAGGTACACTTAGACAAATTAGCATATAATTTTGCATCACGCAGCAACACAAACACATGCCTAAGGTGTCTAACATGCTCATTAACATACGTACTATATATAAGGATATCATCAAAATAGACCACAACATACTTCCATATGACATCACGTAAGACATGGTTCATAAGTCGCATGTATGTACTAGGGGCATTGGTAAGGCCAAATGGCATCACAAGCCATTCATACAGTCCATGTTTCATTTTGAACGTAGTCTTCCATTCATCCCCCCCACTCATCCTCACTTGAAAATATCCAGAATGTAAATCAATTTTTGAAAAGACAGATGCTCCAGACAACTCATCTAGCATGTCATCCAATCAGGGAATAGGGAAGCAATACTTTACCGTTATCTTGTTGATAGCTCGGCAGTCCATGCGCATGCGCCATTCGTTGTTCTTCTTCGGTACGAGGATGACAGGCACTGCGCATGGTGATAAGCTCTCTCTGATTTGCTTCTTCTCCAGCAACTCTTTGACCTGACGGTCAATCTCCTTGGTTTCCTCAGGGCTGGTATGGTAGGCATGTCTGTTTGGAAGGACTGCTCCCGGCTGGAAGTCGATCTGATGCTCAATTCCTCGAATTAGCGGCAGACCACTAGGAATCTCTGTAGGGAAAACATCCTTGAACTCCTCCATTAACGGCTGCAAAACAGGAGGAATAACAACATCAAGAGTATCATTAGCCTTAAAATTAACTAGAACGATAGCATTACTTGATTTAATGGCGGTCTGAACTCCTTTTACGCCGATGAACAAGTTCCGGTGCGCCGTATCTGAACCGGAAGAAGTGGCAACATGGACAGCCTTGGTGGAATCCTTGGGAATGGTTGAGTTTCCCTTAGAGCGTGGGGACTCTATCGTGGGGTGTCTTGGTTGAATTGGCTGCTTTCCCTCAACATGTTTCTCCTTATCTTCCTTGAACTTTTCTTGCATACGCCGCTGATCTTCACTCACATCTTTCGGCACTAGTGGCCACAATCGCGTGGTGCATCCTTCTCGAGTCACGGCATAAGTATTGGCAAACCCATTGTGTATCGTCTTCCTGTCGCATTGCCAAGGACGACCAAGCAAAATATGTGCCGCCTCCATAGGGATGACGTCACACAAAATAGTGTCAGTAAAATGACTAATAGAAAAGGTGACAGGTACCTGATATCCGACGTGTATCTCTCCCCTGTCTATCAACCATTGCAATCAGTATGGTTTTGGATGCTTCTGTGGGATCAAATTCAGCTTCCCCACTGCATACTGACTGATAGCGTTGATCACGCTTCCACTATCTATGATGAGCGAACACACCTTGTCCTGGATAGAACAGCGTGAATAGAAGATATTCTCCCTCTGATCATTCTGTTCTTCCTCTTGAATAAGGCTCAAGGCTCGGATCGAAACAAGGCTGACGTACGTTTGCTTCGGTTGCTCCTCCACAACATCGCCCATGATGCTGCTAACTAGGGGCTGTTCGACATCCCCTTTAACTTCTTCTTCTTCTTTGAATTCCTCTTCACTCGCTGACTCTAACTCATTCTGCTCGGTGATGAATAAAACTCTGCGATTTGGACACTGGGCTTGAAAGTGCCCCTATCCTTTGCACTTGTGACACTGAACATCACGTGCTCTTCCTAGAGTACTATTCTGAGGCTGACTAGGCTGCATGGGGCAATTCTGAGCATTTCTGTTCGGTGCAGGCGAAGTGTAGTCAGGTCTGTGAAAGGGCTTGTGGTGCAGACTGCTCAAAACGGCGAACTGACCATGTGGACTGGTTAGGAGAATGTGTAGGGGCTGTCCTAGGCATGGAAGAGTCACCTCGATTCCAAGGACTCCTAGCAGACGTCGACTGAAAGGATCGACGACATCCATCTCTGAGCTACCGTTCTACAATAAATGCATAATGAACCATTGCTTCAACAGAATCAAAGTCCTTCAATTCGACTTCACAAGCAATATCTGGGTTCATTCCTTCAATGTACCAGTTGAGTGTGGCAAATAGTGTCTCTTCCTTTCCCACCCGGTTCAATGTTGTCTATAATTCCTTGTGATACTCCTCAATTGATCTGGACCCCTAACAAATCAGACTGAGCTTCTTCTCCAATTCTCTCTCATAGTGAACTGGTATGAATCTGCCTCTCATCACGTCTTTCATTTCTTGCCAACTGTCAATTGGAGGATATCTATCTCTTCTGCGCCTATTCTGATGAAACTCCGACCAAGTCGCTGCATATCCAGTGAACTCAAGAGAAGCTAACTGCACTTTCTTAGGCTCTGGGAAGTCATAGCACTCGAAAATCTTATCAACTTTGCGCTCCCAGTCTAAATAGGCATCTGGATCATGCTTGCCATCAAACTCTGGAATGGTGGTCTTGATGTTGCTGAGTAGACCATCTGCATTACCATATCTATTCTGTTCTGGATAGACATTCCTGCGAGCTGCCTGAAAGATGTGGCTGGAATCGATAACCACGACCCCGATCTCTACCTCAAGCTGTAAAGCCGTTTCTGTCTCTCTGAGGTGGGAAGAACTGAGCTGTATTATCCTCAACTCGTTCACCCTCAAAGTGCTCTGATTCTGACTCTGATGCATCTTCAAGCAGTACGAACTCATCCGTTCGATTAGCAGGTGCTTGATGTTGCTGTGGATTTCGAACCTGTGGTGGTGTTCGAGTTGTACTGAGCTCCTCAAATTTGGTCAACAATTGAGCCATGGTGTTCTGAACTTCTCTGATCTGACCCTCTACACGACCACTCAAAGCATCAAAGTGATACTTAGCATCCCAAGGCGGCTGAGACGATGAATCCATCTCAGGAGGTGTCGTATACAACTTGGAACCGTCTCCGGATTTCATGGTACCTGCAAAATGAACAAACGTAAAAGAAAACAAGCAAAATCCTCACAATCTCATGATCACTCATTTTTTTTTGAGTCACTCGTGTATGTCACTCAATTTGCAGTCACTATAGTCTATAAACCTCAAACCCTTGGCAGAACCGATGTGGACTTCTCGGCTTGAATCAAGAACTCAAACTTGACTCTCAAAGGATCACATGTTTAGTAAGAAACACAAAGTTGCTGCAATGTGGGGTAACTTGCAAACTAGGTAAAGGAAATAAGAAGGCTAACAATTAAGGAAGTGTATAGGTATGGTGGCTAGGTAATGGTTAAGGAAATAGGAAAGGCAGAGAAAGAAGAAAGGCTAACTAGGAATTTCGGATATAAGTCGTAACAAGTTATGAGCACTAACCCTACTTAAAAAAACTTAGAAATTGACTCTACACTACCCAATATACTCAAGTATATGAGTTACTTGGACGAAAACTGTAAAAATTCCCAAAATTCCTAAAAATCGGAAAAGTTCGACGGCTGATTTGAACCAGTAAACGGCTAAATTTGGCTTGCCGTACCTATATGTCACAACAAAGTGGTGAGTTCGATGCGGAGTGCCGTTCCGCTTCAGGAATGGTATTATGGCGAAAAACCGGAGTTACGGGTCAAATTTGGCGACCGTTTTACCTCTAGCCGATGAGACCGTCAAAACGAAGATGAAAAGACTCAAGAACTCTCAAAGAAACAATCAATAAACACTTAAGAGCTCCCGAGAACTTCAAGAAATAGAAGGTGACATAGTAGGGCTTCGAATTATATCTTTTTTTTTTTTTTAATTGATCGAAACTTTTGCCCCCACTACATCACGACACCAACAACCTATTTGGATCGAACATAATCAGCAGGACTGACGTGGCTCTGATACCAAAAATTTATGATACGAACACAATATACCGCGGAAGCTAAGGACACGAACAACGTCAGTCACGAAAGGATTCGACCCCAAGATACAACTGAAATTAGGACTTCTAATTATAGTATGAACTGAGTTAAATTCCCAAAGGATTTCCCAATTTAAATCCAATCTATCCAATTATATACTCCAAACCTACCAAAATGAAAATACACCGAATAGGCGTCATTAGAAACCTAAGCTATTCAAGTCCGATTAAGCTAACAATTTAACAAAATTCATAACTTAGGGTTACGAAAAACATATCCAAAATTCAGTAAAAACGCACGAGTCATTTTCAATTTGGCACGGTGGTTATTTTCGGGACAGATTTAGGGCTCAAAAACGGATCTAGAATTAATCTAAGGGTTTTTTGGGATTGGATGGTTATAGGAACGATGGAGAATGGATATTTGTGATATATGAAAGATGATGAATGGTTGAGAATGAAAATCAAACATTGGATTAACGAAATTCGAAATTAACAAGGGATGAAAATTATCAGAATCGAACCCCGAATATACAAGGATCCGAAACGCGATCATCAAGCAATCTTCGTGGCTCAACTAACCCGGATACTAAGAGATATCACGAACGAGTCGATTGAATTAAAGTTTGAAGTTGCCAACAACAAATCCTACCAAGAACCCTCAGTTTTTGTGAGACAAGAGAATAGCGTGAAAGTTGTTTTTCATTCAATCAAGTCTGCCGAGTATGAATGGAAATTAAACATAAATGCTAAGCTAAGTGGAAAAAAAATACCAAGTAACGGGCCTAAGAAAAACGGGCCAATTAATCACCTAAACATGTTGTGATAATTGGGCCTAAAGTAAAATGATTATAAGTCCAGTTTCGTTTCCTCTTTTAATGGGTCCCCGAAATATCATCTTCTACACTTGTAAAATTCACCAATTTGTAATGATGATATCCGGTTCCTTCATCTTCCAATCTCTTCAGAATGTATCATTGCAAATATCATTGCAGCTTCTTGGCTCTTGATCTCGTCACTAGGTCCTCCGAGCTGCAAGTCCCGATTGATTTCTTCAATACTAGGTCCCGTCTTATCAGTTGTGGAGTTTGATAAGAAACTTGAAGAACAAGTATTCCTGTAGGTCAAGTTTTATTCCCTTGTTATAAATACCCCTATCATTGTAATTGTATTGTGTGCTGTAGAGAGAAATATCACAGTTAGAGATAGATCAATGTAGACCAAGAAATCTTTAGTAAAGAATACCTGACTTTGGCAGTGCCCCCAAGACGTAGTCACGTTGTGATGAACTGGGTCATCAATTCGCGTGTCTTTGTTGTGTTTTTTCAATTACTATTATTTTTCGTCGTATTCCTAACATATAGTAATTTCTATTGATTAGTTTAAAAATATTATGGTTATGGGCTATCATTTTATACTCTCTCTATCCGAAATAAAAAAAAAATACTATACTAGAATTAGATCTACGAAACTTTCTTGTACTATCTTTTACTTAATACAGTCAAATCTAGGATTAATGTAATAAACAAAGGTAAATATTGTAAATTAGTATAATTATATTTACTATCTTTTAATTTATATAGTCAAATTTAGGATTAATGTAATAAACAAAGGTAAATACTGTAAATTAGTATAATTATATGAAGTACTATGTTTTTCAAATAAAAAAAAGAAAAAAGAAAAAGAAAAAAAAAGTGAATTTTGAATTAGTGTGAAATTACGACTTATTTGATAGGTTGGACTATGGAGTGAGTATTCATTAGTTGAAGAGTATTATGAGCCTTGAGCTCCTCTGTGGGCTTAAAATAGTCTTAGTTTAATACTTTCTCCATTCCACTTCAATAGACTTGTATATCAAATTGGGTCATCTCACACCAATTAGCTTGTTTCCTAAAATGGAAAGAATTACCCATTACTAATCATCCAATTATCCACTCACCTCTCAACATGTTTCTCAATATAATATATATTGTAAAAGTTTAAATTATCATAACTTGCTCATTTGTTCTCAAATTTTTATAATTTTTATCCCAATATAATAAGTATCATTATTACTCCTTACGTATCCCAATATGTTTTTATACATTTATGATGCTCCAGTTTTAAAATAATGAAATTTGCATTAAAATATTAAACACTATACTTTATCTCTAAACCAACACTCTTTAAATCTCGTGCCGAAAAGAAACAGACATGTTCATCTGAAACGGAGGGAGTAATAATGATACTTATTAGATTCAAGTTGAAGATTTATGATAAAATAAGAGAAGTACAAGTGGTAGAAAAAGATTTATACCTTCTAAAAGTTGGTCAAATGTCTAACCTGTGACATACGTGACCGTTCGAGAATAACAGATTTCGTTCGCTTGCTTCACCAAAAAAAATTGTATGATAAAAATGGAAGGCAGGGACCTACAAGAATGTTCTCCGATGCTTATGTTAGTAAAATGAATTACTGACTTAGCATATAAGTATATGTGATATCTCTTGAAACAAAAACACTATGTATCTCTTTGTGTGTGAAGGTGATGAAAAACTTGAGAGAATTCTCCAAGGGATTGCCTAGGATATTGCGCGACTTAGAGAGTAAGAATTATGTAGCGAAATATATGAGGTTTTGGGGTATTTTTGCATGGAGGGTAGGGATAATTCCATCATCCTTTCACCTTTTGCAGAGGATAATTCTATCTTTGCATAGGGGAAAGCATTTAATGATTCCCTTCATGTTGTTTGGATTGCAAGCAAGGCAATAGTCATTTACCAATTGTAGAATATCACATATAGTGATCCCAAGAGTTTGTTAGAGAAATATTCCATGATATGTTATACTTTTTGGCTTTACTAAACATATCTTAAGATGTCCTTCTGAACATCTGGAATAGGTGCTCCAGGTCACTTCTGAATTATCAGATGTGAGGCTTAAGACTTGGAGCAAGTCCCAAGTCTTAGCTCTCGATCGAGGTAACTTCTGAGTAAGCAAGTGCAGGGACCAAGATCTAATCAGATCTTTGGTTGTAACATCTGTCTTACCATATGTTATGGGCAAGACCTAATTAGGTCATTTGGCGAAGCTTCTATAAGAGTTTACTATTCCACATATGCTTTTGGAATGAGCGACATATGTCAATTCTTTATTCGCTCATCACGCCATGTATCATATGACTTGACATGTTTTGATATTAGTAACCAGTTGCTTCCCCTACTGCAAGAGACATCTGTCTAGAAAGATTTTGTGGGAGCACAGTTTTTCTTCTAAGTCGGAGCACCTGTCAAGAAAATCATAACTTCTATGCTAGAAGATTGTGCAGGGCTAGGTCAACATCTAACACAGGTTTGTCAGATGGAGCATTGAATGCCCGTGTACTTTTTGCCATGCTTTTTACAATTTTTGAAGTGACAATTACTATTTAGAAGGACGGGAATTAACCGCCCTTCAATCACAACCATTGATTTTGAATTTAGAGGATGAAACGGACCATACACGTCTGGGTCACCGAGGTCGCTAGTCGTCTTCTTCTTCTTCTTCATATCTTTTTTGATTGCATATTTTCGATATTCTCACTACTTGAAGAGCTTGAAGACATAATGAAGAAAGCAGATAATTTATGAAAGTTTTTGGGAAGAAGATAGAGAAAATGAGGATGAATATGATAAGAAAATGAGCCTGGGGATCATTACGATATCCCACATTAATTCCACATGAATGTGTGAAAGGGTATATAAGTACGAGTCAACCCTTTACCTTTGATCATGATTTTGGGTTAAGTTTGGGCTCCCTTACTAATATATGCCTAACAATGTAGGGAATTTATAGGATTTTTTTGAGGAATAACCGTTGTGATTTTTATTTTTTATTTTATTTTGTAAATTTAAGTTTTCAATTTTGTTATTTGTGATGTCATAATGACATCACTAAAGTCTCGGTGTTGGGTGCGGAGGAACGAGCCCCTCTTCTTCTCTCTCCTTCTCCCCAGCGCGGCCAGGGGCTCGCTCCCGCCAAAGAGACTGTGATCCCAGGTGAGCTGGGGCTGCCCTTGGGAATAATTCAAACGTAAGGAATATATATTATAGCATTACGGTTGATTACTTTTTTCTAACCATTCATACATATGGATAAGATTATATGTTCCAATTTAATATAACCTTGTTTCAAAATCAATTTTTGATGGTGTATTGTCACTTTTTTTTTCCTTCAATTTTAATATGGTATAGGTTTGTTTTATTTTACAATTATTTACTTGGGTTGGTTCATTAATCTAATTAGACATTATTTTTTTTTTTACAATTTTATTTTATTTCTTAAATAGTAAAATTAAAATTAAATGCAAAAAGACACTCCGTCCTCCATTTGTTGAACTTGTTGACTAATTTTAGAGCTTTGTGATGATGAATTTTAATTTTTTTTTTGAGTTTAGTTATTTATTTATTTTTTTCTTTTTTTAAAATTTTTTGTACATGTTATTACGAGTGTTTTAGCACTTTGTAAAAAAACTAAACTTAAAAAATTCAATTTAAAATCTATCATCACAAAGCTCCAAAATCAACTAAAACGTCAACATGTTCAACAGATAGAGGACGAATCTTAAATTAATAAACCTTATTAAATAATTAAAAATTAAATTAAATCATAATATATTTATACTCACATGAATCCTCTCTATTTGTAAGGTTATCTGTGAGGTCTCTTCTTCTTCTTGTCTGCCAGTCCCTCGCATTATAATTCTGACGGCAATTAAACAAAGCAGTGTGTAAACATCTAAGTCAACCGCGGAAATTATTGAACAAGTAATCCTTTTTTTAAATTAACGTGACGCGCAATATACACTTAGGGGTGCTTGGTAAGAAGATGAACCAAGATGAACCAAGATGAGAGAGATCATCTTGGTCATCTCACTGTTTGGTAACCAACTAAAATAAACTGGAGGGCCCGAGATGAATACAAGGCCCGTTGATATTTCACTGTTCCGCCTTGTTTAGTCATCTCACGTTTTGGTCGGATGAGGTGAACTCATTCAAACAGTAACACAATATTTTCTCTCTCTTACCATTTTACCCTTATGTATTTATACGATTTCAAATAATAATAATAATAATAATAATAATAATAAACTAATATAATAATATATATCTAAATAATATAATGTAAAATAATAATCATAATAAATAAATAAATAATAACAATATAGAATTAATAATAATCAATAATAATAATAATAATATATAATAATTTAAAAATAATAATATTAATGTAATAAATAATCATAAATAAATAAAATATCAATATCGTAGTAATAATAATAATAATACTCAAATAATAATAATAATAATAATAAATATTAATAATTTAATAAAATAATAAAATATAATAGTATAGTAATAGTAACAATTATAATATCGTAATAATAATAATAAATAATAATAATTTAATAATAATAGTAATAATTTAATAATAACAAGAATAATAATAATATAAATATAAATAATAATATAAATAATAATCACAATATATATATATTATAATAACAAGAATAATAAAAATAATAACTTAACAATATAATAAAATAATAATAATAAGAATAAATTATTTTCCTATACCACAACGGTGAACGTTTTGCATTGATTCTTTGACATTCATTGTGCTTTGATTTCTTAGTGACCAACGGTGACGTTTCTTTCATCGTGCTTTAATTTCTAGTGAAATATTTTTTTCCATATATTTTCTTTTTATTTCCTTAGTGTGGATGACAGATAATTTTCCTTGAGTCCGAGTATTTTAATTTTTCACTTCACATCATAATAATATTTTTATGCTATTTTCCAACCTCAGAGTCAGAGAGAACATATAATAAAATAACTGAGGACCACATATGAAATAAATTTTTTCCTATTTTCTCTCTAATTTTTCTTTTCTATAAAAAAGAACACAGCCTTAGAAGATAAATAAAGATTAACTTGATCTGCACATCACCAGCTAGATATTTCTTATTGTTGTGACACTATCTTCCCTATTATGGAGGAAAAAAAATAAAAAATACTAGTAGAGTAAAACTCACGATTTCAACTCAAAAGTCCAAAACTAGTTAGACGTTTCCAGAAACTCAAAACGCAGAAAACTGAAATTTCTATGAATGAGAATGATGATGAGTTGCAAAGAATGGCTTCTCTTAATTATTATGCTAGTCCTCACAAACTTTTCCCCTTTGGTAACATCTCAGCAACTATACGGCTGCTTCAGCGGCAATTACACTTCAAACTCCACATACTCCACTAACCTAATCTCCCTCCTTTCATCTCTCCCACAAATGATAGGCGACGCCGGCTTCTTCAACGCTTCCAATGGACCCGACTCCGATCCGGCCTTTGCCTCTGCTCTGTGCAGAGGCGACTCTCAGCTCGACACGTGCCATTCCTGTGTTCGGAACGCCACGGCCGAGCTCCTAACCCTATGCTCCAACCGTAGGCAGGGAGTCGTATTTAAAGAATTTTGCACCGTCCGATACTCGGACCGGTCCATGTACGCTATTCTCTCCGATGTTTACTTGATCAGAGGGCGGTCGACGGAGAATGTCTCGAATCCCGACCAGTTTCGAGGGAATCTGAGATCGCTGCTGGAGGAGCTGAGAGGGGAGGCGGCGGCGGGTGGCTCGGCGGTAAAAGTGGCGGCCGGGAACCGTAGCGCGTCGACTTCGGAGACGATTTTCGCGTTGTTGCAGTGCTCGCCGGATTTGGGGACGAGGGACTGCTCGAATTGCTTGGAAGGGCTGGTGCAGCGTGTTCCGATATGTTGTGATGGTTCCAACTTTGTGAGGTTGCTTGTTCCTAGCTGCAACGTTCAATTTGGGATTGAACCCTTTTATAACGTGACTAGAATTGATGAAGTACGAGCTACTGTGTATGTGTCTCCGCCGGCGCCGGCGCCAGCGCCTGGCGTTGTGCCAGCCACACCTTCTCCACCACCAGGTACGAATTGTAATTGATTTTGGAAATGTGTCAACGGGGCTCATGTGGCGATGATATGTTTAAAATTACTATTATTATTATTAATATATATTTATAAAAATAAAACTTTTACTAATTAAAAAATTAATAAAAAATTAAATTTTAAATAAAAAAATTATTGACGTGAGACTGCTATATCAATTTCACAGTAAGTATGTGGGAATTCATGTTGGAAATAAGTTTTTGTAACTTCATTTCATCTCTCTTTCTCAACCCCAAAATTACTTCTTAATTTTTTATAATTAAGATGGTCCAACATCTGACCTATCTTGTAATATATTTGACCTTAAACAAGACGACAAATTTTGATTTTGAAAAATAACTCTTTCGTTATAAGTATGGATTGGTTAGTAGTATATATAAGTAATAGATACATTAGAGAATGAATATATGTTTTTTATAATTGAAGACATCGAATGACGGTGTATTTGTTTCTATCTTCATAATCAAAGTCCATAAACATCAAATTGTTCTTCAAACATGAAATAATTCTCAAAGTTCAAACATAATGGTCTTAGTTATCGTCGTCTAAATTCAAAGATATATATAATTTTATGCTGCATAATTTCTTTTAGGGAATATACTGCATAACTTAAAAGACAAGAGCTTTGTAATATTTCATAATTACTCTCATTGTCCTATTTATAAATGATTCAATTTTCTTTTCGAGACGTACCATTAATAATGAGTCATTCGTAAATTAAATGACAAAGATTGAAACTTTATAATTAATCTTAATCATCATCATATATATATATAGGGGTGAGATCTCATACAAATGAGGTTTTCCGTAAAAAGAAAAAAATGATGCATTATATGTACAATTATAATGCACGATATGTATAACTTAATGCACTGTGCTCATAATGCATTGTCAATACTATCATAATGCATTTTCTATACAATCATAATGCACCAGTTAATCTGATCCGTAGATCATACTGAAATCAATGATTCAATTACTTCTCATTTCTTACGGAATACATCATTTGTACGTGATCTCTCCTCTATATATATATATATATATATATATATATATATATATATAGTGTGGTTCATGTGGGAACTATTTAAATGATGAGAACTAGGAACTAATCTCATCCATGCATTTTTCTAAATCTATGGTTGTAAATTATTAGCGAAAATTAACATTTTATTTGATAACTACCGTATTTAGTGAGTTAGAGGGTAATTTTGTCTACATTTTTTCATCTCAAACTAGCGCATGCCCTATAATTTCGGAATTTTGTTTTGTAACCATAATTAGATATTTTTTATCCTTTTATTTTTTTTATTGATTCACGAACATTTTTTTATGCGTACCTCATTCATATTAGAAGCATGAAATCAATATTTGGAAAGCAGGAAAATAACTCTAAAAAAGGGGCTGAAATCAAGATTAAAAAAGCATGAAAATAATATTAAAAAATATGAAATCAACACTAAAAAAATATGGGAATAATATAAAAAAAAGTATGAAATCAACACTAAAAGAGGATGTAAACAATATTAAAAAAGCATGAAATCAACATTAAAAAGTATGAAAATAATATTTAAAAAGCATAAAATCAACATTAAAAAAGTATGAAATCAATATTAAAGAGCATGAAATTCATACACCGATGAAGAAAAAATAGTTGATTCGTTTCATAATAAAGAAGCATGAAATAAATATTAAAAAAGCATGACATCAACATTAAAAAAGCATAAAATTATGGAATCACTACATCAATATTGTAACTTTCCAATCGTTTTCACAAGAACTTGTGGACAAATCCAACACTCTCAAAAAATTAAAGAAAAACATGAAATCAAATAATAAAAAAAAAACATGAAATCAACACTAAAAATTATGAAATAAAAAATTGAAAGAAGCATGAAATCATCACTAAAAAGCATGAAATTAATATAAAAAAGCATTAAATCAAAATTAAAAAGAATGGAAAAAATATTAAGAGAAGCATGAAATTAATAAATGTAAAAATCGGTGGTTTTCAATATGAGGAGTAGGATTTAATTGATTCATCAATACAAAAAGAATAAAATTTGCGTACAGTTGTAGAAAAATTTGATTTTGAAGATTTGGAGAGAATATATGAAGTTAATCCCGTAATAATAGGAATTGGTGGGATCTCCCGTAATCAAAGCTTCCAATAATGCCCTTGAAAGCATCAAGAATTGAAAAAAAAGCATCCGTAATATATGTATCAAGATTGAATCTCAACCATGTATTGATGTTGGATGAAAGGCTAAGATCGATTCCTAGTTCTCTTAATAGTAATATCTCCCACAAGAACCTTCCCCTATATATATATATATATATTGTTTAGAAGATGATAAATAATGGTTCTTCATTTTCCCCCTTATGGTGACTTGAACCCCCGACCTCTTGGTTGGAGGGAAAACTTCTTACCAACTGAGCTGCGCTTCGTTGTCACACGCACCACAATATAATTTGAATTGAAAGATTTTAAATTATAATAACTTGCTCGTTTATTCATCAATCTCGATATAATCTTTCATTTAAGATTGATCCATCATCAAAATATTTTTATAAATATATGATACTCTAATTTACAAAAAAATATTTCAAAAATTTAAATACTCCATCCGTCCCAGTACTTGGGCCATTTCATGAGAGTGCGGTGTATTTATGAGAATTCAAGTTGTTATTATGTGTAAAAAGTGTTATTATTTCTCTGTTTAAGCTTCTTGGAGATTTTTTTTTTCTTATGATCTCATGAGAACCCGTATGTGTTAACCTTCGACCCTTGACCTTGTGTAAACCACCCAAAAAAAGTAAATCACACTTGAGAAGATAAATGTGACAGACTCAGATGTATAGAGGCTTTATTTATATGAATCTTGAATTTGTAACCTGTCAAGCCACAAGCAGGCCAATACTATGTGCGTCGGTTTTGGTGATGATGAGAGTTTGGTAGCTACAACTAGTGTAAGACACTCTTAAGATTTTTGACCCTCTATTAGAACCTGCAACATCTGCATCATACTTGTAATTAATTAGGAACTCTTGAAATTCAGGATATAATGAATATATTTCGATTTGATTTTGCAGAGAAGGGTGACGAGAAAAAAACTCGAACTATCATCTTCATTGTTGTTCCAATGGTTTTGGGTCTAGTACTAGGTGTCTTCCTCTGCATTTTCTTGCAGAAGAGATTGAAGAAAAAGCCCCAAGAAATAATTCAGAGTAATTATGTCTTCTTTCTTTTCTCTTTCTATCATAAAACCTACAGTTTTTATTGGAGTACGAGTTTTAAAGAAGTTGTTTATTTTCGTTGAATATTAGATTATGAGGAGATAAGCACCGTGGAATCTTTGCTATATGATTTTGCCAAAATCCAAGCTGCAACGAATGATTTTTCTGACACCAACAAGCTTGGAGAAGGTGGATTCGACATTGTTTATAAGGTACTCCATCCGTCCCATTTTATTTGGTTCATTTTATTCTTTTGTATATATTCAACAGACGGGTGAAATGAAATGGGACGACGAGAGTAATTTGGAAGGAATAACACATCAATCAAAGCAACTAGAAGCAAAATTAAAACATTTTTCTTTTTTCTTTTTCTTTTTTAGTTTTTAAAACAAATTTCAAGTTCGTTAGGTTTATTGATTTTCTTTATATCATAGGGAAAACTTCAAAATGGCAGAGAAATTGCTGTGAAAAGGTTGTCCAAGAATTCTCAACAAGGAGAACAAGAGTTCAAGAACGAAGTGTTGTTTAATGGCCAAACTTGAGTATAGAAATTTGGTTAGACTATTGGGATTTTCGTTAAAAGGAGAAGAGAGGCTTCTGATATATGAATTTCTTCAAAACGGAAGTCTCGACGGCTTCATATTTGGTAATATATCTTTGCTTCTATTTCTATCCAAACAATTATTTTAGTTGTCCTATAAGTATTTCACCTCTAACATTATATTTACTCATAAACTTGCATGTAGACCCAATCAAACGTTTACTCATTGATTGGAATCAGAGATACAAAATAATCAAAGAGATTGCAAAGGGACTCCTTACTTACATGATGACTCTGGCTTCCGTATCATCCACCACGACCTCAAAGCTGGCAACATCCTATTGGACAAAGATATGAACCCTAAGATTGCTGATTTTGGGATGACAAGGTTATTTTTACAAGATGAAAGTGGCAGTAACACCAAGAGAATTGTCGGAACTTTGTAAGTCTTTCACCACACGCTAGCCCTATGTATTTTGTTTGTGTTTTTCTTATTTAAGGAAAATTAATAAAGGGATTATTTGACCTAAAATACATGACCTTTCGTGAAATTCTGGTTTTACACATGACCTTTAAAATCTGAATGTAAATATACAACATTTTATGAAATTCTAATTTTGCACATGATGCCGATTTTTCCACCAATTTCGTGCTGGCATGGAAGCCGAATTTGTCTAGATAAATCTACCAATAATTTAAACAACGTGATTCTAAAATTGATTAAACATTATTGTTTCACTTTAATTAATATTAGTTAAATCCTCTCTTTTGGACCTTGGGGTCTCATGTAATATGGCAAACCGAAGCTGAACATGCAATTTTATTAGTATTTAAAAGTGAAACAACTATGTTTACTCAATTTAACTACTACGTTGTTTAAATTATCGATTGGATTGGCCACCCAGACAAATTTAGCTTCCATGTCAGCATTGAATTGACTAGAAAACTGATCTCATGTGCAAAATTAGAATCTTATGAAATGTTGCGTATTTACATTCAAATTTTTAAGTTCGTGTGCAAAACCAGAATTTCACAGAAGCTTATGTATTTTAGGGGTAATTATCCCAATTAAAATCAAATTATTCCTTATTAGAATTTATTAAGTAAACTCAATTCGAGGAGTTTATCGATCCATAATTAAAATTTATTACATTACTAATTAGATATAATTAATATTAATTGAATAAATTATTAATACAAACTCGTTTTAAGGACATACGCATGCATTAGTTTTATACTCAAGACTCTATGTTGTACTATTGCTATTCCAGTGGATACATGGCCCCGGAATATGCAAGGCATGGACAAATATCTACTAAGCTAGACGTCTTTAGCTTTGGCGTTCTAATCTTGGAGATTGTTAGTGGCCAAAAAAATGGCTCTTTCCGAAATCCAGAGGACAGAGAGAAAGAAGAATTCATGCTAAGTTTCGTAAGTACAATTAAGAAGACAATTGATTGATGATGTCTCTTTCATTATATAATTATTTTCGTTAAAAAAAAAAACTATATGCTATAATTGTAACATAATACTACAGGCTTGGAGGAGTTGGCGAGAGGGAGCAGGGAAGACGATGATTGATCCGGTGTTGATGTCTGCATCAACATCTGTACGTGATATGTTGAGATGCATTCAAATTGCTTTACTGTGTGTTCAAGGAAACGCTGCGGATAGACCACATATGGCGTCAGTTGTTGTCATGCTCAGTAGCGACACTGTGACATTACCTGTGCCTTCTAAGCCTGCATATTTCATGCGTAGCAGTTTGGTTCCCGATCCTTTAAGAGAAAATGAGGTTAGCATATCTTTGGAGAGTAGAAATGATGCCTCCATAACAGAGTTGTACCCACGATAATATGGACGAGAATACTTTTTCATTCATGTTGACTTGTTTGAGTTCAGTTCAGATCTTCTATTCTCGTTATAGTTTAAGGGGGTTTGGCTAAGTGATCGCTCTACTTTTTAGGGTAGAGGATACAATGATAATTGATTTAGTATAATCAAGTCGAATCCACAAGGAATGTTTTGGCGTATGAATTTCAAGTAGTAACCTAGACCTAATCATTATTCAAGCTACCAACTAACATGTTTTTGCGTTTTTGATGAAATTAATGACAATGAAAGTAAGTAACAAACTTAAAGTTCAACTAAACAATCAACATGTATGCAAATAATGAAAATTCAATAAGGAAATGAAAGTGACTCCAATTATACTTCAACTAGGTCTAAGTGATAGGGATGTAATACTCTAACTAGAATTAGCCATTTTAATCCAATTTCATGTGGGAAACCTCTTAAGTATGATTCACTCAACTCTCATTGTAATGAAATCAAGTAGATTAATGAAAGGCCTAATTCCTACTAAGATATCAAGCAATTCATTAATTCCCAATAGCTTTTGGAGTTCTTTAGCCCTACTATTTCTAGCATGAACATCTCTTGATCTTAGCATTTAATCTAAGCTTCCTAAGCATTAGATCAAACACTTGATATGCAACTATGGTGATCAATCACAATTACACAATAAAACATAGCCCCAAGAGAAATGAACATGAAATTAGAAGGTAAATTCTTAATTAGAGCCTAATCCCATTACTTATCCCTAATCTACATATAATTGGAATCACAAAGAGATCTAGCTAGACATGATTAAGGAAATTAAACCATAGAAAATTGATGAAACCATAATCAAAAGATAGAAAATTGAATAAGGAACAAAATAGTGGAAGGATCTTCAAATCTTCAAAGTATTTCTCCAACAATTAATGAAAATACCAAAGTAGAAAGAGGGAAATTGAAATTAGGGTTCTAGGAATGTTAAAATACGAAATCCTCAAATGGGGGAGATTTGGGGGTTAAATGCATGAAAAATGAGGTTTGGGACGAGTTGGACCGAGTTTGGACGAGCTAAACTCGGTCATAAGTGAATGAGGGCTGAACCGGCGGCTAGGCAAGGGGAACCGGCGGTCTGGCCAAGGGGAACCGGCGGCCTGGCAGGCTGCCGTTTTCATTGTTCCCGGCGGCGGTCTGGAGGAAAATGGCCGGCGGTCTGGCAGGTCGCCGGCCAGGTCGCCGTCAACCCTTCTCTTTTGCACATTTTCACAGTTTTGCTTCGTTCTCCCTCGTCCGAACTCCAAATCTCGATCCGCTTTTTACTATGGCTTCGTATCGAGCTCCTCTTTGACATGAAATAGCTTAATTGGCCAAATAATTTCTTTATTATTCCTGCAAAAAGCATAAAAAGACCCGAGAGAATGAAGAAAACATAAATGAAATCAAACTAGTAAAACCCTAGCTATATAACTTGAAATTCCACATTTTTAAACATAAGTTTCACTCTAATTCAACTCAACATGCACATAAAATACGTGTTAATCACTCCCCCAAACTTAAGCCATTGTTCGTCCCGAACAATGAAATGAACAATCAAAACACTTAACACGTATGGGATGTGCATTTGAGATCAACGATGCCTCATAATTTCTTGCCAAAAATATTTTCTGAATTTGCAAAGCATATCAACACACTTTCTACCTCCTCACATGAATCATTAGTAAAGAACTTCCCTCAATCATTAAGCTAATGAACCTCATGGGAAGTGTATCTCTCAACACTCGAGTGTATAAGGGTCATCACTCAACAAATCAATGTAATGCAACTCATTTACCATAAGCTTGCCTCTTATCTACCATCTCCATCGCTTAAGCATGTGCATAGAACTAGGATAAAAAAGGACTTTATTAAGCTTGTAATGTAGGGACATTGGTTAAGGTAGGAAATTTTAGGTTAAGTGACTCAAATTCTCATCTAAGTACTTTCACCTTATATCTTCTCTCCTCTAAGTTTGAATTTCTTCATTTTCTACCTTATCCAACCCCATTTTTCCAATAAGACCTCAAACTTTTACTAACACTCATCATAAGATAAGAACTAATCCTTTATACTCTTTATTCATCAATTTTTTTTATTTTTATTTTTATTTTTTTTTATTTTATTTTTCTAAACTCGAGCTTATAGGAGTATTCTTTTTCAAGACAAATCAATCCCCAACAACTCTCCATTTCACCCATCATTTTCAACAAATTTTCAACTCATCCCAAGATTCCCTTAACCATCCTTTACCCCCTTTTCTCCGGTTCTTAAATGAAAGGCTAAGTAAAGATCAAAAGGGGACCGCAAGGATAATGAAATATAGGTAAGTGTTTAGGGATTATGGGTTATGAAAAGATGGCCTAAGATCATTTCCTAATTCTATGCACAAAAATAGCAACCTTGATTAAGAACCGAGGCAAGTTCTAGAAATAAAGACGCATACATGATAACTCTTAACAAGGAACAATTAACTATATGCAATGCATAGTCTTAACTCAAGTCCTCACTAGTTAATGTTCAACGCTTGACAATTAAGTTTCATTCTTCACCAACAACTCATGCAACTTGATAAAGAGATGTGATCAATAATGCTTCTCAAATTCAAAATACTTTCACATTTTCCATATTTCATCATAGGCATCTCCCTCTTATGCACAATGGAATGACAAACACGTGCTTTCGCACTCAAGCATATGAGCATACATTCATTATTCAACTTAAAAACTTTTCAATTCCCAAAAATTTCGCGCTTAAGCTCAAATAAAAAAAAAATTCATTTAAACCAAAGATTCCATTATGAGCTTACATTCAACAATTCACAAACCAAAGAAAGAATTTCTATCCATTAGCTCATCAACCCCAAAACTCGTCACCAAACCAACTTAAACAAACAATAATCATCCATCTAACCGCAATCAACCACAATCATCAACCAAGCTAAGCATATAATCAATGATATCACAATGATACCACATCAAATAGAAACTTGAAAAACCCAAGAGTGAAGTAATTTAAATTTCTTATCCTACCCCCTCCCCCAAACTTATTTTACATTATAAAGTCTAAGATGAGTTTGGATGGAAGAATAATAAGAAATTTAAATTACACTTACAAAGGTCCAAAGCTATGTTAAAGGTGGTTTTGAAAGCCATTCAATCCATTGCTTGCTTGATCGGTTTGATTTTCTTCCTTCACTTGTTCCCATCACGATTCGACCTCGTGCATTGACAATGAAACATATGGAACTTGTGAAGTAGAAATGAACTTAAAAATAGGAAGTATTAGCATATAAATAGAGAAAAAATAGGAAAAACAACTAAATCAAAAATAAGAAACAAAAACCAAATTCAAACTAACGAAACTAACTAGAATGAAAAAGAAAAGGATAGTTGTTGGGGTGCCTCCCAACTAGCGCTTAGTTTAACGTCGTTACCTCGACGATACCTCTTTTGCCCTTTTCAAGGGACTTTGAATGAAGTCCCTCCTCTATCAAGCACCAACTCGTCATCAAACTCTTCAACCTCCGGTTTATCCACTCATTTCATTACATCAAAGATTGAAATGGTGAGACTCTCATCATTCACTCTAAAAGTGAGATTTCCCTCTTGCACATCGATGAGAGTTCGACCGGTTGCAAGAAAAGGCCTTCCAAGGATAAGTGGCATATCCTTATCTTCCGGTATGCCCAAAATAACAAAGTCGACCGGGAAGATAAACTTATCCACTTTTACCAAAACATCTTACACTATTCTTTTAGCATAAGAAATCGAATGATCGGCCATTTGAAGACAAATCATAGTAGGCTTGATTTCACCGATATTTAACCTCCGAAAATAGACAAAGGCATCAAGTTGATGCTAGCACCAAGATCACACAACGATCTACCAAATGTTTGCCCCCCAACTTCACATGCAATAGTAAAACTTCCCGGATCCTTTTGCTTCAAGGGTAATTTCCTTTGGATTACCGCACTAACTTCCTCCGTAAGATTTATAGTCTCAAAAAAACCAAATTTCCTCTTATTGGCTACGGCTTCCTTAAGGAACTTCATATAACCCGGCATTTTACTAAGTGCATCAAGTAAAGGTAGGTTGATTTGTACCTTGTTGAAGATATCCAAGAACCTCTTCATCTTTTCATCAACCTTTGGCTTTGCTAGACGATGAGGGAATGAAGCCTTTGTGATCACATCCTTGGTGGAAGAGGAGCTTCAACTAACACTTCTTTTGGAGCCTCTTTTCGAACTTCTTTCCTTGATTCCTCATCATTGGTTGGAGGCTCTTCATAGGGTATGTCTTCCACAAGAACTTCCTCTTCTTTTCTTTCGGATGTGGCTTGATTTTCATAAGCTCTCTCACTCCTCAATGTGATGACATTACTACCCTTCCTCTCATACAAGTTCTCATCATCCGAATCAAGAGGCAATGCTAAATCTTCCAAACAATTCGACTCAACATGCTCTTGAGAAGCTTTAGGAGTTGGAGTAGGAGTAGTACCTTGTGGTTTCTTGTAGAACTTTGCCTTCTCATTAAATTTATCTTCTCTAAGTAACTTCTTTATCTCGGAAACATAATAAGCACATCTTCTTCTATTCATCAAATTCTCATCCTCCGACCACGAAATTCCATTGTTGAGCTTCATCCTTTTATGATATTCATGAATCTCTTCCTTTGACTTGTTTTCCATGTCTTCCAATGGAGGCCAATAATCTGGGACCGTCACGGAGTATATATCATTAGCGGAACTCTTTAGTATCCATTCCTTCTCATAAAGGCTATGATCGTGAGACGGATCCCAAGGAGGGACGCTTTGACCACCCTACTTTTTCCTCATATAAAATGGCACATATGACTTTTTGTCCTCTTGGATCTCTGGTGAGGGTTTGGAAGATACCTCACTCACCACATGGATTGCGTTGCATTGTTGCTTCGGGTTTTCTTGAGCCTTGCTAGAGGATTCTCCGAACTTGTGTTGAGTGGTGACTTGGTTAGCCATTTGGCTAATTTAGCCTTCCATCATCTTAACTTGCTTTGACAATGAAGTGAGTGAATTCTCCAAGGCATTGACCTTTTGGCCAGTTTGAGTGATAAAAGAGCTTTGTTGATTGGCCATTTGTTGAACGATTTGCTCAAGAGAAGGGGATGTCTTCTTAGGTTCCTCAATTATCCCTTGAGAAAAGGAGAATCCGGAATGTGAAACTTGAGCATTGCTAGGATTTCCATAAAAGAGATTGGGATGATTCCTAGTGTTGGTGTGGTAAGCTGAGTTACCAACTTGATTGCCATAAGAATATCCACTTTGGTAATTCCCTTGGAATCCCCCTTGGTTGTTTCCTTGGAATCCTCCTTGAGTTCCTTGGAAACCTTGCTTATTGTAATTCTCATAGGCTCTTTGATCCACAAAACTCACTTCTTCCATTCCATTGAACTCCCAATTCTCTTGAGATTCCTTTGAATTTGAGCTTTTCTTTCATCTTTATATTTTCTCTTCATATTAGCAAGCTCCAATGCTAATGCCTCATACCTTGCATCCTCAAGAACCGAGTTCACCTTCTTTGTAGGGCCTCTCTCCATTGGCCATTGATAACTATTGGCCGCCATCTCCTCTATGATCCTCAAGGATTCTTTAGCATTCCGGTTTACAAGACAACCACCGAAAGTTGCATCAACTATGCTCCTTGTGTGGGGAGAAAGACCACTATAGAAATTCACAATTTGTAGCGCCTCGCTAAAGCCATGTTGAGGGCACTTGCGTAGCAAGTCCCTATAACTTTCCCAAGCTTCAAATAATGACTCATCCCATGTTGGGAGAAATGAGAAATCTCCGATATGAACTTTTGGGCCTTCGAAGGTGGAAAGTACTTAGCAAGGAATGCTTTGCATAACATCTCCCATGTGGTGATCTCGCTCTTATCAAGGTTCTTGAACCACTCTTTGGCACGATCCCCTCAAAGAAAAGTTAAAGAGTTTCATCCTTATAGCATCTTCCGGGACTCCATTATACTTCACTGTATCACAAATCTCCAAAAACGTGCTCAAGTGAGCATTAGGATCCTCATTTGGCATCCCACCAAATTGCTCCGATTGGACCATTTGGATGAGGCCGGTCCTTATCTCAAAATTGTTTGCATGACATGAGGTCCCCATCCTCCTCCTTGAAATTGATACGTTGGTGATTCGAACATTTGGTTAAGAGGAGGTTGTTGAGCTTCTTGAGCCCTCCTTTCTTGTTCATCTCTCCAAGCTCGCATATCTTCCAATTTCTTCCTAAGAGCCTCAAATTCTTGATTGTTAGCTATATCTTGTTCTTCAAATGAATTTCTCCTTCTATGTCTCCTCTCAAAGTTCGAGATCAAAGGTTGAACAAGTAATCCCTTAGACCTTGTGTGCATAAACCTACAAAACAAAAATTAAAAGAAACAATGCTTGAATTAGTAACTCAATAACCAAATCGAATATTGAAACTCAAACTAAACATTCCCCGGCAACGGCATCAAAAATTGATCACTCTACTTTTTAGGGTAGAGGATGCAATGATAATCGATTTAGTATAATCGAGTCGAATCCACAAGAAATGTTTTGGCGTATGAATTTCAAGTAGTAACCTAGTTACCTAATCACTATTCAACCTACCAACTAACATGTTTTTATTTTTTTGATGAAATTAATGACAATGAAAGTAAGTAACAAACTTAAAGTTCAACTAAACAATCAACAAGTATGCAAATAATGAAAATTCAATAAGGAAATGAAAGTGACTCCAATTATACTTCAACTAGGTCTAAGTGATAGGGATGTAACACTAACTAGAATTAGCCATTTTAATTTAATTTCATGTGGGAAACCTCCTAAGTATGATTTACTCAACTCTCATTGCAATGAAATCAAGTAGATTAATGAAAGGCCTAATCCCTACTAAGATATCAAGCAATTCATTAACTCCCAATAGCTTTTGGAGTTCTTTAGCTATACTATTTCTAGCATGCAAATCTCTTGATCCTAGCATTTAATATAAGCCTTCTAAGCATTAGATCAAACACTTGATATGCAACTATGGTGATCAATCACAATTACACAATAAAACATAGCCCTAAGAGAAATGAACATGAAATTAGAAGGTAAATTCTTAATTAGAGCCTAATCCCATCACTTATCCCTAATTTACATATAATTGGAATCACAAAGAGATCTAGCTAGACATGATTAAGGAAATTAAACCATAGAAAATTGATGAAACCAAAATCAAAAGATAGAGAATTGAATAAGGAACAAAATAGTGGAAGGATCTTCAAATCTTCAAAGTATTTCTCCAACAATTAATGAAAATACCAAAGTAGAAAGAGGGAAATTAAAATTAGGGTTCTAGGAATGTTAAAGTACGAAAAGATCCTCAAATGGGGGAGATTTGGGGGTTAAATACATGAAAAATGAGGTTTGGGACGAGTTGGACCGAGTTTGGACGAGCCAAACTCGGTCATAAGTGAATGAGGGCTGAACCGGCGGCTAGGCAAGGGGAACCGGCGGTCTGGCCAAGGGGAACCGGCAGCCTGGCAGGCTGCTGGTCCAGGCCGCGTTTTCACTGTTCCCGGCGGTGGTCTGGAGGAAAATGGCCTGGCGGTCTGGCAGGTCGCCCGCCAGGTAGCCGCCAGCCCTTCTCCTTTGTGCAGTTTCACAGTTTTGTTTCGTTCTCCCTCGTCCGAACTCTAAATCTCGATCCGCTTTTTGCTATGGCTTCATATCGAGCTCCTCTTTGACATGAAGTAGCTTAATTGGCCAAATAAGTTCTTCATTATTCCTGAAAAAAGCATAAAAAGACTCGAGAGAACGAAGAAAACATAAATGAAATCAAACTAGTGAAACCCTAGCTATATAACTTGAAATTCCACATTTTTAAACATAAGTTTCACTCTAATTCAACTCAACATACACATAAAATACGTGGTAATAACTAAGCGTGTTTTAAAATAACTTATAAGTTATATGATCGTAAGAACTTATACATTTTAAAAGTATTTGGATAAAATAGCTTATAAATTCAAATAAAGAAAAAAAATTAAAATATGAGAATTCAAAAAAAAAATGATAATTTTGAAATTTATAAATTTTTTAAAAATCAAATGGAAGTGTATATACTAGAAATATAAAAATAATAAATGATTTCTATAGTGAAAAAGTAAGATTTTGAAAAAATAAGTTGGGATGTAGGAACTTATTTATTTATTTTTTTTGGAGAGTTCATGAGAGTTTATGGTGGTTATAACTTATTTTTGGAGCTTATAAAGTATTTGTTGAGAATCGTTTTTCAATTTAGTTTTGATGATGTTATTAGAAACAACACTTAGATAGATTTTACTCTTTTATAGAGTTAAGATTGATGGGAGCAAGCTCAATGAGCTCGTCTCTGTGAGCAAGCTCAATGAGCTCATCTTTGTGAGCAAGCTTAGTGAGCTAGTATTATTAGTAAGGTCAATAAGCTTATTATTCGAGAGATTGATTGATCGCGCTTGTAAGGGTTAAGATCGAATTATCGAGCTTGCCTATAGGAGATCGATCTGGTAACCTGCTCCTTAGTCAATCTGCTAGTAGAAGACTAGCGTGCTCTGCCTAGAAGATCTCAAGCGTGCTTGTATCCTGCTCCTAAGCGTGCTCTGTCTTGAAGATCTCAATCGTACTAGTATCCTGTTGGAGGTCGTGCTCATCTATTTCATCAGATCACGACGAGCTGTCCACTGACACGTTAGCTGCCAGCTAGGACAAATCCTAATGGCTAGAAGTGTGTCAGTCTCAATGGCTAGTTTTGACACCTTTGCAACTCCAACGACTCTATTTCAAAATGGTGCCTATAAATACTTCAAGCCTTCTTCAGAATTAAACATGAGAAATTAATCTTAAGAGCCAAATCTCTGCAGAAATCTCAAGCTCTCAAAGCAAAGCTCAACACTCGAACAAAAGCCATTTCCAAAGTGTTTAAACCTTCAAGATTTCTGATTCTAGAACCTCACAGAAACTCTCTACCAAGCTTAGTTGTAAGATCTCAAGTAGAAGGAATTTCTGTAAGTCTTCACCATTGTTGAGTCTCATCAAGCTCTGCAAGTGAAGAAGGCTTGTAATCTCTTTCGAGAGAGGGTTGTAAGGGTCATGACCAAGAACTCGTGTCTAGTCTTCGTCAAGCTCGATGGAAATTGGAGCTGGTTCTCAGCCAGTATAAATAAGAGAGGTTGTATGGGTCACAACCCTGTAATTCGTGCTTAATTTCTATTGAGGAACTAACAGAGATTGAGGTTGGTTCTCAGCCAGTATAAACAAGACATAGGTAAGTCCAAGGTTAAGGGATTTTCAGATTCGACAGAATTTGACGAGGACATGGGAAGTTTCTCAAACCACGCTAAATTGGTTGTGTCGTTCTCTATCTCTATATCTCTTATTTACAATCAATCTCCTTTACTTCTTACTAACCTTCTCTCGTTGCATTCACTCTAATTAATCAACCTGCTTAAGCTATCTGACTAAAGAAAAGATTTTTTAAGAGTAGCCAACAAGACCATCAATTTCCGCATCGCAAGATCGTTCTTGACAAGCTCAGCAGATGATCTGCTCAAGCTCAGTAGACTGAGCATGTCTGAGTAAGCACGTCAGAGTGAGCATGTATGAGTGAGCACATTATAGACTGAGTTGGTCTGGTAGATCGAGCTGCTATAACTGAAGATAACGAGCTGCACTCTGTACTTGTGCTGTCTAACGAGCTGGTTTGTGAAAATTATTTTAAATCAAAAAACTGTTGGCATTTGGTGTATTCCCTCCCATACACCAAATTACTCTTTCCGGGACCAATAAGTGGTATTAGAGCGGTGGTTCTTTCGACCATTGTATCTGTTTACTAAAAGTTATTTTCAAACTTTTGGTCGAATTGAATTGATCTAGGAAAATTCTTTTCATTTCATTCATATCTACGTGTCATCATGGAAGCTTCTCTTATTCGCATCTGCAAAGATTTTTCTATATAGGGATATGATGATTGGAGCTTCAGAATTCGGATGTGCCTACAAACTGATCACATTTTAATGTGGGATGTCATCAAGAATTGTCCCTCACCTATCTATGTTGCTCATAATAAAGCTGATTTTGGGGAAACACAGGAGAAGGCTACCTATGTCCCTAAGCTCAAAGACCCTCGTACTTACAATGCGGAAGAAAGAAAAAAAGCAGGCCCGGATAGCTTTGCTAAAGGCCTTATCTCAAGCACGGTCAAAGGAGTTCATCTTGCAAAAATCAGAAACCTTAAAACCGCTAAAGAGATGTGGGATACTACTCAAAGCCATAAGTCAAGGTTCGGAAGAAATGCTCGAGAACAAGCTCTCCATGGCATGCAACAAGCTTGATGATTTCAAGATGATGCACAGAGAGACCATAGAGCAGATGAGGACTCGATTCATCACGCTCACCTTGGAGATCGCTGCAATCAAGAACGATAAATATACTCAGCGTGAACTGAATCAGATTGTGATACGTGCTCTACTTGCGAGCTGACACGTCTATGCTGCTCTCCATCTCAACCGACCTGACTTCAATAAGCTCACCTCCAAAGAGCTATTTGACATCTTGATGGGGAATGAGTACGAGATAATTCTTATTCATGGATCAACTCAAGCATCTACAAGCAAAAGACCTGAAGCTAAAAAGAAATGGTATCACTCGGATGCAAAAGATGCTGCCTTTCGAGCTGATCTAGCCAAGCATGCTCCTCCCAGCTTATCTGAAGAGCTCATAGAGAAGGACAAGTTGTTACAGGACTTCGCGATGATGGTGTGAAGAAATGATAAGCTCGAATCTCGCTTGAATAAATATAAGAAATTATATTGCGAGAATAAGCAAAACTTCGGCAACCGCAATCTCGACCACTCGGACTACAAAGCCATGCTCAAGTCACTCAAGCGTTTTCCTACCCCTCTCCACCGTTCTCCTTCCGTGGAAGAGGTACCCTTCTCTTCCCATCGTGCTCCCCAACCTGCTCCTCAACATGCTCCTACCTATTATCCAATCTCTAATGGGGGTACTAAGCCTGGTTAAATACTTTCAATCTTTTGGTGGTTTGTGTTACATTTACAATAATAGAAAATCTAAATTAGAGACTTTCGATTGCAAAGCAGATCCCGAAGTATTTCTAGGGTACTCTGAGACGAGCCTAGCATTTAGAGTCTATACTATGAAGACCATGATAGTGGAGGTAACACCTTTTGTTATTTTTGATGTATCTGATTGTTTATACAGAGATAATGCCCCAGGTCAATAAGAGATCAACTCGCAGATCAAGCTCACTCCAAGAACCAGATCTTCAATGACTTACTAATCTGGAGTCCAGCTGATCTGACGGAAGAAGATCAATGTGATCAAGAGAAGGTCTCACAACAAGGGGGAACAAATGAACCTTCATTGAGCTCGTTAACCCAAGCTCAACCTCAACAAGCAGATCCCCCAACTCCAGTTCAAGAGATTGTTGTGGACCAGTTCACTGATCAACTGGAGCACTCTTAATCCTTTCACACCTAAAGTTCATCCTGAATTTGAGGATCCCAAGATCGAGCCTGAACTTGAATTATCCGAAGAAGAGATCACTAGACGAAGATTGGTCGATGATCATCCGGATGAACTCATTGTTGGGAACCTAAATGTGGTGTAAGGACTGATAAACACGTATTTTATGTGCATGTTGAGTTCATTTGGAGTGGAATTCATGTTTGAATGTGTGTGATTTTGAGTGATTTTATTATGGTTTTGCTAGGTTGCTTGCATTCGCATTTTCCTCATTTTCTCAAGTCTTGTTATGCTTTTTGCAGGAAAAATGGAGAACTTATTTAGCAAATTAAATTATTCCATGTCGAAGAGGAGTTCATTAGGAAGCCATAGCAAAAAGCAGATCGAGAATCGGAGTTCGGACGAGGGAGAACGAGCGAAAATCGTGGAACTGCGCAATGGAGGATGCTGACGCGGACCGGGCCACGGCCCATTGAGCCGCGCCGTAGCCCACGCCCGAAGACTGATGCTGCAGCCATTTCACGCGGTCTGGGCCGTCGCCCAATAGGCCACGCCCTGGCCCGCGTGAACCCCTTATCCACACCTATTTCGGGCTTTGACCGTTTGACTTTGGATTTTTATGATTTTCAATGTATAAAACATAGAATTAACCCCCTTTTGGGTATCTTTAGCTAGAATATTCATCTTAGAACCCTAATTTCACTTCCCTCTTTCTACTTTAGTATTTTTAAGATTTATGAAGATTTACTTGGTGTATTGAAGATTGAAGACCATATTTATATTCCTTATCTTATGCTATTTCTTTTAAGCATGATTTCATTTACTTTCTATGGTTTATTTTCCTTAATCATGTCTAGCTAGATCTCTTTGTGATTCCAATTATATGTAGATTAGGAATAATTGATGGGATTAGGCTCTAATTATGAATTTACCATCTAATTTCATGTTCATTTCTCTTAGTGCCATGTTTTATTATGTAATTGTGCTTGATCACCATAATTGCATAGCAAGTGTTTGATCTAATGCTTAGGAGGCTTAGATTAGATGCTAGGAACAAGAGAATTGCATGCTAGAGATAGTAGGGCTAAAGAACTCCATAAGCCATTGGGAGTCAATGATTTACTTGATGTCCTAGTCGGAATTAGGTAATTCATTAATCTACTTGATTTAATTGCAATGAGAATTGAATGAATCATACTTAGGAGGTTTCCCACATGAAATTGGATTAAAATGACTACTTCTAGTTAGAGTGCTACATCCCTATCACTTAGACCTAATTGAAGTATAATTGGAGTCACTCTCATTTCCTATTGAATTTTAGTATTTGCATACTTGTTGAGTGTTTAGTTAAGTTTTAAGTTTGTTAATTACTTTTCATTGTCATTAGTTAATCAAAAATACAAAAACATGCTAGTTGGTAGCTTGGATAGTAGTTAGGTAACTAGATTACTACTTAAATCTCTTACGCCATAGCATTCTCTGTGGATTCGACTCGATACTTATCGATTATTATTGCATTTACCTACCCTAAAAAGTAGGGCGATCAAGGACAAGAAGAATGTGGTGATTGAAAATTGAGAATGCTCTCTCGAGATGCAGACCGATCCCTCTAGAACTATCTCGCCATAACAGCATGTGCTGAACAAATTGTTCTCTCCAGATCGTTCTCTCAGATCTTTCTCTCAGATCATTCTCGCCAGATCGTTCTCTCAAATCTATCTCTGGGATCATTCTCTGAGATCGTTCTCTCTAGATCATTCTCTCAGATCTTTCTCTGAGATCGTTCTCTCCAAATCATTCTCTCAGATCTTTCTCTAAGATCATTCTCCTTAGAACAATCTCAGCTTGATCTATCATTCTCTTCAAAGCACCAGATCAAGTGTAATACCCCGACTTTTTAATAAATAGAAAATACGTAGAAATTCGAAAATTTTGCGTAGCCTTGTCTCTATTTTATGACGAATAGAATTGTTATGGTTTAAGATGTATGAAATTGCATTTCACTTTGCAATTTAGAAATAGATATAAATCTATATTTATATCTCATAATTTTTATTGCGAACTAACGAATCGAATTCAATATTATATATATGTATAATATTTCTAAATGGATTAACCAAAGAATGCTTAATTAAATTCTAAGTATTAAAGGGCTAAGAAAAATATTATTAACTCTTATAAAATAAATTAGGTCAAGCCCGTTACAACTTTCACCATACAAGTTCATAAATACATCAAGAGACCAACACCTAATTAAATAAATAAAAACGTCCCAAGCCTTAATGAGATAAACATGATAAATTCTTGAACACCAAGTATTAATAATTGCAAACACTAAAAATGACTACAAAAGGTCAAAGAAATCAGCTTTGCATTACACTCCATAGCCAAGAAATCTTGATGCAGAGATTTGGTGATCATCACCAAATTCCTTTCCATCACCTCCATGAAGACTTTTTCACCCCTGTTGCTACTCCCTTACTATACGATCTTCAACTCCTTTATTATCCCCAACTACATCAGCCATTTCACCACTTTACATCCCTGCAAAAACAAACCAAACACTCTCACTTAAGAAAATAAGCAAAAGAAGCAGAAGCAAAAACAGAAAAAGGAAAAGCAAGGAAAAGAGGAGAAACACAAGAAGGAGAAGCCTTGAAGCTCCTTTCCATTCATCCTAACCTATCCAACTACTGCAATTCATCAACCAAATCCAATTAACAGTAAGGGTTTCCAACTCTTTTACTTCATGCTTTACATATGAACAAAGAACCAAATCAAAACTACAAGCATGAAAACTGAATTTGTAATTAAAACATGAAGTTAAAATCCTACCTACTAGCATCAACTACTGCTATGTATATATATGTATATGTATGAGCCTCAAGCACGCCAACAGAGAATAAAATCATAGAGTTATTCCCTAAACTGTACTGCAACTCCTAAGTGTTTAATGAAGAACTACTAAAACAAGCTTAACAACCCACTTGCCTAAATGCTGAAATCAGAAAAACAGAACCAAGAAATAAGTCCCAAATTATGTACTGCTACAAACTGAAAACCAAAGATGAATAAGTACTCCTCATAAGGTGGATAGATGGGGGATTGGAGAAGAGTTACTGAGACGAGGAGGTTTGTCCCCTCATTGTACTGCCGAAAAGATTGGAGCAGACGAGGCGCTGCAGCGGAGTCGACGGTGGCGTTGAAAAGGGCTCGATGAGGTGCAGCCCCCATATTGCTGCAGCAGCCGCGGCTGAAGAAGCTCGTCGGCGGTAGCGTTGTCGGCGAGACGACGGTGGTGCTGCAGCAAGGACGGCGGCGTCGCGAGCAGGTATCTCTGAACGGAGGCAATGCTGCTGCAGCGGTGGCGGCCTTGATGCAGTAAGATCGACGGCACCTCTGAACACCACGGCGGCGGCGCTGAACTCCAGCCATGGCAGCGGCGGCGCCGGAGGGAGAAGTGGCACCGGCCACCGACTGAACTGAAGAAGGCCGACGACAAGGGAGGAAGGACAGAAATTCGATTTCTGAAAATTTGGGGGCCTCGAATAAGGTTTTCAGACTGGGGTTGTTGGACGAAAGGGAGAGAGAGAGACCGCCGTTCAATAGCGGCGGCGATTTCAGCAAGGCAGCAGCGGCTACCGGCGTTTCCGCCGAAGAAGAAGAAGGGACGATGAAGAAGACGAGCTCGAGAGGGGGAGTGGATTTGGGTGTGCGTCTGTGTGATGATGCTGAAGAGAATTGGGGAAGAATGGTTTTCTCCAATTGTGCTTTGACTATTGGGCTGGGCTTTGACTAAAAGTGGGCTGGGTTTTAATTCGAATGGGCCTTAGCATGGAGTTGAAAACGGGCTTCTGCGAGTGGGCTGAAATTTGCATCTGACGGGTTGATGAATTCGGGTTTTCATACTGGGCCCAGTTAATTACTTTTAATGGGCTGAGATTAATAATGTTATAGACTCTAATTAATTAAAGTCTAATTAATTTACTAAGCTTTAATTAATGCCAAAAATGTATTCCGGAATTTATTTTAATTTCGGACTAGATAATTCAACGAATATTCGAACCTAATTAATTATTTTAATTGGACTAGTTATTAATAAGGAAATAATTATTCTTTTAATAAAAAGATTTAAAGGATTCAAATAAATCTGTTATTCCTAACGGATTATAATCAAGAAAAATAGAAGGCGAATATATATTTTCCTTAGATTTATTTTAAGAATTTTAGAATTCTTATTATATTGTTATGAATAGGCGCGGTTCGACGAGACATTAATTTAGACGTTGCCTATCAAGACCGGCCATTCTACTACGCTTCAAGAGGTGAGCTTATTTTTCCAAAGTATACGAGTTATATATGCTCATGGTTTTAAAGATGCAAAACTGGTTATCCATAAAATGTTTTAATGTGCACTCTAGACGTTTAATGCTCTGAAAAGTTAATCGATCGAGATTCATAGCTCAGTCTAACACACTAGCTTGAATCGTGTACACTCCCCGATAGTAGTGCAATGGGTTGATCTCCATTGTGTGCTATCTAAATCGAGGCTCTCTGGGATCCGACCCGAAGTCTGAAAATTGAAAATGTAAACTGCGACCGGGACTATCTATTGGAAGTCCGAGGACCTGTCGGTGGCAAGAGGTCCGGGGTCCAAGTAAGAGTAACTATAGAGAGCGACATGATACCGCGGTGCAAGTAAAATTGATTTAGCATGCTTAGTTGAATTTTGTTTTCCAAAACCTCTAAGTCATGCCTATGATATGGATAAACTGCTATGTTTCCAAGCTTTTGATAAAATGCGCAGCCCACTAAGTACACTAGTACTCAGCCCAAAATATTTCAAATGTTTTCAGGTTGATGCTGCGATGGTGACAGTGCGGAGTTGAGGCTAGGAAATCTCTTTTTGATTAAGCTTCCGCAAAATGTATTCTCGTTTTGAAACTTGAATTACTGCACTCTGAACTTGTTATTATCTAATCTCGAGATCTTGAACTCGACTATATCTATTGAATGATGGACTTATGTTGATTCGTTGAGCCATCGAATCCTATGCGATCCTAGTATAATGATACATTGTTATGTTGGGTATATTGCCGTTGTATTTATTCTGGCTTATCCCCTTTGCAAAAGAGATATTGCCTAAATTTTCGGGAAGTATCAATCGATAATTGAAATGAATTGAATCCCCTTTCTATCCCCTCTTCTTTATTCCAACCCCTAGTCACACCCTTGGCGCGTGCGCCTTCCCTCGGGAATTGGGGCGTGACATCAAGAATTAAGGGGAAACTAGGGAAATTATGTCATTCTCTGTTCTTATCTTGTTTGATTTGCTATAAATGTTTTCCATGAAAACTTATTTAATTCAAGTGCTCTGTTTTTACATTGAAGTCCTTGAACAAGAATGAGCTCACTGCTTTCTCTGTTAATGCCATGATCTCTCCAAGAAGGTCAAGATCGAAGATCGTTACTTAACCCAGGTTGTCTCATCCTCAAATCACTCCGTGGTTGACAAGCAGACCTACATCTTGTCCTTGCTGTCTTCTCGTGAGTCCGTGACCGCTACCTGGGGTAAAAGAATTCGTCTATCCATCAGATTGTCCTAACCCTTATTGATGTTTTTGAAAAGAGTGAAAGACGTAGGAAGAACATGAAGCACAAAAGGCAAGATGAATGTTTCTTACTTATAATTCATTGATTTTATGTTTTCAACTTTATGTATTATTTGTACATTGTTGGTTTTGACATCATCAAAAAGGGGGAAATTGTTGGGAACCCTTTTCCAATTTAGTTTTGATAATGTTATTAGAAACAACACTTAGATAGATTTTACTCTTTTATAGAGTTAAGATTGATAGGAGCAAGCTACCTTGCGAGCAGCTCGTCTCTGTGAGCAAGCTCAGTGAGCTGGTATTATTAGTAAGGTCAGTAAGCTTATTATTCTAGAGATTGATTGATCGCGCTTTGTTGGGATATAATGTTAAGGGGGAACTTGAATCAAGTTAAATAAACAATTTATTTTTATTCGATTCCAAAACCCTAAGTAAAATATTTCCATTCCTATTCTTGATGAAACTAGATAAGTTTTTATTAGCAAAGCTTACTTGTTAGGAATCTTTATTTTAGTCTAGAAGCATTGAGAATGGAGCAGTCAGAGCTCGCGAAGCATCAGTAAGCGAAGCGACTCCAGCATTGAAAGCGCCAGTAGTAAATACCAGACAAAGCGTCATGGGGACGCTTTAGATAAAGATGCTCAGAGCGAGCTTCCGTAGAAGCAAAGCGCTCTCAAGTCAACTCACCTAAAGAGTCTTTGATATGGAGTTGTACTCAAAGCGTCAATCAGTGCAAGTGTGACAAGTTTGACTCACAGAATCCAAGTTTGAAATTCAAACTTTCGGATGTCTGACACCTCACCGAATAAAGCTTATGTGTCACCACACTATTGCACAACGGATATGGTTACAGTCTGGAAAGTCAAGGTAGGTGAAAGTCGCCATACCTCTAGGTGTGGCGGACATCCCTTCCTAGCTCTGACAAAGCTGAAAAGAGACTGATACCCCGACTGGTCCGAATCCGAGAATTAAGGAACAAGCAACCTCTTCTCTCTCAATGAGAAGTAGGGTTCCTTACTATAAATAGAAGGAGTTGCACACACTAAAAACTAACGCATGTACAAATGATTCAAGCATTTACATTTGCAAGAACTCAAGCAAATTTCTTTCAAGTCCTTAGTTCTTTCAAAGCACTTCACTTTAGTGTGTCCTTAAAAACTCAATTCTTAAGTATTGCAACTACCTCACTCTCTAGGTTCAATCTCTTATATCCATAGCTTAGACTCTTGAGAATCCTTATCTCTTACTTGTGATTTCATTGTAAAGGATTCTCATACTTACGAAAATCCAAAACCCCAAAACCCAAGTCTAGTTGCTGAGCTTTTTGTGAAAGAGTGTGTTGTAAGGTTTCTCGAGAGCCAGTAAAATCTCTGAGGATTCAAGTGCAAGTTTGTTATTTGCCTTGAATCACTTCCCCTTGGAAGTATAAAATAAGGACTACCGAGTGAAGGTATTCATCCCGTCGAGGATAGAGTGCACGTAGGAGAGGTGCTCCGAACCACTATAAATTATTTGTCTCATTACTTTTAAGTTATTTATTACTTTGATTATTTGCATATACACACACATGCTTTAAATAACCAACTGGTTTTAATTACAAGAAAAGCTCAAGTCTCACCACATTCCGCATAGTATCACACGAGCGAGAGGCTTTGAACGCTTCACTTAGCTTCAAAGCGTCTACTCGTGTAAAAGGCTAAAAATCGCAAGAGAAGTTAAACACTTCTCTACACACGTATTCACTCCCCCCTCTATGTGTGTAAGCGCCTTTCGGGACCAACAAGTGGTATCAGAGCAGGGGTTCTAACTGACCTCTGTTTCTACATATTGATAACGCGAAAGCGTTATAGTAGGTCTACCTGAACTGATCTTTCTAAAAATCTTGCATTAAAACCCAACTCACTGCATATTGCATTCTTCTAATCTCCTTTTCAAGATGTCTTCCTCAGCACAGCTTCCTCAGTTCTCAATAGAGGGCTACACCATGTGGAGCTTCCGCGTGGAGTCCCATCTCGCTTCACTTCATGACCGTATGCATGAGGTTATCGAGAAAGGACCTATCATAATCATGAAATGTCTATTAAGGAACCATGAAAAGGAAAAACCCGTCGACCAAGACGGCAACCCAGTTGACGAGGAAGAAAGCGCTTCCACCGATGTTTATGTCATGAAGCTAGAGAAGAATATACGACCAATAACTTCAAAGCTGATAATCTAGATCGGGTGGCACGCAACGTGATCCAGTTAACCATCCCCGACGCCTATCTCCCAAGAATCATGAAATGCAAAACGGCGAAGGAGATGTGGAAAACTCTTGCCCTAATCTCACAGGGCACGGAGAAAATTAAGGAAAACAAACTCTCTGTATTGATGCAGGAGTTTAACGCTCTCACGATGAATAGCAATGAGAGCATGAAGTCTTTCGAAACTTAAGTTCTGGGAATCACCACAACTGTGGCTTCCCTAGGAAAAGAACTCACCTTCAAAGAGATCAATCAAAAGGTAGTTCGCGCTCTGTCTGGAAAATGGCAGACAATGAAGGAGCTCTTCCTCTCACAAAAAGAATTGGGAGACATGTCTCCAGAAATGATGTTCTCTGAATTCAAAGCAATCGAATTTGACTTAGTCAAGAAAGCGCTTCGTGAGAATGAGGAGGAGCTTCCAGCGAAATCAAAGAGTCTGGCTTTCAAAGCCGCAGTAGAGACCACCACCATCGAAGCCGACACTTCCAACAGCGAGGTTGCAGAAATATCAAGAGAAGAACTGGAGGATTACGCTCTCTATCTTGTTAGATGGTTTAACAACTCCAACGCTAGAGCGGCCAAGTATAAAAGATTCTACAAATCTCAAGGCCAGAGCTCGCGCTTCACCCCACGCGATGGGAAGAGAGATGACAAATCTGCAGCCATCCCTAGAGATAAAGCCAACATTGAGTGCTACAAGTGTCACAAAATAGGGCACTACAAAAGTGAATGCCCGAAGCTCTCAACCAAAGAAAAAGATGAGGTCAAAGCTCGTCGTGAAGACAACCGTCATGCTCTCGTAGCCGATGCTCCCATAGAGTCCAAAAGACCTGTCGACCATGATGAGGATCAATTCACAGATGATGAATATGATTATGGTTACATGGCTATAGAAGCTGAAATGGAGGAGGTAAAGATTTCTAAACCTAATACTCTTCCATTATCACTAGGTAGTGAATGTGGTGACGGTGAGAATGAGGCTTTCAGCTTGGAGAGTGATCTCTTTGACGACTATTTAGAGTTGCTCAAAAATTACAAATCCTTGCAGGAAGTTCTCATTCGGTTCAGAAAAGAGAACGACATATTAACAAATACACTTGAGTCCAAGAAAAAGGACCTATTCGAGTTGACGGCTAAGTTCGATGACCTTCTTGAACGCCACCAATGTACTATATCCACTTCCAAGGAATGCAAAGCCACTCTCGATCGTCTCAATAGTGCTTCTGTAGCTATTGAAACAATTGAAAGTTCTTTCAAACCATCAAAAAGTTTGAAAGGAATCGGCTTTGGTTCCATCCTCACAGCGTCATCCGATGCTAGTACCGAAGCGTCGTTGAAAAGCCCCAAAGCTGATCAACAACACGCTACTAGCAAAGGAAAAAAGTTAGTCAGATTTGTGGCTGAAACTTCAAGACAAGCTTCCAAAGTGCCTTTGAAAGTTCAACCCGACGCGTTGAGAAAGTCAAGACTGGAAAGCTTAAACGCTCTAAACGCAATTCAAAGCGTGTCCAGTCTGTGACAAAAAAAAATTGATCCGTCCTCACTTTAGGGGTGAGGGAGATGCAATGATAATCGATGTAGTATAATCGAGTCGAATCCACAGGGAATGCAATGGCGAATGAGTTTCAAGTAGTCTAGCTACTAAACCTACTATCCAAGCTACGAGATATCATGTTTTTGTATTTTCTTAATCCTATTAAGTAATGTAATTGGAAAAGTAACAAATTAGATAACAACTAATAACAAAAGTTAACAAACAATAGTAGAAAGCTTGGTTCCAAATATAATCCGATAATCACTAGAGGCCTAGGTTTAAGGATTTGCATGGATTAGCCATTTTAATCTAATTCATATGGGAGTTCTATATATAGTAAACATCAATTCTTCTCTCGAAGCAACCAATATTAGTGGATTAACCTATGACATCTATCTCCGACTAGGACTCAAGATGCATAATTAACTCCAAATAGCTCAATTAATTATCTAGAAGCTCCTACTAGCAAGAATTACTAATATGTTGTGATTTGATGCTAAGTGCTATGAATTAAAGCCTACTAAGCATTTAACCAAACACCTTGTATGCACTCAATCATGCAATAAAATTAAGTCCCAAACCACAAGACATATGAATTAGAAGGTAAATCCAACAACAAAATCCAAAAACCTAGTGACCTAGATCATATCTTCATATATTGAAACCAAATAGAAATTTAGCTAGACATAATTGAATGAATTAAACCATGAAAAAGTAAATAAAACCATGCTTAAAAGAAAGAGAATTTAATAAGGAAGAAGAAAATGGTCTTGAATCTTCAATCCACAAAGTAATGCTCTCCAAATCTTCAAAATACTAAAAAGGAAAGAGGGAAATGTTTCTAGGGTTCTAGGAATATTAAATGTGCAAAAGATAATACCAATGAAGTATAATATCCTATTTATATCATTATATTGAGTGGGGGTCAAAACATAATTAGAAAAACATAGAAAATGGGAGAAAATCGAATTTTCGGAGGAAAGAAGTTGGGCGGCGCGCCCGCGTCCAGGGGGTCGCGCGCCCAAGGCCAAATTTCCTTCATTGGCGCGCAACCGGGGGTAGCCTCTGAAGCAGTCGCGCGCCGGGTCGCGCCTATGTTGCTCCCACTACGCAATAATTTTGTTTCGGCTCGTTCTCCCTCATCCGAACTTCGATTTGCGAACCGCTTTTTGCTACGGACTCCTAACGAACTCATCTTCGATATGGAATGATAAAATTGGCCAAATGAGTTCTTCATTATCCTGCAAAAAGGCGTGAAAAGACTCAAGAGAATGAGGAAAACATAAATGAAGTAAAACTAATGAAACCCTAGCTTTATAACTTGAAATTCCTCATTTCTAACCCTAGGTTTCACTCTAATCAAGCCCAACATGTACAAAAAATACGTGTTTATCACAAGCTCGAAGCGTCAATAAGAGCGTAAAGCTGACTTGAATAACTTCACATCTCATGGAGGAACTCAAGTACGCTTTATGCCCGACGCTTCACATAATTTTAATGATCGAAAACTCATCGATCATCTTACACAAAGTGAAAGCATTCCTTTTCACTCTCAGAGAGGAAGGAACCGTAAGTGCTTTCATTATCACAAGCATGATTACACTCAGGTTTTACCGTTAAACAAAGCCCTATTTATTTCACTCAGGATCTTGAGAAAGGAGTCACTCTCTCGGTGAATCCAACTCGAGTTCCCAAAATCACTAACATTAAGGAACCCAATACAAATTGGGTACCTAAAAATTGTTGATATCATAGATCAAAGCGGCGAACTCGAAAAATATGGAAAAGAGGAAGGAATAAGCTGTTTGGTATCTAGACAGCGGATGTTCACATCACATGACGGGTGAACTATCTTTTCTCGATGAGTTTGTTACAAAGCCGGGTCCAGATGTAACCTTCGGTGATAATGCAAGAGGCATCACCATCGGATACGGTACTTTTTGTGTTGGAAATATGAGACTCCCTAACGTCTCATATGTTCAAGGCCTCAAACATAATTTACTTTCTATTTCTCAACTCTATGATAACGGGTTCATGGTAGAGTTTATCTCTAACCAGTGTGTTGTCAAGAACAAAGCGTCTATGCAGGTTGTTCTTACAGGTATTCGAAAGCAAAACGTGTATGTAGCCAACTGGAGTAGCTGCGAAGTCAGAACCTGCCTCATCGCTAGAAGCACCTCGGAGATTGGATGGTTATGGCATCGTCGCCTCAACCATTTAAACTTCAAAACTATGAACAAAATCTCCCGAAAGAGTCTTGTTCGAGGTATTCCTAATGAAGTCTTCAACAAGGATATTGTGTGCCAAGCCTACCAAGAAGGCAAGCAGATCAAGAAGTCCTTTCAAAGCGTCGAGGGACATAGTTCATCTCAAATTCTAGAGCTCCTACACATGGATCTCTTCGGTCCTATTTCACCGGTCACTTTGAGTGGGAGAAAGTACGTTCTTGTAGTCATGGATGATTTTTCACTGCTATACCTGGGTACTAATTCTACTAAAAAAGAAAGATACGCTTCGGGAGCTTCCAAAGCTCCTAAAGCAGCTGACGGTGGAAAAAGGACTGAATGTGGTAAAAATATGCTCCGATAGAGGAATATAATTCTTCAATCAATTCATTGAAGCAGTATAGCAAAGAGCATGGGATTCAACATCAAACTTCAGCAGCTCACACTCCACAACAAAACGGTATTGCAGAGCGCCGGAACAGAACCATCAAAGAAGCTGCACGTTCAATGCTCGCGGATGCCCAACTACCAAAAAGGTTCTGGGACGAAGCAACTTTCACAGCATGCTATACCCAAAACCGCACCCTAATCAATACACGTCATGGCAAAACCCATACGAATTATGGAAAGGGAGAATTCCTACTCTCTCTCATTTACACATTTTTGGATGCAAGTGTTTCATTCACAACAATGGTAAAACTCAATTGAGAGCGTTTGACAGCAAAGCTAATACGGGAATATTTCTTGGATATTCTCCTACAAGCAAAGCTTATCGCGTCTACAATTGTCAAACTCTTGTTGTGGAAGAAACACCACATGTTGTTTTTGATGAAGCTGCTTTCAAGACTCCGCAGGTACAGGTAAATGCTGAAAGCATGAACGCTGGAACTGGAAGCGTAATTGAGACTCCTGAAGCATCTTCCAGACCAATTACGCGCTCCATATCGAAGCAAATAGATCTAGTGGACGCTTCAGTAGAAGAAGAGATTGAAGACAGAGTTGAAGCAATGGAGCAGGATCTTAATAAGCTCTCTCTCGATAAGGGGGAACCAACTCGAGAATAGCTTATCCTCTGACCTCATTGGTTCCAAACAGTGAGGAAGCTCCATCCAGTCCAGTGGTCTGTGATCAAGGGAATGGTGATGATCACACACCACACTTCAAGGAAGATGATATGGAGGCTCTCAACCAGAAGAAGCTTTGGTTGAGGTACCATCCCCAAGAAGGTATTCTAGGTGACCCTAGCCAGGGTGTCAGGACTAGATGTACCTTATTTCATGGTGAGAGTTGTCTGTTTAGCTGCTTCCTAGAAAACACCGAACCCTCATTGGTGGAGGAAGCTCTAAATGATTCAAATTGGATAACTGCCATGGAAGAGGAGCTGAATGAGTTTGCAAGGAATGGCGTTTGGTACCTAGTGGATCGACCCTCTCATCAAAGCGTCATCGGTACTAAATGGGTCTTCAAGAATAAGACCGATGAAAGCGGCAATGTCATTCGCAACAAAGCTTGCTTGGTCGCAAAAGGATATTGCCAGGAGGAAGGAATCAATTTTGATGAGACCTTCGCTCCCGTAGCTCGTCTCGAAGCCATCAGGATGTTCCTTGCATATGCCGTATCCAAGAAGTTCAAAGTGTATCAAATGGATGAAAAGAGTGCCTTCCTTAATAGTGACTTGAAAGAGGAAGTGTACGTCGAGCAGCCCCCAGGCTTTGAAAAGAGTGATCAAGTGTACTGGCTCGTCAAAGTGGTTTATGGCCTCAAGTAGGCTCCCAGAGCGTGGTACGAGACTCTTTCAAACTTCCTAGTTGAAAGTGGCTTTCAAAAGGGAAAGGTAGATCAAACCCTCTTCACTATCAACAACGGTGAAGACATGCTTTGGGTACAAATCTACGTCGATGACATCATCTTTGGCTCTCCAAATCAAACCTTGAGTGACAAATTTGCGGGTTTAATGAAGATAAAGTATAAGATGTCGATGATGGGGCTGATGACATGCTTTTTGGGATTGCTGATCTGCCCTCACTTTAGGGGTGAGGGTAGAGAGCAATAATAATCAATTATAGTATAATTGAGTCGAATCCTCAAGGAATGCTAGGTTGTTTATGATTCAAGTAGTAATCCAATTATCTAACTACTATTCAAGCTTACAAGTGACATGTTTTTTGTGTTTTTGATAAGCTAATGAGAAATATAAAGTAAATAACAAACTAGATAACAACTAATAGCAAGAGTTAACAAACAATAGTAGAAAGCTTGGTTCCAAATATAATCCGATAATCACTAGAGGCCTAGGTTTTAGGATTTATTAGGATTAACCATTTTAATCTAATTCATAGGGGAGTTATATATATAGTAAACATCATAATCTCTGCAGCTCAGCCGGCCATTCGGCGGTCCAGCCGGTCGCCGTCCGGGTCGCCGTTGGTTCAGCCATTTTGCACAGCTCCACCATTTTCGCTCGTTCTCCCTCGTCCGAACTCCGATTCTCTGTCCGCTTTTTGCTATGGACTCCTAACGAACCCCTCTTCGAAATGGAATGATCAAATTGGCCAAATGAGTTCTCCATTGTTCCTTCAAAAAGCATAAAGAGACTCGAGAGAACGAGGGAAACATAATTAAAATCAAACTAGTGAAACCCTAACTCTATAGATTTAAATTCCACATTTCAAACCTTGGTTTCACCCTAATTAAGCTCGATTCTTCCTCATTTCTAGTCTTAGATCCTTATCCACATGAATACTCTTTCCAATTCTTACAAAAATGGATCAAAAACCGAAAAGAGACGAGAAAAGTAAAATGTATGCTACAAGTTAAGAAAACCTAACATTTCTAACATTTAAGCACATAAATCGAGACTCAAACACATTCAAACACACTCAACATGCACATAAAATACGTGTTAATCACTCCCCTAAACTTAAGCCATTGTTCATCCCGAACAATGAAATGAACAATCAAAACACTTAACACGTATGGAGTGTGCATTTTGAGTTCCTCGATGCCTCATATCACCTCAAAAACCATTTTAGTTCAAGGAAATTCTCAAGTCAAGCCAAACATTCATAAGATCAACCACTATCCTAACTTAGAATTCAATCACTCAAACATCTTAAACTCTAGACCTCTCAAGGCACATGTGTATCACTCGATCCCTCAATATATGAAAATGGTAAACACTCATCGAAATCATGCAATACACATCTTTAACCATAAGCTTGCCTATCAACTCAAGTTTCTCATACTACAATGCATGCACAAATTAGGATCAAAAAGGTCTTTATTAAGCTTGTAATATAGGGACATTGATTAAGGTAAAGAATTTTAGGTTAAGTGACTTTAATTTTCATTCAAGTACCCTTACGCCATTTTTTCACCTTTCTAAGTATGAATTTCTTCATCTTCCACCTTATCCAACCCTTTTTATCAAATGAACCCAAGCTTCTACCAAATATCTAAAAAAACACTCATTTATGCTCTTATTCCACATTTTGTTGTAAGAACTTTGTTCTAACGTTTTTTTTTTTTTTTTTCAATAAGAACTTTGTTCTTATTCTTTTCGATTCTAACTTTTAGCTTATAGGAGTGTCCTTTCATTTCAAAATTAATCTCTAGACCCTTCACCATTACCCACCATTCTTCATACATTTTCAACTTTCACCAAGGTTCCCTTAACAATCCTTCACCCCATATCATCCGGTTCAAGAAGAAAAGGCTCTATTTAAGGCTCAAAATGGGACGACAATGGTAATAAAAGATAGGTTAGTGTTTTGGGAAATTGGGCTATATAATGATGGCCTAAGATCATCTCCTAATCATGCAAACATGTAATACTTCTAACAAGAGTATCAAGGCAAGTTCTAGTAAAGAATATGCAATGCAAAATCAAGCTCTCAAGAAAGATATTAACTATGTAAAATGCATAGTATAAGACTCAAAATCCTCTCAAGCTTTTTGTCTAGAGCCTAAGTGCCTAAGATCAATCCTTCCAAGCTATTCAAATGAAATAACCCTAATCATGCTTGACTCAAACTTGAGAAATTTAAAAAAATGTCACCATTTTAGCATCAATCATCGGCACCTCACCCAAAAGTACTTGAGAGATTAAACACGTTCTTTCACATTCACACATGCAAGCATTCATTCATTATTCAACTTAAAAACTTTTCAATTTCCTAAAAATTTCCACATTCAAGCTCATATTCAAAAACCTTCAAACTAAAGAAAAACTTTTCATCAATTATGCTCCTTCACCCAAACTCACCAAAATCAAACATCAAGCATTCAACATTCTTTCCTTAACCCCAATCTTCCTTCCAATTAACAAAACACACAAACATAACATGAAAACATACTAAACACACTAAAGCAAACCAAACTCTCACATTCATACTCGAAACCACACCTTTCTCTCTAAAACCAACCATATTTCCACATTCTCAAATCAACAACTTCCCAATCAATCCACCAAGCATACAAGAATAACCCAAAGATACACAAAGTCATGAAACTACCAACCAAGTAATAAAGCAAATAAGAAAGGAACTAGTAAAGGAATGGAAAGGACATAAAAATGTAAGTAATTTAAATTTCTTATCCTACCCCCCTCCCCCAAACTGATTTTAGAAAATAAATTCTAAAATGAGTTTGGCGGGAAAGACATATAAGAAATTTATATTACACTCACAAAGGTCCAAGCTATGGTGGAGGAAGTAGGGGCCATGTCACCCCTTGGTTGCCTTGGTGCATCCGAAAACTCTCTAATAACTCCATTATCGAGTTTGCTTGTTTTTCCATCCTTTCACCTCTTTGTGCTTCCTCAAGTTGAGTAATTCGTATTGAAGTTACTTCTTGCCTCATCACTGTAACTTATGCATCAAGGGATTTAAATCCACGCTCCATGCTTGCCATCCTCCCCTCAAGGGCTTCAAATCTCGCTTCATACCCTCTTTCTCTTGGAACTTGCTCTCTTCTTGAACTTGGCTCACCCATTGACATTGGTTCACCCCTTGTAGAATCTTCCATTTCTTCATCTTCTTGAGCAAAAGGCATTCCCTCACCCCCCATTGTATATTCATCGTCTTCTCCATAATTGAAAATATGATTCTCTTTGATGAATTTATGAGTGGGGGTATTCAAGTGCCAATTCTCCTGATCATGTAGATCGGTTACCAATAGGCTCATTGCATTTGGAAGAGGGAATGTCCCTTCATCATCTTGAATGAAATAAAAGGGAGGCCTAGATGATACAAGAAACCTCATGTTTCTTAGCTTCTCAACATCAATCAAATATGAACCTCTCATCGGAGTATACCACTAAGATCATCATTGATTTTCTTAGCCAAAGGGGTGAGCATTCCTCCTATGTTAATCTTCCCACTTGGTGCCTTTGCTTGCTTCATGACTTGAGCAAGGAAAATATAAGAAAAGCTTATGCGCCTCTTGGTTAGCATGGCTTGAATAATGAAGAGATCATCAACTCGAATCGAAGTGTTCTCCGTTCGTGCCACCATAGTGTGAGCAAGGATCTTCAACACCATCCTTAGGACCAGATTTCTCACCTCATTTGATTTTGAGTATCCCGCTCTAAAGCCTTCCATTGTGATTGGGACAAGTTTATTCCACATGAAACTATGCTCAAAAGCTCTTTCCACCAACACATCACCTCCATGTGGCACTCCAAAGATGTCATCTATCTCTTCCAAGCTCAACTCTTGACGCTCTCCAAATAATTAAAATTTGATGCTTTGCATAGTATGGATGCTCTCATCTTCCAATGTGCTCATAAATTCAAGAACCACCTTTTCATATATTCTCCTATCTTCAAGGGTATCCTCTAAGATACTTCCCCATCCTATATTGTCAAATAGGACTTTGATGTTGTCATAAAGCCCTAACTTCACCAATGTCTCCTTAGATGGGAATTGAGTTGGTATAATGGTTCTTGACACAAGAATGGCAAATCTTGCTCTTCTTCATATGATTCCAAGTGAATATCATGAGCTTCCGGTGTCTTCGGATCTCTTCTTGGCATTTGTAAAGATGAAGAGGCATCATTTCTCCTCTTTTTGGAGAGAGAGACCATCAATTCCTTAGAAGTGATGGTGGCATTTCCTTTCCCTTTAGAATCCTTTTTCCTACAAACCACAAACAAGGCAAAGTGAGATTTGAGAAAATAATCCAAACTTTGTCAAGGTGTAAGCAACACTTCACACAAGTATCACTCTCCATTTAGCATTCATATTTCCCAAAAAATAAAATTTCCTAAAGAAAACAAGAATTTCATATTTTCTTAACAAAAGCATTAAGCACTTCCAAACTCATGCATGAGTATTCACATGAAAATGAATACATATTCACATGGAACTTTAAGTGAACAAAAAGAATGCCATGAATTTCACTTTGCAAATCAAGAATTCATAAATTCATGCCTTCTTCAAGCCTTAAAGAACTCAAGAAATGACTTTCTCACTAAAGAGTAAGCATATCCCTCAAAATTTCATGAACATGCAAACCTTCATTCAAGCTCAATTCAAGCATGCCTAAGTGCATAAAGGAAGCATAAATACAAGCCAATGCATGCCCATTTCCATGGTTCATCCACAAGTTCCTCCAATAATCAAGAAAAATCTTAGGTAAGAATTTCTACTTAATTTCATGAAAATGATGAAGTAAATACTCATACCACTTCATATCTTGCAAGTAGAAACTCATGGGAGCAAGAGTATAGAGCACATTACCTCATCTTAACTTGAAGAAACTCAACTCTTTACCCAAAAGAACCAAATTTTCGTTTTTGGAGCTAAAGTGGGTGAAAAAGTGAATTATTCGGTTCAAAATGTAGATTTTGAGATGGGTAATGAACCTATGGAAGGATTTAGCTTAATTCTAAGTGATTTGAGAGTAATTAGAGGAAGAGAATCTAGGTTTTTAGAGTGAGAAAGTGGGTTTGTTCTAAGAAAAGAAAATGAAAAACACAAAATGCAAGAGAATAAAATAGAAAAGCAAAAATAGAATTAAAAAAGGGGGGAGGAAGGGCCGGCGGCGCCCTGGCCGATCGCCGCCTGGACCGCTGCATAGTCTGAACCTCAGCCACCCAGCTGGCGGTCCAGCCGGTCGCCGTCCGGGTCGCCGGCAGATTGCTCCTCAACTTGTTTTGGCTGGTTCTGACGTGTTTTTCGACCCTTTTCGAAGCACCGGGTCCCTCTCGACTTCCTCTTGATTCTCCCTAAGCATTTTTCAACCTTCTTTTTCAACATTGTCTATTTTTTATGGTTTTTCTCAAAAATGGAACGAAAATTGCAACAAACTCAAAAATCGAAAAATAAAATAAAAACTCACAAAAACGAAAAAGAAAATGATACGTGTTGAGGTGCCTCTCAACTAGCGTTTTGTTTAACGTCGTTAGCTCGACATAGTCTCCAAGATCAAGCATCATTAAGAAGAATGGTCGACTCCTCCTTACACTTCTTCGAATTGAAATAGAGCTTAAGTCAATGTCCATTAACAACGAAGGTTGAACCATCATTCTTGAGAAGTTCGAATGTGCCATTCTTGAAATTCTTACTCACAATGTAAGGACTGGTCCACCTTAATTTGAGTTTTCTGGGGAAAAGACGAAGACGAGAGTTAAAGAGAAGAACCTCGTCACCCGGAATGATCACTTTGCTTCGAATCTCCAAATCATGAAACTTCTTGGCTCTTTCCTTGTAAATCCGAGAATTTTCATAAGCCTCGTTTCTCCATTCCTCTAACTCCACAAGATGGTTTTTCCTATTCAATCCGGCCTCCTTAAACTCAAGATTAATTTTCTTTAAAGCCTAAAAAGCCTTGTGCTCAATCTCCAAAGGTAAGTGACAAGACTTTCCAAAGACAAGTTGATACGGAGACATACCAATGGGAGTTTTATAGGCGGTTCGATAGGCCCACAAAGCATCATCAAGTTTCTTAGCCCAATCCTTCCGAGTAGTGATTGTCTTCTCCAAGATTTGCTTGATCTCCCGGTTTGCAAGCTCGGCTTGACCATTGACTTGAGGATGGTAAGGAGAGGTAATCTTGTGCTTCACTCCATATTTAGCAAGAATACTTCCCAACCACTTATTATTGAAGTGAGACCCCCCATCACTAAGCAATGCCCTTGGAGTTCCAAACCGAGTTAATATGTTCTTCTTCAAAAACTTGATCACAACTTTGGAATCACTAGTCGAAGTTGGAATGACTTCGACCCATCTTGAAACATACTCAATGGCAAGAAGAATATAAGAAAAATCACAAGAATTAGGGAATGGTCCCATGAAGTCTATCCCCCAAACATTAAACAATTCAACCTCAACCATGATGTTTTGAGGCATCTCATCCCTTTTTGTGATATTTCTCATCCTTTGACACCTATCACAATTCTTCACAAATGATTGGCAATCCCTAAAAATTAAAGGCCAATAGAATCCACTTTGAAAAACCTTCCAAGCCGTACGATTTGCCCCAAAATAACCCCCATTTGGTCCCTCATGACAATCTTCAATAATCTTGAGCCATTCACTATCCATAACACATCTTCTAATAAGACCATCGGCAGATCTTCTCCATAAATATGGATCTTGCCAATAATAGAACTTCACATCTCTAAGGAACTTTGCCTTTTGATAATCCGAGAGATTTGGTGGCAACTCTCAAAGCACAAGATAATTAGCAAAATCGGCAAACCAAGAATCCTTGCATTTCAAGACCATGATTCTCTCATCCGGAAAGCACTCATTGATATTCAATCTCAAGTCTTCACCTTCAACCGGATTTTCAAGCCTTGACATGTGATCGGCTAACACATTATCAACTCCTCTTCTATCACGAATCTCCATGTCGAATTCTTGTAGAAGGAGAATCCAACGAATCAAACGAGGCTTTGCATCCTTCTTGGCCATGAGATGTCGTATAGCCATATGATCCGAATAGACAATAGTATGATTCCCAACAAGATATGACTGGAATTTGTCAAAGGCAAAGACAATGGCCAAGAATTCCCTCTCGGTTGTTGTGTAGTTCCTTTGAGCACCATCCAAGGTTCTACTAGCATAATGAATGACCCGAAACACTTTATCTCTCATTTGCCCCAAAACCACTCCTAAAGCATAATCACTTGCATCACACTTCAATATGAAAGATTCACTCCAATTGGGCTTGATTAGAATAGGAGTAGAATGAGGGCTTTCTTCAATGTCTCAAAAGCTTTCAAACATTCTTCATCAAAGATAAACTTCACATCTTTTTGCAAGAGATCACAAAGTGGCTTTGTAATCTTTGAAAAATCCTTAATGAATCTTCTATAGAACCCTGCGTGACCAAGGAAACTTTGGATTGATTTCACATTTGTAGGGGGTGGAAGCTTCTCTATAGCAACAATCTTGGCTCTATCAACTTCCAAACCATCTCTAGAAACTTTGTGCCCAAGCATAATTCCATCCCTAACCATGAAGTGGCACTTCTCCCAATTCAAGACAAGAGAAGTGTCCTTACACCTTTGCAACACCTTTATGAGATTATCCAAACAAGAATCAAAGCTCTTCCCGAAAACCGAGAAGTCATCCATGAATACCTCCATAATATTTTCAATCAAACCCCCAAAGATAGACATCATGCACCTTTTGAAAGTGGCCGGAGCATTACATAACCCGAAAGGCATCCTCCTATAAGCAAATACTCCATAAGGGCATGTAAAGGCCATCTTGTCTTGATCCTCTAGGGCTATGGCAATTTGATTATATCCCGAATACCCATCAAGAAAGCAATAGTACTCATAGCCCGCCAAACGATCCAACATTTGATCTATAAAGGGCAAAGGAAAATGATATTTCCTTATAGCCGAATTCAAAGCCCTATAATCGATACACACTCGATATCCAGTGGCAACCCTTGTAGCAATAGTCTCATCATTCTCATTCTTGACCACTGTCATCCCCTCTTTCTTCGGAACAACTTGGGTAAGACTCACCCATTCACTATCCGAGATGGCATAAATCATTCCCGCATCTAGTAACTTCAACACCTTTTTTCTCACCACTTCTTGCAAGACCGATTCAACCTCCTTTGAGGTTGAACCTTAGGACGACAATCATCTTCCAATAGAATACGATGCATGCATATAGATGGACAAATACCCTTGATATCATCAATAGACCAACCAATAACATCCTTAAACTCCCTAAGGACACGCAACAACTTGTCCAATTCGGACTCTGACAAGTGTTGTGACACAATTACGGGTAAAGAGTCATTATCACCAAGAAAGGCGTACCTTAGGTGATCGGGAAGAGGTTTCAATTCTTGAGAAGTGTTTGAAGAAGATTCCACTTTAGTTGAACTCCCACTCTCCCCCGGTTGGTTGATATCAAGGTAATGAACCTCATCCTTCAATGATCCTTGATTTGCTTCCAAATAAGCAATAGACTCCAACAAATCATCCCAAGCATCATCCAAATCGGAATAAGAATAGAAAGAATTAGCGATGATTTCTTCCGTGAGATCTTTTGCCATAGATGTAGGCAAGGTGGTGATTGAATTGCATTCCTCATAGGTTAAGTCATCTCCTCGCTTCATAGCATCAAAGATTGAAAGAGTGAGGGTCTCTTCATTAACTCTAAACGTGAGATTCTCGTCTTGCACATCAATAAGAGCTCTTCCGGTTGCTAGAAAAGGACACCTAAGAATGAGGGGCATATCCTTGTCCTCCGGCATATCCAAGATAATGAAGTCTGCGGGGAAGATGAACTCCTCAACTTTCACTGATACATCTTCAACCACTCCTTGAGCATAAGATATGGAACGATCGGCCATTTGGAGACAAATAGAAGTAGGTTTGATCTCTCCAATATCCAGTCTTCTAAAAATAGACAATGACATCAAATTGATGCTAGCTCCAATTCTCAAACTTTTTCCCTCCAATCACACATGCTATTGTGAAGCTTCCAGGATCCTTCTTTTCAAAGGCATTTTCCTTTGAATCACCGCACTAACCTCCTCCGTTAGGCTAATTGTTTCAAATGCACCAAACTTTCTCTTGTTAGCAATGACATCCTTCAAGAACTTCACATATCCAGGCATATCTCGAAGTGCATCAAGCAAGGGAATGTTGATTTGTACTTTATTGAATATCTCCAAGAATCTCATCAACTTTTCGTCAACCTTATGCTTGGCTAGACGATGAGGAAATTGAGCCTTCGTAATAACATCCTTGTAGGGAGAGGAGCCTCTACTAACACTGCATTAGGAGATTCTCCTTGAACTTCTTTCCTTGAATTCTCTTCATTGGTAGGAGACTCCTCATAGGGTATGTCTTCAACAAGAACTTCATCTTTTCCACTTCCGGATGTAGCACGATTCTCATAGGCTCTTCCACTCCTCAATGTGATAGCATTGCATTGATTCTTTGGGTTTACCTCCGTATTACTTGGAAACTATCCCGGAGTATGTTGACTGGTGGCTTGGTTAGCCATTTGACTTATTTGGCCCTCCATCATCTTCACTTGCTTTGTCAAAGAAGTGAGAGAATTCTCCAATGCACTCACCTTTTGCCCGGTTTGTATGATAAACGAGCTTTGTTGATTTGCCATTTGTTGGACAAGTTGCTCAATAGAAGGAGATATTTTCTTCGGTTCTTCAATAACTCCTTGAGAAACGGAGAATCCGGGAGGTGGCAATTGAGCATTGTTAGGATTTCCGTAGGAGAGGTTAAGATGATTCCGGTTGTTCGGATTATAGGCTTGATAGCTTTCTTGATAACCATAAGAATTGCCTCCTTGTGGCCTTCCTTGGAATCCTCCTTGTTGTCCTTGGAAACCCCATTTGTTGAAATTTCCATATTGCCTTTAGTTAACAAAATTCAAGTCTTCACTTCCATTAGGCTCCAAGTTCTCTTGATATTGATGAATACTTTGAACTTGAGCTTGAGCTTTCCTCTCTTCTTCATATTGCTTCTTCATATTAGCAACTTCCATGGCCAATGCATCGAACTTCTCATCATTAATAGAAGCAACCTTCCTAGAAGGGGCCCTCTCCATTGGCCATTGATAGTTATTGGCGGCTATCTCTTCAATAATCCTCAAGGCTTCCTTGGCATTTCGATTCACTAGACATCCTCCGGAAGTAGCATCCACGATGCTTCTTGTGTGTGGTGTGAGACCACTATAAAAAGTGGTAATTTGTTGACCTTCCGTTAAGCCATGTTAAGGATATTTTCTCAAAAGCTCTCTATACCTCTCCCATGCTTCAAACAAAGTCTCATCACCTTGTTGAGAGAAATGTGAAATATCAGAAATAAACCTTTGAGCTTTGGATGGTGGGAAGTATTTAGAGAGGAAGGCCTTGCATAGATCATCCCATGTGTGAATGTTGGCTTTGTTTAGTCCCTTATACCAATCCTTGGCCCGGTCCCGTAGAGAAAACCCGAACATCCTCATGCGAATAACATCATTTGAAACTCCATTAAGCTTGATAGTATCGCAAATATCAAGGAACATACCAAGGTGGGCGTTTGGATCCCCTATAGGACTTCCACCGAATTGCTCACTCTTCACCATTTGGATAAGTCCAGATTTGAGCTCAAAATTATTAGCATTGATCGTTCCCCATTCTCCTCCTTGAAATTGTTCCGTTGGAGATTGGAACATATGGTTGAGAGGAAGTGGTTGAGCCTCATTTGCCCTTCTTTCTTGCTCATCCTTCCATGCTCTAAACTCTTCATTTCTTTCATAAGAGCTTCCATTGCTTGATTGTTAACCATTTCTTGATCTTCAATAGAATTCTTTCTTCTATGCTTTCTTTCAAAGTTCAAGATCAAAGGTTAAACGAGTCTTCCTTTGGACCTTGTGTGCATAAACCTACAAAACAAAAATTAAAAGAAACAATGCTTGAATTAGTAACTTAATAACCAAATCGACTATTGAAACTCAAACTAAGCATTCCCGGCAACTGGCGCCAAAAATTGATCCGCCCTCACTTTAGGGGTGAGGGTAGAGAGCAATAATAATCAATTATAGTATAATTGAGTCGAATCCTGAAGGAATGCTAGGTCGTTTAAGATTCAAGTAGTAATCCAATTATCTAACTACTATTCAAGCTTACAAGTGACATGTTTTTGTGTTTTGATTAGCTAATGAGAAATATAAAGTAAGTAACAAACTAGATAACAACTAATAGCAAGAGTTAACAAACAATAGTAGAAAGCTTGGTTCCAAATATAATCCGATAATTACTAGAGGCCTAGGTTTTAGGATTTGTTAGGATTAGCCATTTTAATCTAATTGATATGGGAGTTCTATATATAGTAAACATCAATTCTTCTCTCGAAGCAATCAATATTAGTGGATTAACCTATGACATCTATCTCCGCTAGGTCTCAAGATGCATAAATTAACTCCAAATAGCTCAATTAATTATCTAGAAGCTCCTACTAGCAAGAATTACTAATATGGTGTGATTTGATGCTAAGTGTTATGAATTAAAGCCTCCTAAGCATTTAACCAAACACCTTGTATGCACTCAATGATGGCCAATCAATCATGCAATAAAATTAAGTCCCAAACCACAAGACATATGAATTAGAAGGTAAATCCAACAACAAAATCTAAAAACCTAGTGATCTAGATCATATCTTCATATATTGGAACCAAAGGGAAATTTAGCTAGACATAATTGAAGGAATTAAACCATAGAAAATAGAAGAAATCATGATCAAAAGATAGAGAATTCAATAAGGAAGAGAATGGTGGAAGGGTCTTCAAATCTTCAACATAAATCTTCAACAATCTTCAAAATACTAAAAAGGAAAGAGGGAAATGTTTCTAGGGTTCAAAGAATGTTAAAATATGTCAAAGATACACCAAATAGGAAGATTTTAGGGTTAAATACACATTAGATGAGTTTTGGGTCGAGTTGGACTGAGTTAGACGAACTAACTCGGTCAAAACACTAAGGATAAGGACGGCGACACCCTGGCCGGCGGCCTGGCCAACCGCCGCCTGGGTCGCGGTAATCTCTGCAGCTTAGACGGCCAGCCGGCGGCCTGGCTGGCGGTCCAGCCGGTCGCCGTCCGGGTCGCCGTCGGTTCGGCCATTTTGCGCAGCTCCACCATTTTTGCTCATTCTCCCTCGTCTGAACTCCGATTCTCGATCCGCTTTTTGCTATGGACTCCTAACGAACCCCTCTTCAATATGGAATGATCAAATTGGCCAATTGAGTTCTCCATTATTCATGCAAAAAGCATAAAGAGTCTCAAAGAACGAGGAAAACATAATTAAAATCAAACTAGTGAAACCCTAACTCTATAGACTTAAATTCAACATTTCAAACCTAGGTTTCACCTTAATTAAGCTCGATTCTTCCTCGTTTCTAGTCTTCGATCCTTATCCACATGAATACTCTTTCCAATTCTTACAAAAATGGATCGAAAACCGAAAAGAGACGAGAAAAGTAAAAAGTATGCTACAAGTTAAGAAAACCTAGCATTTCTAACATTTAAGCACATAAATCGAGACTCAAACACATTCAAACACACTCAACATGCACATAAAATACGTGTTAATCACTTGCAAGTGAAGCAAACGAGTCGTGGAATCTTCATCAATCAAGCCAAGTATACTCGTGACATGCTCACTAAGTTTGGTGTTCAAAATTGCAAGAGCGTCAAGATTCTAATGAGCACAAACTTCAAGATAGATCCGAACTTAGATGGCAAGTCAGTCAATGCTATGAATTATCGTATATTGATTGGCTCTCTGCTCTATCTTACAACTAGCTGACCCGACATTACCTTTGTTGTAGGCGTCTGTGCTAGATTTCAAAGCAATCCAAAGCAAAGCCATTTCAAGGGAGCTAAGCACATTCTTCGATACCTTAAAGGGACCATCAACTTAGGTCTTTGGTATCCGGCGGAAGATGATCGCACGCTTAGTCGCTACTCCGATGCCGATTTCGGTGGATGCAAAGTTGATAGGAAATCAATAAGTGGAACGTGTCAATTCATTAGCAACAAGTTGGTTTCGTGGTTCTCCAAGAAATAAACTAGTGTTGCCACCTCTACCACTGAAGCAGAATACATGGCTGCGGGAAGCTGTTGTTCACAAATTCTTTGGCTAAAGTAGCAGTTGAAGGATTATAAAGTGGAATGCTCGGAAGTTCCAATTTTATGTGACAACACAAGCATAATCTCCATCACCCACAATCCCGTGCTTCATTCAAAATGCAAGCATATCGAAATACGCCATCATTTTATTCGGGATCATGTGGAGAAGCAAGATGTTAAGGTGGAAAAGATTCCAACTGAGGATCAGAAAGCGGATATTCTCACAAAGCCGCTTCCTCAAGCCCGCTTTCAACAAATTGTGCCTAGAACTAGGGTTGCTAGACCCTGGTGAGGAGAAGGTGGAGTAAAGGTGGAGAAGGCAAAGCGTGTTCCCTACCTACTCTCACGCTTTCCTTTCTGGGAAAGATTGTTGGGATAATTGGTTAAAGGGGAACCAGGTCTTTGCAAGTGGTGTGAAAGAGAAGACTTTATCTCCCCTAATCAGGGATGATAATTAAACCGAAGGGATGAAGTTCCCTTTAGGAGCATCGACCTCTACACGCTTCCACAGTTTTTATGAAAGCGCAGTTGGGTGCTCTTCCTTGATGAGTATCTCAGATTAATTTGATTAAGGTTGTTACTCGTACCACGGTATTCGTAAAACTTGTTCTGTCTTGTCAGAGCGGTGCACAAGTGGTACCTTGTGGATCTCTTGAGAGTCCAGCTTTTAAGCTTTAGAGCTTGGTACAATCTTGAGTCCCACTCCCAAATCCTTTAAATCCTTTATGCTGAAGAAATATGAAAGTATTGAGTTGATAATCCTCTTCAAGTTAACATACGCGTACATAATTTTTGGGACGTACTTTATGGAGTTGCTTGAATGATTCTCACTCAATTTTCTCACAAGCTTTCATGGTGGAGATGGAGACAGAAGCGCAAAGCGTGCTGAAGATCTTCACCACTGCTGATTGTGAAAGCCTCATTTGTTTTGAGTAATGTGAAGCACCAACCTTACAAAGGTTAGTGTCTATTCTCGATAATCTCGCTTCATGAAAATATGAGATAGCTTGCCAAAGTAAGGAAGTGAATTCATAGCTCTTTCATGAATGATGTGAATCTCATGTCCAAACGGTATATCCCTAGTAAAGCATGAGGCAAATCATATCATTCCATTAAAATCTATGAAGACACTCATCCCCAACCGGGTCCCTCGTGGATTTTGTAATCTCATCTCTCATGTTATAGAATTCACGAGATAGACCTAGCCTAGTAAGAGAATGACTTTACATTATTTTTATCTCTCAACATAAGTGGAGCGCTTCCCCTACAGAGTTAACACTCTCTTTAAAAGATAGTCCAAAGCTATGTTTAAGGGGGAAACACTTCTTCTTCGAGAGAAAGCACCTAGATGGGAAAAGACGCTCTCACACTTTCAAAGCGTGAACGTTCTATCCTTCAGCTGACGCTTTAACATTTGAGTACGTGGCGTGGTATCAGTCATTTATAATTTTGACTGACTGGTAAGTCTCCCCTTTGCGTCTTTCAATTTAAGTAAGTGAGTCAACGCAAAGCGTCTTCAAGAACCCTGTGCATGACCTACCGAAAATATTAAAGTGCTGATACAGACGCTTTCCGAACTAGACGCTCTCGTCTAAATTCTGAAGTATAGCAATCAGCCAAATTTCGAATCTTTCTAGAAATTAATCTCTCATTAATTTACTTATATGCTATATATCTATAAAGTAAGATATCACTCAAGTATAGTTTGCGTGTGATATCTTTGCATTTAATGCAAAGACTGTTGCAGTTACAGGACTCGAGACACACTCGCGCGTGTATCTCATGCGCGCTACCGAACCGCCAAAAACTTTTAATCTTGGCCATCGGACGTTTTGAATTACTTTTTCCCTAACCGCATGATTAAATTAATTGTCAGACACGATCTTAACCACTCACCCATTTTCCGGAACGTAATCTTAGCCACTCACTAAGACACGCCGCCCCATTACCCTTTTAATACTCTATACTTTTTTATGTACATATATTAAAACTATTTCTTTCATCACCTTCCTTATCATTCTCGCCATTTCTGCAAAATTTTTCAAGTTCTAAAACTCACAGAACTCTCTCTACTAAATCCTTTTTCTTACAAAACTTCAAGATGGTTAATGCAAAATGGCAACCCGCTCCTAGAAGCCGCTACAGAGAGTTCGTGTATACAGAGGCTCACGTTGATCGTAACCTACTCACCGACGGCAGAATCATCAAGAGAGCTATCCTAAATTCCGGCTTGGAGAATCTTCTCTTCCAGCATCCCAAGTACATCAATCCGGTAGGGGTTATCGAGTTCCTCTCCAACTTGAACTCAGAAACCCTAGTTACCAAAATCTCACTGCGAAAGTTTGATGAATCCGGCCTAGTTCACTCGGTGTCGACTGAAACTCTAGAGCTCGATGCTCTATTCGAAGATTCTTTCCCTATTCCACTCTGGGGAAGACCTGGAGTCTGCTAGAGATCCGGACATCTAGAAAGAGTTCAGGCGCTTCACAATGGATCCACACGCCATCTTCATCCGCAAACAGTCAAAGGCGACGTCGTTTCGCCCGCCCTTTGACAACATGATCAACAGTTGTGACAAAGTGCCTACTTTGTCACACCGGTAGCTGGTCCACCATCACAGAACAGAAGATTCATCTTCTGTCGGCAATCTGTGATACCGCGATCAACCGGACGCTTTACAACTGGAGAGCGTGGTTTGTAAAACAGCTTGTGGAGGCAAGCAAAACCGTTAAGGAAATGACGGAAGGCAAGAATAAGGGTTAACTTTCTTTCCTTGGGAAGTTGAAATATGGAATGAAAATTTCCATGTTTCTTGAGCACTCATGTCCAGCTCAAGAATGGCTAGTGGAAAGCAAGTACACTCGTGTGCTTTTCACTAAGGCGCTTCAAGGCGATGAGTTTGGAGTTGTCACCCCTCCTGCCTCAAACATCGAATATATAGAAGCCGAAGCGCTTATACTAAAGAAGGAGGAGGATAAGAAGAGGAAAAAGGGTAGAAAAGGCCCAAAGAACCCAAAGCACCATCGAGTGTCGGAGAAATCAGTCCCTTCCACGGCTGGGAAGCGTGGATTGGTAGATGAAGATGACAAGGAAAGCGCCGCTTCCTCTTCCAACACTTCAGATTTTGACAAGACAGTTGAGTCAGGCTCTGGAAGCCGGTGCCTAAGCCGCATAGATGGAAGAAGGAGAGGAAGTTGACGCACCAGGAGAGGATGTTGATCACATTGGCGCTCTCCACTTCACTGACGAAGCGTCCAGCTCTTCAGCAGATGGGGAACTCTATGCTGACGCTCCCCCGACTCCTCCATCTCCTACAATGTCCAGTCCGGTAGTGCAGACTATTGACAGAGAGCTCTTGTGGGCTGAAGAGGAAATCAGGGAATTCTTTAGAGAATTTTCTCTACCTCCATCCGTGCTGGAGGTTACTTCACGCTTCTTGAAGTACGTCCGAAGCCGTGGTACCAACGTTTACAAAGTTTGCTAGGCGGTACGGGCTAACGACCCCAAAGCGTTGATCGAGGAGGAGGCCTCGATCCTTAGCCACTTTGATTTGGAATGCTTCGACGACCTGATTGATGAACCAGAAGGTGTGGAAGCGCATCGAGAGGAAGGTCAAGGAGCTTGTTCCCTCCTACACCCTCGCTCCATCAACACCAGAAGGTGCCAATATCCAAGCGTTTGAAGAACAGCTCTCGGTTCTTCAAACCGCTCACGATGAGGTGGAGCGTGAGTGTGCCAAGCTGAAGTCAGCCATAAAGGAGAGAGAGAGCCAGCTCTCTAAAGCTGAGGAGGAGAAGAAGCAGGTGGGTGACAAGCTTTCAACTGCTACCACAGAGTTGCAAGCGCTAAAGGAGGAGATGGTGAAGAAAGAAGAGGAGCTCTCCACTGCTGCCACAAGCCTTGGAAGAGTTGAAGGTGAAATCAGCGGCTATGGAGATACAGTTTGCAGAGGAAAAAGGGCACATAGAATTAGCTTATGATGAACTTTTGAGCATTAAGGGACAATTTCAAGAAATTCCAGCCTTACGTTCGGAAGTGTTGAAGCTCTCTACGGAGTTGGATGACAGGGAGCATGTCCATAGGGAGCTTAAAGTTGCCGTAGTTGAACTCTCCACGACCAATAACAAGGTCGCCCAACTGGAGAAAGAGCTGAAAGAGGTGAAGGTGGAAAAATTCGAAGCTGATTCCACCGCCTGACAACTGAAGGAGAAGCTGGAGTCCGTGGTAAGGAAACTCGCGGACTTAGAAATGCAAAGGAAGCAGGCTGTGGCCATGGTGGGCCAAGCCGCGGCTGGAGTGCAAAGCGGATCTAGCCAGGTCGGGCCAAACACTGCGCTGGAGGGCATCTCCAACAAAATGGAGGCGCTCGCGGCTTTCATCCAATCTGAGTTCCGTGTGTTCCGTGCAAGCTTCGAAAAGTTAATTATTCTGACCAATGCGCGTTCTCCAGCTCCAATCCTTTCTGCCTAAGTCCTCGGCGCTCTCCTGGCATAAGGCCTCTTGAAGTCGGATCAGCCAAACATAACTCTACCAGGAGCCGCTAGCCAAAGCGCCAACATACAGTCTACTCCGTCCCGTCCTGTTTTTTATGCTGCCAAAAAGGGGGAAGTGACTGGGACACCAAGTGGTCATCCCACAATGGCCAAGGCAACTGAGGACGCTTCCAAGAAAGTGGAAGCACAGAAGAAGGGAGAAGCGGAGCAGCAGGTGATCATCTTGGATGAGCCAATCGATGCCGCTCCACTTCTAGCAGTGTCAGCAGCGCCACAAAAAGAGAAGCACAAGATCAAAGGGCCTGCTGACACCAACCCCAAAAAGAAGCAGAAACTGACTCCCGCAACAATAACCACGGAGGTTGGTGCACAACGCCAATTCCAGGAAGAATTGGAACTGATTTTGTTGCTCAAAACGAACTTCCACCTCCGTAGGTATCTGTTGAAGTACACTCCGACCAACGCCGCTAAAAAGGAATGCCTGGAAGTGATGACAAAATATAAGGCAGTGTCGGAGTGCATGGATGAAGTTTTTAATGAAGAGGCGGTGACAGACTTACAGCAAGTGCTTCATCTATTGAAGATAGAAGCGCTTGAAGTGAAAAGACTCTTTGTCGAAGGCCTGCGGACAGCTGATTTCGAGAAGTGCAGGAGACAGTTGTTTGCCAGGGACGAATCCGATAGGAAGAGGCTGAGGGATGAGGCTCCTAATGCCAAGTTTGTTGATGAGATTATTCCAGCTGACCTGAAGGAGGAGTGGAATGATGCCAAGGTGAAGTTCGTCAAACGCTTCTACTACTGGCAAGGTTTTCGCACTGAGTACGCCACGGACTGCTTCATTGCATACATGGATCATTGCAAAGCCTCTCTCTTCAACAAAATTTTGGAGTTGGCAGACGAAGTGACTCTCAAACTGCCAAAGAAAGAGAGCTACAAACTTCCACTCATTGGAGGCGCTATCCCTGATGAGGAAGCAATCAGAAAGGAGATCGAGGAATGTGCTGAATGGCTTGAAAAGAATGATCATCCTAACCGCTCTTTAGCTGCCATCAAGGATAGAGTTTACAGTGCCTATGGCATGATCCCTCCCTTCCCTTGAAAATGCTTCAAATAGATATTCATTGTATTTTTGTATTCAATTCATCATCTCACTAATACAATGATATCTTTTACTACTTTAAGATAATTTCTCATTGTCTTTAGTCTATTTTATGCTTTCATATTAACTGCTATAACTGCATTGTTATTGCGTTTTTGCCTAACCCACTCTCCTCTTATACTTAGCCTAGAAACTATCTAGATTTGTGTAAGCACTTGACGTTGAGTTTTGGCATCATCAAAAAGGGGGAAATTATTGGGATATAATGTTAAGGGGGAACTTGAATCAAGTTAAATAAACAATTTGTTTTGATTCGATTCTAAAACTCTAAGTAAAATATTTCCCTCCTATTCTTGATGAATCTAGACAAGTTTTTATTAGCAAAGCTTACTTGTTAGGAAGCTTTATTTTAGTCTAGAAGCGTTGAGAATGGAGCAGTCAGAGCTTGCAAAGCGTCAGTAAGTGAAGCGGCTCCAACATTGAATACGCCAGTAGTAAATACCAGACAAAGCTGTCATGGGGACGCTTCAGATAAAGATGCTCAGAGCGAGCTTCCGTAGAAGCAAAGCGCTCTCAAGTCAGCTCACCCAAAGCGTCTTTGATATGGAGTTGTACTCAAAGCGTCAATCAGTGCAAGTGTGACAAGTTTGACTCACAGAATCTAAGTTTGAAATTCAAACTTTCGGATGTCTGACACCTCACCAAATAAAGCTTACGTGTCGCCACACTATTGCACAACGGATACGGTTATAGTCTGGAAAGTCAAGGTAGGTGAAAGTCGCCATACCTCTAGGTGCGGCGGACATCCCTTCCTAGATCTGACAAAGTTGAAAAGAGACTGACACCCCGACTGGTCCGAATCCGAGAATTAAGGAACAAGCAACCTTTTCTCTCTCAACGGGAAGTAGGGTTCCTTACTATAAATAGAAGGAGTTGCACACACTAAAAACTAACGCACGTACAAATGATTCAAGCATTTACATTTGCAAGAACTCAAGAAAATTTCTTTCAAGTCCTTACTTCTTTCAAAGCGCTTCACTTTAGTGTGTCCTTAAGAACTCAATTCTTAAGTATTGTAACTACCTCACTTTCTAGGTTCAATCTCTTATATCCATAGCCTAGACTCTTGAGAATCCTTATCTCTTACTTGTGATTTCATTGTAAAGGATTCTACATACTTACGAAAATATAAAACCCCAAACCCCAAGTCTAGAGTGAATAGATTGAGTTGTAAGGTTGCCGAGCTTTTTGTAAAAGAGTATGTTGTTGTAAGGTTTCTCGAGAGCCAGTAAAATCTCTGAGTATTCAAGTGCAAGTTTGTTATTTGCCTTGAATCACTTCCCCTTGGAAGTATAAAATAAGGAGTACCGAGTGAAGGTATTCATCCCGTCGAGGATAGAGTGGACGTAGGAGAGGTGCTCCGAACCACTATAAATTGTTTGTCACATTACTTTTAAGTTATTTATTGCTTTGATTATTTGCATACACACACACATGCTTTAAATAACCAACTGGTTTTAATTACAAGAAAAACTCAAGTCTCACCACATTCCGCATAGTATCACACGAGCAAGAGGCTTTGAACGCTTCACTTAGCTTCAAAGCGTCTACTCGTCTAAAAGGCTGAAAATTGCAAGAGAAGTTAAACACTTCTCTACACACGTATTCCCCCCCCTCTCTATATGTGTAAGCGCCTTTCGGGACCAACACGCTTGTAAGGGTTCAGATCAAATTATCAAGCTTGCCTATAGGAGATCGATCTGGTAACCTGTTCCTTAGTCAATCCGCTAGTAGAAGACTAACATGCTGGTATCCTACTCCTAAGTGTACTCTACCTTGAAGATCTCAAGCGTGCTGGTATCCTGCTCTAGGTCGTGCTCATTTGCTTCATTAGATCACGGCGAGCTGTTCACTGCCACGTCAGCTCCTAACTAGGATGAATCCCAATGGATAGAAGTGTGTCATTCTCAACGGCTACTTCTGACACCTCTATAACTCCAACGGCTCTATTTCAAAATGGTGCCTATAAATACTTCAAGCCTTCTCCAGAATCAAACATGGGAAATTAATCTATGTTACATCAACCTCAATTTTGACATCCATATGTCGAGGGAGATGATTCACCCAATACATATGTTCCTCCTCAATTTCCTATAAGGAAGAAGAATATATTTCCTACTGGTGACTATCATTATTATGAGAGCACACCGGATAGTTATGTTCACATAACTATTCCACGCCCTCGTAACATGAAGGAGAAAATATATCCTTCAAGATTCAATTCGAAGAAGGAGAGACAATCTTACTTCATTGCACGTAAACACGGATGTGGTTATGACTCTCAGCATAACCCGACCTTCGTTTATAAGGCACCCTAAACAAAAGGCTACTTCACCTTTGAAGTCACGCCAAGTATGGGTACCAAAGGAAACTAACAAACTAGGACCCAAATAGATTTGGGTACCTAAAACTAAACCTTGAACGTGCAGAAAAAGTGGAAGGACCTCAACAAATAAGAAAAGAAAAAGAAGAAGCTATTTGGTACCTGGACAGCGGATGCTCACGTCACATGACTTGTGAAAAATCTTTTCTCATGAACTTCATTGAAGAAGAGGGTCCTTCTATAACCTTTGGTGATAACTCGCAAGGTTTCACTAAAGGGCATGGTACATTCTGTGTTGAACATGTGAAACTGCAAGATGTTTCATATGTTGATGGTTTGAAACATAATTTGCTTTCTATTTCCCAACTTTGTGATAAGGGTTATAGTGTCGAGTTTGTTACTAATAAGTGTATTGTTAAGAACAAATCGACTATGCAGATCGCTCTAACAGGTATAAGAAAAGGAAGTATGTACGTTGCAAACTGGAAAGATTGCGACAAGGGAACCTGTTTAGTAGCAAGGAGTTCCATGGAAAATACTTGGCTATGGCATCGCCGACTAGCTTATCTCAATTTCTAGGCACTCAACAAAATCTCGAGCAGAGACCTCGTACGTGGCATTCCTAATGAAGCATTCGAAAAGGATCAAGTATGTGCAGCTTTTCGAAGCGGCAAGCAAACGAGAGCATCATTCCAAAGCATTGAAGGAACCATAACTTCGTGTATGTTAGAGTTGTTGCACATGGATCTCATTGGTCCTATATCACCCATAACCTAAATGGAAGAAAATATACTCTAGTGGTAGTAGATGATTTTTCACGCTTCACTTGGGTAGCTTTTCTTTTCAGGAAAAAGGACACGCTTCAGCAACTTTCAAAGTTATTAAAGCAACGTTACAAATGAAAAGAGTCAAACAATGATCTAAATACGCTCCGATCGAGGAACACAATTCTTCAATTTAGTTATAGAAGCGTACTGTACGGAGCAAGGCATAAAGTATCAAACATCACCGGCCCGTACTCCACAACAGAACGGAGTAGCTGAGCGAAGAAATCGCACTATCAAGGAAGCGGCACGCTCGATGCTTGCCGATGTAGAATTACCAAAGAGATTTTAGGCAGAAGCAATTTATACCGCTTGCTATGTTCAAAATCATACTGCCATCAACACAAGACACCAAAAGACCCCATATGAAATATGGACAAGGAATATACCAGATATATCTTGTTTTCACATCTTTGATTGTCGATGTTTCATTCACAATAATGGTAAGGTAATGTTGAGAACGTTTGATAGCAAAGCTGACTTTGGAATATTCTTAGGATATTCTGCAGTAAGCAAAGCTTTCCGCGTCTACAACAACTAAACCCTTATGGTGGAAGAAATACCTCATGTTGTATTTGATGAAATTTCTTTCAAGAAAGTGCAGGAATAGGTAAATGAAATCAATGAAGAAGTGACTCACTCAACCGTGGATATTGAGTCACCAAGCATGGTAGAACTTGAAGATGTAGAGGAAAGAATGGAACAGGATCCAAGCAAAACGCTTCAAGAAGGGTCAAATCCAAGCTCTTCAACAAATGATCCTCACACTTCACAAGATAAGAATTGTGAAGAAGCTCCATCATCTCTAGAGAATGTTGACAAAAGTGGAAGTAGAAACTAATCAGAAGAGGAAAACGAAGAAGAAATGAATCGAAAGAAATTGTGGTTATGATACCATGATACAACTCAAGTTATTGGTGATCCAATCAAGGAGTAAAGACACGTGGTATACTATACCACGCAGAAAGCTGTTTATTTAGTTGTTTCCTATCAAACACCAAACCAACCACGGTAGAAGAAGCAATGGAAGATTCTAACTGGATAAAAGCAATGCAAGAAGAGCTCAACAAATTTGAGAGAAACAATGTTTGGTACATTGTGGATCGTCTAACTCACCAAGAAGTGATTGGTACCAAATGGGTTTTCAAAAATAAGACTGATAAAAACCATAATGGGGCTCGCAACAAGGCGCGCTTAGTCGCAAAAGGATACTGTCAAGCAGAGGGAATTGACTATGAAGAGACATTCGCTCCAGTTGCTCGCCTTGAAGCGAACGCATGTTTCTTGCTTATGCTACATCCAAAAAGTTCACTGTATATCAAATGGATGTAAAGAGCGCTTTTCTTAATGAATGGTTGAAAGAGGAAGTGTATGTTGAGCAACCCCCAGGATTTGTGAAGGGAGATAAAGTGTATCGCTTGAATAAAGCCGTCTACGGTCTTAAACAAGCACCTCATGCATGGTATGATACATTCTCACAATTCCTCATCGACAACAGATTCAAAAAGGGGAGAGTAGATAGAACTCTCTTCACCATCAACGAAGGTGAAGACATGTTATGGGTTCAAATCTACGTGGATGATATCATTTTTGGATCTCCCAACACCACGCTTGGTGAAAGATTTACAGATCTCATGAAGCGACAATATAAAATGTCGATGATGGGGAAGATGTCTTATTTTCTTAGATTACAAGTTAAGCAGAAAAGTGACGGTATCTTCATCAATTAAGCAAAGTATACTCGAGAAATGCTGATTAAGTTTGGTATTCAAAATGCTAAAGCAACCAAGATTCCAATGAACACAAATTGGAAGATCGATCCAGACGTGAAGGCAAGCTAGTTAATGCAACAGAATATCGAGCATTAATTGGATCACTTCTCTACCTCACAGCATAGGAGTCTGTGCTCGCTTCCAAAGTAATCCAAAGCAAAGTCACCTAGAAGCGGCAAAGTATATCTTACGTTACCTCAAAGGGACCATAACCTTAGGTCTGTGGTATCCAGCCGATGATGATCTCACACGTAGTGGTTATTGAGGTGCTGACTTTGGTGGATGCAGAGTAGACAGAAAATCCACCACTGGGACGTGTCAATTCCTGGGAAACAAGCTTGTTTCTTAGTTTTCTAAGAAGCAAACAAGCGTTGCAACCTCTACAACAGAAGCTGAATATATGGCAGCTGGTAGTTGTTGTTCACAGATACTGTGGCTTAACTACCAACTTCGAGATTATAAGATTGAAGTCTCAGAAATTCCTATCTACTGTGACAACACAAGCGCAATTGCCATCACTGAAAATCCCGTGCTCCACTCAAGATGCAAGCATGTCAAAATCCGACATAACTTCATACGGGATCATGTGGAAAAGAAGGATGCCAAGGTATTGAAAATACCTATTGAAGATCAAAGGGCTAATGTTCTCACTAAACCTCTCGCTCATGCAAGGTTCACTCAATTATGCATGGAATTGGGTTTATTAGATCCGGAAGAAGAAAAGGTGGAATAAGGTTGAAAGGTAAGGTAAGTCCTTAATGAAGAATGTTTCTCTCTCAGTATCCTGGCAGGAGATTATGGGATATTTGATTAAGGGGAAACCGATCTTCATTCTAAGTCTAGAGTCTGCAAGTGGGCACTAGGATAAGTCTTAGTTTGTAGTTTACACTTGCCACCCACAAGTGAATGTTTTCGCTTGTACACCGTTAGCATGTGTTCTTGCTATCTTCTGTAAGTGGCTGGCTACACTTACCTCCATCAAGTTAGGTGCCATACACTTAATTACGGGAGTTGGAGCTCAATCCCATGTAAAACCTATTGTCTTTTAAACAACAACTAGCTCCCTTGATCTGTCTAACATGTCCATCTGTAGAAGATCTCGCTATATAGACGTTTAGTCTATTTTCTCTCTCGCTCGTGATTAACTGTGAGCTCCCCTACTTACAAGTGGTGGATCAACTCACGAACATGACACATCATGGATATATGAGACGGCTTGCCCTAGTAAGGGTTGAGGAAACTCAACGCCCCAACTGGATCCCTCGTGGATTTTGTAGTCTCATGAACATTTCATGATTGTAAATATATGAGAAGAACTACTCTTGTATAGTTAAAGGATCTCATAAGTAATCATTTCACTATCTTTTCTCGTGGCGGACGCTCCAACCATGGAGAAAGTGAAGTTAAAATGCGCTCTCTTTCTCAAAAAATGTTTTTAACTTGAAGCGGAGAAGTTGTGAAAGACTCGAGCGGTGGGCTATCAACATAAGTCAAAGCGATTCGCTCATCAGAAACGCTTTGAAGCGTGCCCAGAGTTTCGCTCATCAATGTGGTATCAGTCAACTACGATGTTTGACTGACCAGTAAGTCTTTCTTTCATGTCTTAAATATCAAGTAAATGAATTAAGATGATGATTATGACAGGGAACTTCATCTAATTCATTGAAAACATGAACTAAAATGGCACAAGTGCTTGCTGAATTAATCGCTTGTGATTACATTCTGAAGCACAAAAGCCAAGCACATTTTATATATCTTAAAAGCAAATCGCTTTTCCCCAGCACTTTGTAAGGGGGAACATAAGTGATTCACTTTCAAGAAATACGTTATTATAAAATGTAAAAGTGCTTTCAAAATATCGCTTTAAATTTATTTAGTCTTATCATGAAGACTCGCACTCAGTGTGAAATCTTCAACATTTAATGCAACTACAGTGTAGGGTACAGGAACCAATCCACTCGCGCAAGTCAGTTACACTCGCATACTTGAACCGCCAAAAACTACCCCAATCCTAACCTTTCACGCTAAACTGCTCCATCTGTGACCGTTGGATTGACTTCTCAACCAACCCACGATCTCACTTCAATCTTAGCCGTTGAATCTGAAAAGACGATTCTAGATCCAACAACACAGATTATTTCCCTTACTTTTCGAACTGCAATATATATAAACCTTTATCTCTCACTATTTTCACCAAAACAAAACTTTCCATACTTGTGAAAATCCAAACTAAATTCCCAAATTCTGTCCTATCTTATCACAGTCCAGAAAATTTCCAAATCCTAACCCTAGAAATGGCGATAACCAAAACCATCGTCAGATTCGCTGAAGGAGCCGAAAGATCAATGGAGAGAACTGCAGATGCAGATGCAGATGAAAGGGTAGAAGAAGGAACACAGGAGACTACTGTGAGCATAATCTCCAACGAAATCACAGGATATATGCACTAAGAGGACATATACATTCCTGAACATATTCAATATAGTGGATTTGTTGGGAACCCTTTGAAACTGAGTTTTGATAATGCTATTACAAACCACACTTAGATATAGGTTTCAAGTGGAACGGGATGGTCTCCGTGTTTGGATCAGTCAAGCTTTACCCGGACAGGTTGCTCATGTAAAGGTCAAGGTTGGAAGTGCAACCTGGTACCTAAACCACCCAATCTGTCATACTGTTCCATTAAGTAAATTGTCTATGTAACCTGCTCTTACCATGCCAGAAGATTTCACACGAAGGTTACAAAGAGACTGAAGACAGTTCGAGGTATAGGAAGCTCGACCTGTGAAGACCAACCTGAGTTGTGGTTGAGAAACCTGTTCTCACCCAACGACAAGAATTATGTCAGTGTACGGTACTGCAAATCCTGACACACTTCCAATGGCTCTATTTCAAATGCTTCTCTATAAATACCTCAACTCATTCCAGATTGAAGTACGGGAAACTCAATATACAAGCCGAAACACTGCAGAAATCTCAAGCTGAAATTCATTCAATCAACACTCGAAATTACTAGAGTTTTCCCAAGTGTTGATCTTTGTAGATTTCTGATCTCTCTGGAAACTGTCTAACTAGAACACATCACACACACTCTCACTACCATCAAAGTTGAAAAACTAGTGTAGTTGATTGAGTTGTATTCCTTACGACGATAGCTATTCACAGCTTTCTAGTTTGGATATTAACGCTAGTTGTTTAGCGTTGGTAAGATTGTATGATAGTTTGTATGTAAGTAAGAAGAGACACGACTCAAGAATCGTGTTAGATTCAGTCTAAGAGAAAGACTTGAATTTGGACTGGTCCTCCACCAGTGTTAAAAGGAGCGAAAAATCTCAAGTTAAGGGATTACAGATTCGACGGAATCTGGCGTGGACGTAGGAGTTGTTTACTCCGAACCACGATAAAAACTCCTAGTGTCTCTCTTGTTATTTACTTATTCATTTACACAGTTTGCACATTCACAACCTGCACCACTATAACCTGTCTTGCATGAACACTTGTCTGAACTAAAGTTTCCTTTGAAAACTATTTTGAAACCTGTTAGCCAATCTTTCCACCAAACTTCCGCATGCAGGTTAGTTTTGTAAGCTCAGCAGTTTACTGATTGAGCTGGAAAAACTAAACTGCTCTGATATACTGTAGTGACGACTCAGTAAGATCAAATTGTTTTGAAAAGTCAAAACTGTTGGCTAAATTGGTGTATCCCCCCCCATACACCAATAACTATTTATCGGGACCTACAAGTGGTATCAGAGCGGTGGTTCTTTTGACCACTACTTCTACATACTAGAAGCTTTCTGTGCTTTCGTGTCAAATTAAACTAGATCTCTAGAACTTGTGTTTGTGTATATATACATAAACTGTCATTATGGAAGCTTCACTTCTCCGCGTCTGCGAAGATTTCTCTATGCAGGGATATGAAGACTGGAGTTTTCGAATAAAGATGTGCGTCCAAGCTCATCATGTGCTGATGTGGGATGTCATCGAGAATGGTCCAACACTCATCTACGAACCCTACGATACTGATGTTTCTGGAGAAAAAGTTTCCGAAGCAACGTATGTGCCAAAGATCAAAGATCCTAGAAAATTCACAACTGAAGAAAGAAAGGAAGCTGGACTTGACAGCTTCGCAAAAGGATTGATCTCTAGCACAGTTAAGGGAGTCCACCTGGCCAAGATAAGAAATCTTGGAACTACAAAGGAAATGTGGGACACCTTAAAAGCCATAAGCCTTGGATCAACAGAAATGCTGGAAAACAAGCTGTCAGTGGCATGCAGTAAATTTGAAGAATTCAAAATGCAGCCAATGGAGACCATTGATCAGCTCAAGAACAGATTCACAATGATCACTTTGGAGATCGCAGCTCTCAAGAAAGACAAATACACACAGCGCGAACTCAACCTCAAAGTTATCCAATCTCTTCCAGCAAGCTGGCATGTGTACAGTGCCATGCATCGTGGCAGGTCGGACATCAGCAACCTGTCAACCGAGCAACTATTTGATCTACTCATCGGAAATAAGTTTGAGATGATCAGACTTCACGGGTCAGAACAAGCATCTTCAAGTAAGAAGGCTGAACCCGAAAAGAAAGAAAAGGATGCTGCATTCAAAGCTGCATCAATTATAGAAGAAAAAGCAATCCCAAAGGACTTATGCTCCAAAATGGAGAAATTATTGAAAGACTATGCACTCATGGCTAGGAGAAATGAAAAGCTTGAAAAACGTTTCAACAAATTCCGTAAATATCACAAGGATTTCAAGAGAAATCAAACCACCTCTTCTTCCAACAAGAAAGGTGAAGGTATATCAAAACCCTCTAAATTCAATTCTTCTAACACTCCCACGGGTGGCTGTTTTGAATGTGGCAGACCAGATCACTATAAGTTAGACTGCCTAGACTTATCAAAGGCTGAACGTGAAGAGCTCTGCGGAAAAAGAGATCAAAAGCTTAAGGAGCAGCGCAACGCCATGATCGCAGCTGAGGAAGAGGCCAAAGCAATTGCCACATTATCAGACTCAACCTCCTCCGACGAAGATGATGATGAACTGGATGAGGAGGAATGTCGCTTAGCTGACGAGGAACTTGAATATGAGGAATGCTTCATGGGAAAAGATCTCGATCTTGTTCAAAACAAGGTTGATACTGAAACCTCTTTTTCGTATTCAGATAACTCCGAACATGCAGGTATTGAAATACCTGAAATGCCAACGTATGAAGAGTTTCAACAACAGCTTGATGACTACAAGAAGCTCTCAGAAATGTTTAAGCAAGTAGTCATAGAAGGATCCAAGCTGGAAGATGAAAACTTGAAACTCAAAACTGCCTTAAATGAAAGCTTCACTCCATATGATGAAGCAAAAGAAAAGGAGATAAAAACCCTAAAAGTCCACATGGGTCAATTAGCTTTAAGGGAAGAACACCTTAAAGAAATGCTCACTGAAAGGGATAGTGAAATCAACAACCTGAATGGCAAACTGATGGATCTCTCAAAAGAGCATGAGAAGTTGTTGCAGAAAGAGCTCAAGCTTCAACAAGTACTGATGAAAATGAACAAAAATGGTGAAAAGCTTGAAGCCTTGCAAGCTGCCCAGAGACCTGCTCACATAAAGCTTGGCATTGGATTCCATGGTCAAACCAGCGGAGCCAAAGAGAAAGAGAAGGTCTTGTTTAAGAAAGAAAAAGGATTGGCTATAAGCAAAGCTCATCACACACTACCAGATAAGCGGCTCAAACTAAAGAATCCAGCTCGACAACCTCAAGCAATCTTGGTGAAAGAGCATGGAAAGCCTGCCATCAAGAAGCAACAGCTAAAGTCGTCAGTTGAACAAAAACAGGTTGAGCTTCCTAAGAAACTGTATGGGCAACCTACTTATCAAAAGGGAAGCCAACCTGCTCCAAGAAAAGTTAAACTGCTAGCAGAAGAAAAGCAGTCTCTCATCCAAGAACCATTCAAACTGCTCAATCACAACGAAACAATCACTATGAGCTGCAAGCAAATCGTCAAACACTTGATAATGAAGGTTACTGGTACGATCATCATTGGTACCAATATCCTGAGCTGTCAAGTAGGCTCTATCAATTTCCAAATGGAAGTGGATTTGGAACTGATTACTGCAGATGTGGATATATGGAGCAATGTTATCAAAATGATCATTATCAACCTGCTCATTATCAACAGAAGTCTGCATATGAAACCTTCCACTCAATAAATGAGCAATGGATCAAGCCACGAGTCAACAGAAGAGTTTCCAAAAGAGAAAGCTTGGAAACCAAGCTGCTAAAACTCAATCTGCTAACAAAGCACCCAAATTCATGTGGGTTGCTAAAACTATCTAAATTGCAGGATGGGAAAACTCAAAGGAGAAAGCGAGCAGCTCGCGGCGCGATCTGGATCATTGACAGTGGATGCACAAAGCATATGACCTGCGACAAAAGCTTGCTTACAAACTTCACTGAATGTGATGGACCTCTAGTTGCTTTTGGAGGAGACTCTAAAGGGAAAATAAGAGGTTACGGTAATTTAGTTGTTGGTAAAATAACAATATCTAATGTCACATATGTTAAAGGTTTAAATCATAATCTCTTTTCAGTAAGCCAGTTCATGCTCTACTGGAAAAAGAGTAGAGTATTCTGCTAACACATGTGCTATAAAGAACAAGGAAGGAGAAGAAATTCTTCTTACCGGTATCTTGCAGGATAACTTGTACATAGTATAATGGTCAGATGAAAAAGAAACCTGTCTGGTCACCAAATCTGCACCTGAAGTTAGCTGGCTATGGCACAAGAGACTGTGTCACTAAACTTCAAAGCCATTAACAAGCTTGCTCGCAAGAAGCTCGCAGATGACCTTCCAAATCAAGTCTACTACAAAGATCATGTTTGTGAAGCCTGTCAAGCTGGAAAGCAGACCAAATCGTCATTCCCAAGCATTGCAGCTCACAACATAAGTAGAATCTTGGAATTACTCCACTTGGATCTATTCGGTCCAGTGACTCCTAGAAGCACTAATGGTAAAAAGTATACTCTCGTTATTGTTGATGATTACTCACGATATACTTGGGTTATTTTCTTACATAAAAAGAAGGAGACACTAGTGGAGCTACCTGCGCTGCTCACCAAACTGTCAAACATGAAGAACAAAAGTGTGATCTCAATCAGATCCGATCGTGGAACAGAATTTCTTAATCATATGATCGAGTCCTACTGTACCAGAAATGGAATCACACATCAAACTTCAGCAACTCGCACACTTAAAAGTATACAGTTAATATACACGCATAAAAGTATGCTTTTGCAGTATATAACCCCAACACGCACACCTCAACAAAATGGTGTTGTTGAACGACGCAACAGGTCTCTAAAGGAAGCAGCTCGCACAATGCTGAATGAAACCAATCTTCCCAAGAAGTTCTGGGCAGAAGCTATCAACACAGCTTGCTACACTCAGAATAGATCAGTCATTCATAAACGACATGGAAAAACTCCATACAAGCTGTGGAAAAATAAGAAACCTTGATTCAAATATCTTAAATCTTTTGGTTGCGTGTGTTACATTCATAATAATGGGAAATCACAGTTAAAAACATTTGATAGCAAAGCAGATCCAGGAATATTTGTAGGATATTCAGAGATCAGCAAAGCCTTCAAAGTTTTTAACAAGAAGACTCAGATTATGGAAGTAACACCACATGTTATTTTTGATGAATCTATCTGTGAGTACAGGGAGACTCAACCTGAAGAAAGTACAGGTGCAAATCAAGATCAAGCAGGCTCCAACACGCAGTTTCGAGATGAAATACTTATATGGAGTCCAACCGACTTGGAAGAAGAAGAAAGTCAGCCTGTACAAGATTCCAATTCACAAAATCCACCTATTCAGCAAGGGGGAACAAACTAAGGGGGAACCGAAGCTCCTCCAACCAGCTCCTCTTCAACTGATCCAGAAACTCCAAAAGAACCTGCAGTCAATGCAGAACTGTCAGTGGATCAGCTTGCTGAACAATTTGAACAGCTTGACCCTTTCACTCCTCAACCTCTACCTGAGTTTGAAGATCCCTCACCAGACCATGAACCTATTCTTACAGAAGAAAAAATCTCTCGTCGAAGGAGATGGGTCGATGCTCATCCTGAAGATCTCATTGTCGGGAACCCAAATGCGGGTGTGAAGATAAGAAGACAGATAGGTGAAAGCTGTCTATTAAGCTGTTATCTCTCCTACTCTGAACCCAAAACCGTTGAGGAAGCTCTCACTGACCACTACTGGGTTACAACCATGCAAGAGGAACTCAACGAGTTTAAAAGAAATGAAGTATGGTCACTAGTTGATCGTCCTACACATCAAGGAGTGATTGATGTAAAATGGGTGTTTAGGAACAAGAAAGATGAAAATGCTGAAGTAATCAGAAACAAGGCAAGATTAGTTGTCAAAGGTTACTATCAATAAGAAGGGATAAACTATGATGAAACCTACGCACCAGTGGCAAGACTAGAAGCAATTACGTTGTTTCTAGCATATGCAGCTCATCAGAGGTTCAAAGTCTATCAAATGGACGTGAAGAGTGCTTTCCTCTATGGAATCCTTGGAGAAGAAGTTTACGTTGAACAACCACCAGGTTTCGAGGAAGCAGGTCCAGAGAAAGTTTACAAACTGCACAAAGCAGTATATGGTTTGAAACAAGCTCCCAGAGCTTGGTATAAAACATTGTCTACATTCCTACTGCATTCTGGCTTTAAAAGAGGATCGGTCGACAGAACTTTATTTACTTTTAAGTACAAGGATGATATTCTTCTTGTGCAAATTTATGTTGATGACATTATCTTTGGATCTAGGTCAAAGTTTCTATGTGACAGGTTTGGAGAACTCATGAAGTATGAGTACAAAATGTCCATGATGGGGGAGATGAACTTCTTCCTCGGCCTACAGGTCAAGCAATCTGCGGATGGTATCTTCATTTGTCAATCCAAATATGTTAACGAGCTTGCAACCAAATTCGGTGTCCAAGATAGCAGACCACTAAAGATTCCAATGATTGCAAATGGAAAGATGGATCCAGATTCTGAAGGGAAACCTGCCAGCATGACTTTGTATAGGGGAATTATTGGTTCTTTACTTTATCTTACTGCAAGTCGACCTGATATTTCTTTTGCAGTTGGAATATGCGCTCGATATCAAGCTAATCCAAAAGAATCTCATCTAGAAGCAGCCAAGAAAATTCTTAGATATGTCAAGGGAACTGTAAACTTCGGTTTATAGTACCCTTGTGATGATAATTTTGAACTAACTGGCTATGCAAATGCAGATTATGGAGGATGCAAACTGGATAGAAAATTCACATCAGGAACCTGTCAGTTTCTTGGAAGCAAATTGATCTCTTAGTTTTCAAAGAAGCAAACTTCAGTTGCTACTTCAACAACAGAAGCTGAGTACATGGAGACAGGAAGCTGTTGTGCACAGATTCTTTGGTTGAAACAACAACTCAAAGATTATGGAATCACAGTTCGTAAAGTTCCTATCTTTTGTGACAGCACAAGCGCTATAGCACTCACTGTGAATCCTGTCTACCATACCAGATGCAAGCATATCGATATAAGGCATCACTTCATTAGAGATCATGTAGAAAAACAAGATATAACAGTTGAGAAAATCCATACTGACATCCAAAGAGCTGATATTCTAACGAAACCTCTCATGGAAGAGAGATTCAACATGCTGTGTGGAAAGCTTGGAATGCTCAGAATGGATACACAGCCTAAGTCAGAAAATGGAAGCAGTTCACTAGTACAGGTCAGCCAAGAGCAGACTGACTTGGAAACTGCATGCTAACAAAAGCAGTTCGCTAGAGCAGGTCAGCCAAGAGAAGACTGACTTGGAAACTGCAGCTCAAAAGAAGCAGTTTGGTGACACGCAGCTTGAGGCCATAAACTGCGTTGAAAGTCAAAATTACTAGCCAACCTTTAAGGGGGAACTGGAGATATCGTATCAATCTCCATTTAATTCTTAGCAGAATTTATTATTTCTTCTCCTTACTTATCCTTTCAAAAATCTTTTTCAAATCTTTTTACTGTTAAGTGTTTGAAAAGTTTTTCACTAAAATCGAGGGATTTATGTCAATCTAAGAAGGAAAAGGAAGAGAGAAGAAACGCGTGAAACTCACCTTCTCTGAATCACCTTTTTCACGCGTCTCCCCAGCCGTTGAGATTTATTAACAAAATCTTAACCGTTGGAGAAAACTCTATAAATAGGGAGAAATTCTTGAACTCCTTACGCGTTTCTTAAAATCCTCTGAAATCAAATTTCAAAATTTCTTTCGCTTCTCTTCAAAAATCACAAATTCTCAATCATTCCTTACTCTCTGCAAAAATGTCTACAAATTCACTAAGTGCTCAAGTAAGAAACAACCCCTCTCAACTTCTTTGAGAAAGTTGCTGTGCTAGACAAGTATGGATACAAAGGCCTGGATCCGATGATTGAAGCTATCACCCAATGTGATGGTTTCTTCAATATCATCACTCAACATCCACGAGTGACGCTACCGATGAATGTTGCTTATTTGCTGTGTTCTTTGGAATCAACGGCCGGAGATCCCACAACGACAATTTTTCTAGTCAACAATGAAGAAGAACGGCTTCATCTTCTTCCACTCGTCCTCCAGACCTACAGATTGACGGATGCAGGAGCTATCATGACAATTGATGACGTGCCCATGGATGTTGTCAACGACGTGTATCAGCAAGCTCTGTTCGAGCCCAAAAAGGTTTACGATCAGAAAACCTTCAACCGCCACAACTTGAAGTCTGAGTACAGATTCCTCTTTGAGTTCATCCACAACGTGTTCTTTTCGTATCTAGGCTCGAATGAAGCTGTTACTCTATTGAAATTCAAATTGCTGACTGCTGTAGTGAAGCAGTTAGATGTTAACGGGCCAGGGTGCTAGTCAACCTGTTCATCAAAGAGGCCGCAGAGCGACCTGCCAGAATCAAGGCCAACATGCAGCTTTGTCATGGCACCAAGCTCTCCATCATACTGCAGAGAACACTTACAAATCGTATGTGGCCTGTCTGCACCGGATTTCCTGATGACAAGCTGGTTCCTCACACCTGCAACTAGCTGATCATGATACTTAGCATTCTGCCACACAAGATCAACAAACCAAAAGGTGCAGCCAAGCGTTTGCTCACAGAGATGTGCGATTCAAAGGAAGATGAAGATAAAAGTGAAGATGGCAGTGAGAATGAAGAAGAAGACAGTGATGATGCTGAGTTAGTCAGAAAAGGGAAAAGGAAGATGACGGATCTGCCGTCTGCGCCCTCACAAAAGCGCACCACTCGATCTGCAGCAGCAACCTTCGTGGAGGCAGACTCCAAGCCTACTAGTCCAACGCAGCCTGCCCCTCCACAGGTTGATGTGGAACCTGCTGGTGTCAAGTCCACTCCAGGCTCTTCATCCAAAGCTCATGACCAAGCCCCAGACTCCGCAGCTCCAGACTTCACAGCTCTTGGCTCCTCGTCCGTAGCTCCTCCATTCAACAGCTCAACTACAGTTGATAAGATGTTATCCTTCTTTAACGTAGAATTCCTTAAAATGTCTCGTAAGGTTAACATGTTGGAACTGGAAAACAAGTTGTATGTTGATGAAAAGGTTGCAGCTTTACAAGCTGAGAATGCCAAGCTGTGGGAGTTCATCAAAGCTCACATTGGTGAAAAAGATGCATATGGGCAGTTCGTGATGGACAAAGGACAGTCCAGCTAGGAGGAAACTGCAAGATCAGAAACTGTGGATAAGTCACAGTTTGCATAGTTATCAAACACTCTCTAGCAATGGCAGCCAAATCCTTCTCTCACAATGTCCATCAATCAACCGGTACAAGCACGCAGCAAAATCATCCAACAACTACCGAAGAAAAGATTCAACTCATTCAATAGTACATTCTCACGGAGCCCTCTGCAAATTTCTCTACCTACGGCTACGCCAGTCTCGACGAGATGTATGCCTCCATCAAAGCTGCGGAAGGGTTCTACAAAATCATCACTCACGAGCCTAAATTCTGGCTTCCGCAACAAGTAGCCATGTTCATCCTCTCATATTTTTACACGGAGGATGTAGACTCCGCCGCCTTCCATCTTCTGATGCCCAACCAGCCCGACGAGCCTATTCCCATTCTGCCGCTCATCTCTCAAACCTACGAAATCGCAGATTCGGGAACCGTAGAAATTATGTATCACAAGACCTCAGGTCTCATATTAGAGGTTTTTGATGCAGATTTGGAATCTGTGTATCAGAAAGCTCTGATGCAACCTGCAGAGAAATACGATGGAAAGAGGTTCTCGCGACCTCTGCTGCGACCTGCATACAGAGTTCTCTTCGACTTCGTTCACAAGGTCTTTCTTGGTTACTCTGGTAACCACGACGCAGTTACTCCAGCAAAATTCAGAATGATGACTGCAATCGTACAGGGCCTGGACGTGAACTGGGCCAGATTTCTTCTCGAGCTTATAAATGATGAGATCAAGCAGCTCTCGATCACGTTCGAAGGTGATGAGCTGACTGAATTCCGAGTCAGCCCGGAACCTGCGACTGGGAACCAAGATCTGCTCCCTGATTCAAGGTCTCCACCCCAATCTCCACTGGAGTGGAATGACGCCATTCATCAAAGAAAAGGTCCCCAAGGACCAGAAGCAGCTTGAACTCATCATTGGCGTCGACAGCACAGTTTTCGCCAAGTATGACGACTCTGTCAAACCCTATCTGTATGAGATGGGAAGGTCCAACCCAGCCTGGGTACCTCCAGTTCAGAGAGACAACAAGAAGAAGAGGCAGCACGCCCCCAGGAAACTGCTTGACAGACCTTCCAAGTCTGTGCGAATCAAATCTCCAACTCCTATCTCGCGCAGGTTGCATACAGAGTTTGCTGAGATTGAAGTGCAGCACCGTCCTGCTCTACTCATTGAAGGCATCTCTGAACCAACAGATTCCACTGCTCTTGCAGCTCACAACACACAGATTGGAGACAGTTTTCGAGGACGAACCCTCTAATCAGCAATCCGGTGAAACCTCTCATCATCCCAACTCTTCACCATAACTAGACATCCAACTTATTCTCTCATCCGACAATGATGATGTCGAAGAAGATCCGGTGAAAACTGCAGCTGCCATGCTGGTCAACACAATCGAGATAACTACTGAGAAGACAGTTTCCGAGTCTTTTCCGGAATTGATCTCACTCCAGAGACCAGGCAGATGGCGTGTAGGCTGCGTACTTTGCTCGATGGGAAGGACAAATCATACTGTGACTTGAAGTCCATTTTCCTGATCTACCCCATCGAACAACTTGAAATTGAAGAGCACAACCTTGAGAAGTATTTTGGCTATGCTTCCATTCCTGAAGCTCACGAGTACTTCAAACAGTTCATACTGTCACGGATGAAGAGAGAGGCCAAGGTTCTCAATATTGATTTGAAACCTTTTTACACTCATGATCGCAACTCTTATAATTTCAGGTATCCGGAGGATGAAGAATTCAGTCCTATTCCCTCTCCCACTCAGAACAGCGAGGACACAGAGTCCGATCACGACCGTGCTATCACCTATTCTGTTGCAACCGCTAGCACTCCTCTATCTGCCGTGCAAGAGGACTTGAAGAAATTCATCACTGAGGAGGTTGCCAAGGTAAAGGCAACAGAGGTCGAAGAGCACCAAAAGATTGCCAATCAAATTGAAGCAATGGACAAAGCTGCATCTGCCATGCTGGCAAATATCAAGGAGGAGATGCCAAAAGTCATTAAGGAAACTATGGCAAGCCAGTTCGAAACCTTCATCTCCACCCAACTTAAAGATGCAACGGACGAGCCTGCTTCCCACCCAGCTGTCTGAATTGCAGGTTGCCTCCAAATCTTCCATTTCGAACCTGCAATACGAGCTTGAACAGCTCACCACTCTTGTCCACGAGTTTACTGCGAAGCTTACTCAGACAACCTCCAGCTCACTAAAGAAAGAAGAAGAGATGCAGGGGAACATCAGCTCCCTGCTGCAGTTCAAAGAAAAGCTAGAAACAGATTTGCCCTTGATCTCTCAAGAACAATCCTCTCTGAACACCCTTCTTCAAAATCTCATCGATGATAATGCCGAAAATGGGGAAGGAAAAGGTAAGAAGACACAGGTTACAGGAAGAGGTAAGAAGGCACAGGCTGCTCAACCTCCTCAAGGTCGCTCTTCACAACCTGTGATGCCAACTGCAGCTGCTCAACCTGTATCAACTGCCCAACCTGCTACTGCCAAGCAGTTGTCTGCTTAAGAGAAAGCTTCGGCTAAATCCAACCTCATCTGGCTCATGGCAGAAGCTGGATACACTGCTGAAGAATGTGCAGATGAAGGCAAGCAGAAGCTATTTTTGGCTGAGCTGAAGAAACAAAGGGCAAAAGACAAAGCTCGCGTCGCAAGCTTCAGAGGTCTTGAAAGCTGCAAGGAACAAGCTAACAAAAGAGAGCCAACTGATTAGCTACCAGTGGAAGATCAGCCTCTGTGGGACGAGTTCCTTAACCAGTTCATCTTGCACCACTACTGGTTGAAAATCGATCCCCACTACACTGGTAACACCAAGACAGCCTTCCACAACTGGCTGCAAGCTTTCCCAGACCGCGAATTCATCAAAAGGGTCCGGCCGAAAGCTGCAAAGGAGAAGGTCACGCTCAATCCGCCTAAGATAGAGACCTTCCAACCTCCCACTGTCTGCGGCACTGACACTCCAGACATCAACCGAATCAATACATTCATTAGGAGTGTTGCAGCTCAGTATGGCTGCAAAATCACAAACTGTGACGAGTATAGGTCAATTCGAGACAGCATATATGCAGTCATAGGAACTGTAAGCAAAGAAAAGATAGCTGAAGAAAGGTTCAAGACTGTGAGGAAGTAACTTGATCGTTTTCATTTACTTGATGTATCACTCTGTAATCTGTGCATATCAATTCAGTTGATACTATAACTGAAAAATGATCATCTTTTAATTCCTGATGACAATCTCTCTTTGTCCAGGCCTTCGCATGTTATGCTTTAAACTCTCTAACATTTTCTGCTATGCAGTTGGCTGGACATCAAACCTTTCATCTCTTCTAAACCAAAATGTAAAGTGTGGGTTTCGGCATTATCAAAAGGGGGAAATTGTTGGGAACCCTTTGAAACTGAGTTTTGATAATGCTATTAGAAACCACACTTAGATATAGGTTTTAAGTGGAACAGGCTAGGTCTCCTTGTTTGGATCAGTCAAGCTTTACTCGAACAGGTTGCTCATGTAAAGGTCAAGGTTGGAAGTGCAACCTGGTACCTAAACCACCCAATCTGTCATTCTGTTCCATTAAGTAAATTGTCTATGTAACCTGCTCTTACCATGCCAGAAGATTTCACACGAAGGTTACAGAGAGACTGAAGACAGTTCGAGGTATAGGAAGCTCGACCTGTGAAGACCAACCTGAGTTGTGGTTGAGAAACCTGTTCTCACCCAACGACAAGAATTATGTTAGTGTACGGTTCTGCAAATCCTGACACACTTCCAACGGCTCTATTTCAAATGCTTCTCTATAAATACCTCAACTCATTCCAGATTGAAGTACGGGAAACTCAATATACAAGCCGAAACACTGCAGAAATCTCAAGCTGAAATTCATTCAATCAACACTCGAAATTACTAGAGTTTTCCCAAGTGTTGATCTTTGTAGATTTCTGATCTCTCTGGAAACTGTCTAACTAGAACACATCACACACACTCTCACTACCATCAAAGTTGAAAAACTAGTGTAGTTGATTGAGTTGTATTCCTTACGATGATAGCTATTCACAGCTTTCTAGTTTGGATATTAACGCTAGTTGTTTAGCGTTGGTAAGATTGTATGATAGTTTGTATGTAAGTAAGAAGAGACACGACTCAAGAATCGTGCTAGATTCAGTCTAAGAGAAAGACTTGAATTTGGACTGGTCCTCCACCAGTGTTAAAATGAGCGAAAAATCTCAAGTTAAGGGATTACAGATTCGACGGAATCTGGCCTGGACGTAGGAGCTGTTTACTCCGAACCACGATAAAAACTCCTAGTGTCTCTCTTGTTATTTACTTATTCATTTACACAGTTTGCACATTCACAACCTGCACCACTATAACCTGTCTTGCATGAACACTTGTCTGAACTAAAGTTTCCTTTGAAAACTGTTTTGAAACCTGTTATCCAATCTTTCTACCAAACTTCCGCACGCAGGTTAGTTTTGCAAGCTCAGCAGTTTACTGATTGAGCTGGAAAAACTAAATTGCTCTGATATACTGTAGTGACGACTCAGTAAGATCAAATTGTTTTGAAAAGTCAAAACTGTTGGCTAAATTGGTGTATCCCCCCCCCCATACACCAATAACTATTTATCGGGACCTACAGGATTCATTGGTCGTGCAATATCAAGGGCCGGATTAGGTGCCCTACTCAACGCAGTACCAGAGAACATCTACCCAGTTGTAGTGGTGGAATTTCTCAGGCACTTTGATGTTAAGAAGGGAACGACCAAGGTGACATGTGTTAACCCTAAAACACATACATTGCTGAAAAGAGCCACAATAATCTCGACAAGTAGAAAGAAATGGAAGTGAAAAGTACCCCGTTGTACAAGAAGCAAATGGATAAGACCGAATGTGCTGCACTTGAACCACTACTGCTGGAAAGGGAGATTGTACAGCAACCAGCAGCTGAAGAGGCTGCTGATGGGGAAGCACCAGTGGAAACCAGAAAATCAAAGTATAGACGAACAAGAGAGAAGCGAAATCAAGCTAGAATCGCTTCAAGCCAACTAGCAAAGCAACAGTTGTTCGATGTACCTGAAAGCGAGAAAGAGGAAAAAACATAATCTGAGGGGGAACATCGAGCTAAAGAAGCGGAAGGAGATGACCCGGAGATTGTTACTTCAGCTGAAGAATCAATAGATTCAACTCTTAATAAAGAGGCAAAATAAGGCCAATTAAAAGAGCCCTTAGAATCGGAGGAACAAAGACAAATTTAGACTGACGAGAGTCAAGCGAGAAAGGAGTCAAAATCCTCCACTCCAGAAGAAGTAGAGATTGATACCACAAAACTCGATGCTGTGGCACAGAAAATCTCACATGATATCTTGCTAACTGTAGCGACTGCTCCCCAGTCAGACATCATTCTAGACAAAGGAAAAGGAGCAATGGATGAAGAGTTTATTCCCGCTTTCGAATCCATCATTATTGAAGATGATGAGGAAACTGAAAGCGATGATGAAGAATTGCGTCAAGCATTGATAAGAAGCCGGATGCAGAGGCAAGGCGAATCTTCATCTACCTCAATGGTTGAAGGAAATATTTTCAAGGATCTGAGTCCAATTGAAGAAGAATTCAATGAAGAAGAAGCAAACTTAATTCTAGATTTTGCTAACGAAGAAGAAAGCGAAGAGGAGTTAGCAAAGCAGATCCTTCAAGCCTCTCAACAAGAAGTGACGAATGCAGTCCTAAAGCGATATGAAGGAAAAGAGGTTAATGGAAGAATGATAGAAGCAGCATCATGCTTTCTAGCTTATGTGTATATTCGCGGATCTGAATATCACAAGTTCTTCAAAGCTAGAACAATCCATAGGGAGAATGCTCTAAAAGCAATGGAAGCCGAATATTTTCAACAGTTCAAAGTCAGATACTTCAGTGACTTAATCAATATTAAAGAAGTGTGGAAAAGAGTTGATGAAGTGGTGTTATCCACCAGAAGTGAATTGGTGGAGAAGGCGAGCAATGAAGAAGCAACAAAAGAGGTTCTGACAATCACCTTGACAGAAGGAGCTAGATAGTGCTGAGCCGTCCCAACCAAAATTCACGGAGTTGGAATGGGCAGAACAGGTCTACCAAGGAGTTGGTAAGATATTTACCACGACGGGGAACCCAATTTGCTTCGACCATGAAATAAAAGAAAGGAAACTACCTTCCATCATTGAAGACATGATGCTCACACAGACATATCTGAAAGAACAAGAGCAGTCTTCAAAGAATTTGGAGAGACTTGTAAAGGAACTGTCTGTAGTCTAGCAAGAAAACAGGGAAATTCAAACACTGCTCCTGGCAGACTGAAGCGTTTGAATAAAATGAGAAGAGTTTGTAAGAGCAAAATGCAAAAATTACTCAACTTGAAGCGAAGAAGCAGCTGAAGACCGAAGTCAAAGCGAAACAAGATGCCATTCAAACTGCTGCCAACAAGGAAATCATCATCTCCAACAAAGATATAGAATAGCAACACGTTCGTGCAAAGCTTAAGGAAGAAGAACAGCGTTTGAAAGCTGCAGCAGGACTCGAAGAATTTGCTAAGAAGTATGGAGATGAAGAGGATTCTCTAAAAGAGAAAGTGAAAATGCTTGAGGCATGCATTACAGATAGAAAAAAAGCAACAGGAATCACTTGAAAGGAGCTTGAAGATGCACAAAAGCGAAGTAGCTCTCTTGCAGCCGAGCTTAACACGTTGAAGTATGACAAGAAGGTGCTGGAGGAGAACATCTCAACCAAGAGAATTAAAGAACTCGAAGCTGAAGTGGAAGGCATGCGTGCTGAAGCTAACACTGCCAAAACAGCTTTTGCCAACAGCCAAGAAGCCTACACCAACATCAGCTTAGCCTTTGACAAACAAGAGAAAATGTTTGAAGAAAGGGTCGAGTTCAAGCCGCTTGTGCAAAGTCTCATTCGCGAAAGTGTAGGATTAGTCACAGATGCACTGATCAATTTACCTACTCTACCTCAAGGTGATAGCATTCTCACTTCAATCGCTCAACTGAGGACACAAGTGTCTGTTGCTCCCCACACGACTTTACCTCTTTCAACTGTTGGTGAGGCCAACAAGGGGGAAAGTGCTGGGTTGAAGCGCAATCCAGAAGAGCTGAGTGAAGAAGCAAGAAGAGATGGTAGGTCGAAGAAGTTAAAGTCTATTGTTGTTGCACCGAAAAGTGATGAAACTATTGTTTTGGAAAAAGAGAAATCGCTTCAACTGCATGATGTTGGTCCTTACCAACCTGGAGCAAAGAAAAGCCGAGGAAGAAAGGAAAAAGAAAATAACGTAAGCGAAACTGAGAAGGAGTTGAGGAAGGAACAGTTAAAAGTGTACGATGAAGTGCATCCCAAGTATGAAGAGCGTTGGAAGAATGAGCATTTCGCGCTTTACCAACTGTATACTCCCTCAACAAAAGATGAAAATACGTGGCTGGAGTACAAAGCTCAAATCAAGACGATAGCCACAATGAGGAATGAAAACAGAGCGTCAGATGTAGTGCAGATGAAGAAAGACGCTATAGAAGCCACTCTAAGGGGAATCGTTGAAGATCTTTTCCCAGAAGCCGAAGTAAAAGCGGCATTCAATGAAGGACTTCCCGGAGTGTTGAAAAGGGAAACGAATGAGATCAGAGCAGTAAGAAGCCAGAAATCTCATGCCAAACAAGTGGAGGAGATTCTAGAAGAAGATGCAGTAGACCCAGAATAGGAGAAAGTGAAGGAAGAATTCATTAAGTGGCATTACTTCTGGAATGAATGGAAGACAGAGTTCGAGATGAAAGCCTTCATGGCATATATGCAACAATATCACAGCACACTTTGGAACAAAATTTGGGAAGTGGCCAAGCTAAAGGATTCCTAATCGTTCTACCTCCACGAGCTAATCTTCCAATTCCCACCAAGATAGGCACCAACATCAAGGATCTCAACTTTATCGAGAAGGAAGTGATGAAGTATTGCAAGATAAAAAAGTACACAGATACTCCAAGTGCTGAATTGTTCAGGGAAGCAAGAAAGGTGGTGTACGGAGCTTATGATGAGTCACCACCAAGATTTTAAGGAGCTTATCTTCTTTGGTGTTTCTTCTTCTTGTTAATGTTTATCTATGTATAAATTGCAAATCATATATGAGATAACCATTACTCATTCCATACTTGGTCCCTTTGACTGCTTATCACTTCATGATAATTTGGTTGCTTTCAAAAGAAACTAAATGAAAGCGAAAACTAAGACTCAATATAGAGCGAAAATCAAAAGCGGACATCACATAGATTCGCTTTCAAAAATTCTCTAAAAGTCTAAGTCTAAATCAATGCAAGTTAATTAGACGCATTGTGACTATACAGACCTGGTATCAACTAAAGACGATTTGAAAGCCATCTTTCAAAACGCTCTGAAAATATAAAGGTCTAGAGCCCAGTCAAGGCAGGGTAAACACTTTGACAATACAGGCTGGATGTCAACCTTACATGCTTTGAAGTTAGCTTTCTAAAGCGGCACTGATACCACAGCAAGTATAGCCAAAACGGAGAAGGAGGAAAATAGATGTGCAGTACACGTGGCCAAACCCTAATGATCGACGGATATTGAACAATCAAATCTGAAAAGGAAGGGCTATTAATTCCTAGTCAACCGCTACATTTATAGGCCGTATCCCGAGAATGATGGAATGGATCTCGAGTCAAAGGTGTAACCTATACGCATTCAGCCTCTATATAAAGAGGAGCTCAAGCCACAAGGGGAGTGCACAACTTCAACCCTCTCCTCTACAAAGTCTCGTAAGAATTTTCTTTTCTTACACTTTAACTTAGAAAATTCTCTTAGAAAATAGTTCTTCAATATGTTCTCTACCAAGTCCCTTCAAATCCCAAGCGTATTCTAGAATAAAGCACACTTAATATCGATTCAGAACAGTTTATGGAAGAGTAGAAAGGAAATACTCTCACATTCAGATAATTCAAGGGCAATCGCTCTCCATTTGCCATTCTCAGCTTTTAAAGAACCGAAGTTTGGCCTGGAGAAGCGAGTTAGAGCTACTCAAATGTTCCACTCTTATGACAAACATGGAAGATTCAAGGTGTGTGGTGAAAGCACGTCAAAAACCTTGACCAGTGTGACGTCATATGAGTATCGCTTTAGGAAAATTCTACATCGTCATGACTTTAGGGCTGATGTGTCATCTTTGACATATTTTAGCAAGTCACTCTCAGATCGCTCCAAGCTGCGATCACTCCGTAGCACAATGACTAGCTTTCGCTTGCCTTTCGTTCGATTCATGTATTTCTGCTCACCCTGAGGCGATGGGGTAGAAAGTGAAGATCTTCCGTAATATTGGACAAAACCACTCGAAGATCTTCACACATGAATATCTCCAAGGTGCTCTCTGACACTCTGTTAATCTACTAAATATGATGAACATGTGTCGCCTTAATCCTTGATGGTGAGTTTTAAAGTCATGTTGACTTTGATAAAGCCAAAGGAGGGAAGATAAATGAAATAAATTTATCTTCCTAGGAAAGGCAAGAGAGAAGCGGATGAGAGAATCGTCGCTAAGCGACGATGATGAAGAAATCTTCTGACCATCCCGTGAAGATACCTTCTCATCATTCCAAAGAAGATGGAATGGGAGGGCATCAGGGTGAAGAAGATTAGAGAAAGAAAAACAAGAAGGAGACGAAAGAGACTTGAAGACCAAAAGTCCAAGTGGAAAAGCAGATCCTTGGCTTCGCTTTCTGCCTACTATCGCTTATAGATTAATATAGAATAGTGTTTAATTTTCCTTAGTTTTATTCATTTTTCATCTGGGTTTTGGCATCATCAAAAAGGGGGAAATTGTTGGGATATTTGTATGAAGGGTGAAGCAAATTCTTTGTTTTTAATAAAATTTATACTTGATTTGATTGGATTCCAAAACCCTTTCATGCGTCCCTAATTATTTCATATTTTCTTTATTATTTTTGATGAAGTCAAATATTGCCTTACACACTTAGAAGTGCTCACATGTTAAGGAGCTACAAAATACTAGTGTAAGTGCAAGGCAAGCCCAAGCATTCTTTTTTCTTTTTATATAGGTCAAGCGATTCAGAAGCAAAAGTAAATACTCTCAAGTTTGCTAGAAGTGAATTGTCTAGAAGCAACCACTGTTCACAAAGTGGAAAGCGACGACAACCAAAAAGCAACTTGAAGCAGAACAAAGGTGCATATCAATTATCCGAGAAAGCTACATCAGCAAAAGCGAAAGTTCTTCAGAATCTTCAACTGATGAAGCACTCACAAAGAAGCACCATTAAAAGCGGCAAAATGTTCAAAGCCTATGAATTTTAAATTTTGAAATTCTGCAGCTAAGACACAATTCTTAAATGCGGCGCAGGAAATTAGAAGACGCGTGGAAGATTGCTATAAGTCAACGAAATTGCCGGAACAGTACACAGCTACTGTCTATACTACAATCCAAGACGGAAATCTGCAAAATCCAAAGTTTTTCTCTTCCAGGAAGAAGACAAGCCGGAAAATACTGTTCACCTGCAAAAAAGCTGCATGGCCGTTCAACTGAAGGAAAGTGGAGTATATGCGCCCTCTATCTCTCTAATGGACAGTGGATGCACTCTCACTATAAATAGGGATGCTGACTCAATGTGAAGACAGATGAAACTACTCTCTCGTGCACAAGATTAAAGCAAGAACTTCAAAGCTCTCGTACAAACATTCTTTAAAGTTCTTAAGCCTTAGAGTTTAGTTGAGTCCTTAGTAACTTTCTTTAAGTTTTTGAGTCCACAAACCCTATATCCCTTCATCCCCAGTTTCACTAGGAGGAGAAACTTTACACCTTTTACGTGATCTTCATTGTAAAAGGATTCTCTACTAAGTTAGAACTCTCAAAAACCAAACCCCCAACCCAAGCTCTTTTGTGTGTTGAAAGTTGTGTTTGTCTGATTGATTGTGAAGCTTGTGTTTGCATACACAAGTGGAAGGTCGTTCATAGGAAGTTTGTCGTTTAGGTTTCTAGATAACCCAATTAAAATCTCTAGGTTTTCAGGTTTAAGTCGAACTTGAAGCACTTCACTGGGAAGGATAAAACCAGGATGTTTGTTCGTGTCGTGTGTTTAATTTCCAAGTGAAGGAAGTTCGAGTTGCTAAGTGAAGGCAACAAGTGGATGTATGAGTGTGACCTCCGAACCACTATAAATCTTGTGTCCTTACTGCTTTACTTATTTATTGTTCTTTGGTTATATTTACAAGTCTTGATTATTGCATAAGGCACATACACTCACATAAAGCAACTAAAAGAACCTTTTTCATAAAAGCAAGATTTTCTAAAAGTGAGTATAATGGCTCACCAAATTCCGCAAGTGTTTTCTCTAAAAGCGATTCATTTCTGAGAGATTCATTTCTTCTCTAAAGCAAAACGCTTCTTTCTCAAAACTCACCTTTTTCAAAAATTGTAAGAGAAGCAAAAACTTCTCTTATGCGTATATTCACTCCCCCCCTCTACACGCGTACACTCGCTTCTGGGACCAATAATGAATAAGATCTCCCGGAAGAGTTTCGTTCGAGGCATTACTAATGAAGTCTTCAACAAGGATATAGTGTGTCAAGCCTGCCAAGAAGGCAAGCAGATCAAGAAGTCCTTTCAAAGCGTCGAAGGACATGGCTCCCCCATATGAATTGTGGAAAGGGAGAATTCCTACTCTCTCCCATTTACATATTTTTGGTTGTAAGTGTTTCATTCACAATAACGGTAAAAATGCAATTAACAGCGTTTGATAGCAAAGCTGATATGGGGATATTTCTTGGATATTCCCCTACAAGCAAAGCTTATCGCATCTACAATTGTCAAACTCTTGTTGTGGAAGAAACACCCCATGTTGTTTTTGATGAAGCTGTTTTCAAGACTCCGCAGGTACAGGTAAATGTTGAAAGCATGAACGTTGAACTTGGAAGCGTAATCAAAACTCCTAAAGCTTCTTCCAGACCAATAACGCACTCCATCTCGAAGCAAGTAGATTTGTTGGACGCTTCAGTAGAAGAAGAGTTTGAAGACGGAGTTGAAGCAATAGAGCAGGATCTCAATAAGCTCTCTCTCGATAAGGGGGAACCAAACTCGGGAATAGCTAATCCTCTGACCTCATTGGTTCCAAATAGTGAGGAAGCTCCATCTAGTCTAATGGTTTGTGATCAAGGGAACGGTGATGATCACACATCACGCTCCGAAGCGGATGATGTGGAGGCTCAATCAAAAGAAGCTTTGGTTGAGATATCATCTCCAAGAAGGTGTTCTAGGTGACCCTAGCCAAGGCGTCAGGACTAGGAGTACCTTATTCCATGGTGAAAGTTGCTTATTTAGCTGCTTCCTTGCAAACACCGAGCCCTCATCAGGTGGAGGACGCTCTAAATGATTCAAATTGGGTAACTGCCATGGAAGAGGAGCTGAATGAATTCGCAAAGAATGGCATTTGGTACCTAGTGGATTGACCTTCTCATCAAAGCATCATCGGTACTAAATGGGTCTTCAAGAATAAGACTGTCGAAAGCGGCAACATCGTTCGCAACAAAGCTCGCTTGGTCGCGAATGGATATTGCTAGGAGGAAGGCATCGATTTTAATGAGACCTTCGCTCCCGTAGCTCGTCTCAAAGCCATCAGGATATTCCTTGCATATGCCGCATCCAAGAAGTTCAAAGTGTATCAAATGGATGTGAAAAGTGCCTTCCTTAATGGGCATTTGAATGAGGAAGTGTACGTCTAACAGCCCCCAGGCTTTAAAAAGAGTGATCATGTGTACCGGCTCGTCAAAGCTATTTATGGCCTCAAGCAGGCTCCTAGAGCGTGGTACGAGACTCTTTCAAACTTCCTTGTTGAAAGCGGCTTTCAAAAAGGGAAGGTAGATCAAACCCTCTTCATTATCAACGACGGTGAAGACATGCCTTTGGGTACAAATTTATGTCAACGACATCATCTTTAGATCTCCAAATCAAAGCCTAAGTGACAAGTTTGCGGGTTTGATGAATAAAAAATACAAGATGTCTATGATGGGGCTAATGACATGCTTTTTGGGATTGCAAGTGAAGCAAACGAGTCGAGAAATCTTCATCAATCAAGCCAAGTATACTCGTGATATGCTCACTAAGTTTGGAGTTCAAAATTGCAAAAGCATCAAGATTCCAATGAACACAAACTTTAAGATAGATCCAGACTTGGATGGCAAGTCAGTCAACGCTATAGATTATCGTATGTTGATTGGCTCTCTGCTCTATCTTACTGCTAGCCGACCCGACATTACTTTTGCTATAGGCGTCTGTGCTAGATTTCAAAGCAATCTAAATCAAAGCCATTTGGAGGGAGCTAAGCGCATTCTTCGATACTTTAAAGGAACCATCAACTTAGGTCTTTTGTATCCGGCGGAAGATGATCTCACGCTTAGTGGCTACTCTGATGCCGATTTCGGTGGATGTAAAGTTGATAGGAAATCTACAACTGGAACATGTCAATTCATTGGCAACAAGTTGGTTTCATGGTTTTCCAAGAAACAAACAAGTGTTGCCACCTCTACCACCGAAGCGGAATATATGGCTGTAGGAAGCTATTGCTCACAAATCCTTTGGCTAAAGCAGCAGTTGAAGGATTATAAAGTGGAATGTTCTGAAGTTCTAATTTATTGTGACAACACAAGCACAATTTCCATCACCCACAATCCCGTGCTTCATTCAAAATGCAAGCATATTGAAATTCGCCATCATTTTATTCGGGATCATGTGGAGAAGCCAGATGTTAAGGTGGAAAAGATTCCAACTGAGGATCAGAAAGCGGATATTCTCACAAAGCCGCTTCCTCAAGCCCGCTTCAATAAATTATGCCTAGAACTAGGGTTGCTAGACCCTGGTGAGGAGAAGGTGGAGTAAAGGTGGAGAAGGCAAAGCGTGTTCCCTACCTACTCTCACGCTTTCCTTTCTGGGAAAGATTGTTGGGATAACTGGTTAAGGGGGAACCGGTCTTTGCAAGTGGTGTGAAAGAGAAGACTTTATCTCCCCTTATCAGGGATGATAATTAAACTGAAGGGATGGAGTTCCCTTTTGGAGCATCGATCTCTACACGCTTCCACTTTTATATGAAAGCACGGTTGAGTGCTCTTCCTTGATGAGTTAATCTCGGATTAACTTGATTAAGGTTGTTACTCGCGCCACAGTATTCGTAAAATTGTTCCGTCTTGTCAGAGCGGTGCACTAGTGGTACCTTGTGGATCTCTTGAAAGTCCAGCTTTTAAGTTTAGAGCTTGGTACAATCTTGATGTTCCACTCCCAAATTCTTAAAACCCTTTCAGCTGAAGAAACATGAAAGCGTTGAGTTGATGATCCTCTTCAAGTTAACATACGCATACGTAATTTTTGGGACGTATTATATGGAGTTGCCTGAATGGTTATCACCTCAACCTTCACAAGCTTTCATGGTGGATAAGGAACCAGAAGTGAAGCGTGCTGAAGACTCTCACCACTGCTTATTGTGAAAGTCTCACTTGTTTTGAATAATGTGAAGCACCAACTCTACAAAGGTTAGTGTCTACTCTCGAGAATCTCGCTTCATGAAAATATGAGATAGCTTGCCCTAGTAAGGAAGTGAATTCATAGCTCTTTCATGGATGATGTGAATCTCATGCCCAAACGGTACATCCCTAGTAAAGCATGAGGAAACTCATATCACTTCATTAAAATATAAAGACACTTGTCCCCAATCGGGTCCCTTGAGGATTTTGTAATCTCATTTCTCATGTTATCAAATTCACGAGATAGACCTACCCTAGTAAGAGAAAAGGACTTTGCATTATTTCATCTCTCATCATAAGTGAAGCACCTCCCCTACAGAGTTGACACTCTCTTTAAAGATAGTCCAAAGCTATGTTTAAGGAGGAAGCACTTTTACTTAGAGAGAAAGCGTCTAGATGAGAACAGACGCTCTCACACTTTCAAAGCGTGAACGGTTAGTTCCTCAACTAACGCTTTAACATTTGAATACGTGGATCATCAAATCGTGGTATCAGTCAATTACAATATTGACTGACTGGTAAGTCTTCCTTTCGCGTCCTTTAATTCAAGTAAATGAGTCAACGCAAAGCGTCTTCAAGAACCATGTGCTTGACTTACCGAAAATATTAAAATGCTTATACAGACGCTTTCCAAACTAGAAGCTCTCATTTAAATTCCAAAGTGTGGTAATCAGCCAAATTTATAATATTTTTGAAAATTAATCTCTCATTAATTTACTTATATGCTATATCTCTATAAAGTAGGATATCAATCGAGTATAGTTTGCGTCTGATATCTTTACATTTAATACAAAGACTGATGTGGATACAGTACTCGAGACTCACTCGTGCGTGTATCTCATGCGCGCTACCAAACTGCCAAAAACCTTTTAATCTTGGCCGTCAGACGTTTCGAATTACTTTTTCCCTGACCGCCTGATTAAAGTAACTGCAGAGCACGATCTTAACCACTCACCCCATTTTAAGGAAGTTATCACAGCCACTCATTGTGACACGTCACCCCACTACGCCATTAAGACTCTTACATTTCTATGTATATATATTTGTTCTATTTCATTCTCATCATCTTCTTCATTTATCATTTTCGCCATCTCTGCAACTTTTTAAGTTCTTCATCTCAGAGAACTTCATCTCTTTACTCAAACTTTTTCGTTTTTCCAGAATTTCTTCAGATTTTACAATGACGAACGCCAAAAAAAGACTGTTACTCGAAGCCGCTTCGCTGATTTTGTCTTTATAGAGGCTCACCTTGACCGTGATCTTCTTACAGATGGCGGAATCATCAAGCGAGCCATTCTCAACTCCGGATTGGACAGGTTACTTTTCCAGCATCCAAAATGCACCAATCCTGTCGGGGTGGTTGAGTTCTTCATGAACTTAAACCCCGAAACCCTCATCACCGAGATTGCGCTTTGAAAGACCGATGAAAGCGGCTTCGTTCATCTGGTCAATATAGATGATCTGAATCTCAACGATCTGTTTGAAGACATCATCCATCTCCCCAACACCGGTGAGAATCCCGAATCTGCTGGTGATGCAGATATTCAGAGGAAGTTCCGCCGCTTCACCATAAACCCCAGGGCGTTCTTCCTTCGGAAGAAAACAAGGGTTTCCTCTCTCCGACTACCTTTCAATCATCTTGCCAATATTGTGACAAAGTACTTACTTTTGTCACACTGGTAGCTGGAGTACTCTCACAGAGCAGAAGATCCGTCTTCTGTCGGCGCTCTGTGAAATCGCCATCAACCAAACCGCTTTCAACTAGAGAGCATGGTTTATCAACCAACTCTTGGAAGCTAAGAAAGACATGAGTGAAATCACGGAGGGAGAAGACCGCGGTAAGTTCACTTTTGGTGGAAAGCTTAAGTACGGCATGAAAGTGTCGATATTTTTGGAGCATGCCTGGCCCGCTCAAGAATGGCCAGTGGAGAAAGCGTACACGAGAGTGCTCTTTAGCAAAGCGCTTCCAGGTGATGACTTTGGCGTAGCCTCTCCAACCTCTACCACCATTGTATACACGGAAGAGGAGGCTTTGCTTCTCAAGAAAAGCATTAGAGGCTGGAAAGAAGAAGGTGGAAAAGCCCCAAAGAATCCAAAGCGCCGTCTAATGTCAGAGAAATCAGTCCCTTCCACGGCTGGAAAGCGTGGATTGATAACGATGATGAGGAAAGCGCCGCTTCCTCATCCAACGCTTCAGACTCTGACAAGATGTTGAGTTAGGATCTGGAAGCCAGTGCCCAAGCCGCACAGGATGAAGAAGGAGAGGAAGTTGATGCGCCAGGAGAGGACACTATTCACATTGGCGCTCTCAATTTTAATGATGGAGCGTCAAGTCCATCAGTAGATGAGGAGCTGGAAGCCGACACTCCTCCCACTCCCAAAGTGTCCAGCCCGGTAGTACATGCTGTCGACAGGGAACTCGTGTGGGGTGAAGAGGAAATCCGGGAATTCTTTGGAGAATTCTCTCTAACTCCACCCGTACTGGAGGTTATATCACATTTCTTGAAGTATGTCCGAAGCCGCGGCACCAACATCTACAAAGTTTGCCAGTTGGTGCGGGATAACAATCCCAAAGCATTAATCGAGGAGGAGGCCTCGATCCTTAGCCGATTCGGACTGGAACGCTTCGAAGACCTGATTGATGAGCCAGAGGTGTGGAAGCGCATCGAGAGGAAGGTCAAGGAGCTTGTTCCCTCCTACACCCCCACTCCATTAACACCAGCTGGCGTCACTGTCATAGCGTTTGAAGAACGACTCTCAGTTCTTCAAACCGCTCATGATGAAGTAGAGCGTGAGTGCGCCCAGCTGAAGACAGATATAAAGGAGAGAGAGAACCAACTTTCTAAAGCTGAGGAGGAGAAGAAGAAGATAGGTGACGAGCTTTCAACTGCTACCACAGAGTTGAAAGCGCTGAAGGAAGAGAAGCTGAAGAAAGAAGAGGAGCTTTCCACTGCTACCAAAGAGTTGGAAGAGTTGAAGGTGAAATTGGCGGCTGTGGAGATACAGTTGGCTGAGGAGAAAGAACACGTGGAGTTGGCTGATGATGAACTTTCGAGCGTTAAGGCAAAGCTTCAAGAAATTCCAGCCTTACATTTGGAAGTGTTAAAGCTCTCTAACGAGTTGGACAACAGGAGCATGTCCATCGCGAGCTCGAAGCCGCTGAATCAGAACTCTCCCAGTCCAATGACATGGTCGCCCAACTAAAAAAAGAGCTGAAGGCGGCAAAGGCTGAAAGATTCGAAGCTGATTCTGCCGCCCGCCAGTTAAAGGAGAAGCTAGAGTCCATGGAGAGGAAGCTCGCGGACTCAGAAAAGCAAAGGAAGCAGGTTGTGGCCATGGTGGGCCAAGCCGCAGCTGGAGTGCAAAGCGGTTCGAGCCAGGTTGGGCCAATCGCCAATGAAGCGTTGCAGCTCATCACCAACCAAATCGGAGCGCTCTCGAACTTGGTGCAATCTGAGTTCCGAATTTTCCGCACCAGCCTTGAGAGGTCAATCATTTTAACCAATGCGTGCTCTTCGGCTCCAATCTTTTCTGCACAAGTCCTCAGCGCTCTCCTGGCACAAGGTCTCTTGAAGCCAAATCAGCCTAACATCTCCTTGCCAGGAGCCGCCAGCCAAAGCGCCGCCGTACAGTCCTCTCCCTCCAAACCTGTTTTTGATGCTGCCAAAAAGGGGGAAATGACTGGGACGCCAAGTGGTCCACCCACATCGACCAAGGCAAAAGAGGACGCTTACAAGAAAGTGAAAGCACCAAAGAAGGGGAAAGCAGAACGGCAACTAGCCATTTCTAAATAGCTGATTGATGTCGCTCCACTTCAAGCTGTGTCAGCAGCGCCACAGAAAGAGAAGCGCAAGAACCAAGAGCCTATTGACACCAACCCCAAGAAGAAGAAGAAACTGACTCCCGCAATGATGACCAAGGAGGCTGGAGCACAATGCATATTCCAAGAGGAGTTGGACGCGATTTTTGTGCACAAGATGAAATTCCACCTCCGTAGGTATCTGTTGAAGCACACACCGACAAACGATACTGAAAAAGAATGCCTGGAAGTGATGGCAAAGTATAAAGCGGTGTCGGAGTGTAGGGAGGAAGTTTTCAACGAAGAGGTGGTGACAGACTCGCAGAAGGCGCTTCATCTTTTGAAGATGAAAACGCTTGAGAAGAAAAGAGTCTACGCTGAGAGCCTGCGCACAGAAGCTTTTGAGAAGTGCAGAAAGCAGTTGTTTGCCAGGGAGGAATTTGGGAGGAAAATGCTGAGGGATGAGGCTCCTAATGCCAAATTTGTTGATGAGATCATTCCATCTGACCTCAAGGAGGAGTGGAATGATGCCAAGGTAAAGTTCGTCAAATGCTTATACTACTGGCAAGGCTTGCGCACTGAATACACCATGGATTGCTTCGTTGCATACATGGATCATTGCAAAGCCTCTCTCTTTAAGAAAATTTTAGAGTTGGCAAACGGAGTGACTCTCAAACCGCCGAAGCAGGAAAGCTACAAACTCCCACTCATTGGAGGCGCTATCCCTGATGAGGAAGCAATCAGAAACGAGATCGAGGAATGTGCTGAATGGCTTGAAAAGAACGATCGTCCTAACCACTCTATAGCTGCCATCAAGGATAGAGTCTACAATGCCTATGGCATGATCCCTCCTGCCCCTCGCAAATGCTCCAAGTAGATACTCATTGTATATGTATCAGTTCTATATCTCATTTATACAATGATATCTTTTACTGCTACAAGACAATTTCTCATTGTCTATATTTATTTATACGCTTTCATTTAACTGCCTATAACTGCATTAATATTGCACTTTGCCTAAACCCACTCTCCTTCTTATACTTAGCCTAGCATTGTCTAGATTTGTGTAAGCACTTGACGTCGGATTTTGGCATCATAAAGAAGGGGCAAATTGTTGGGATATTATGTTAAGGGGGAACTTGAATCAAGTTAATGATTCGATTCCAAAACCCTCTTTAGAATATTTCCCTTATTATTTTTGATGAACTAGACAAGTTCTACTTAGCAAAGCTAGGAAGCTTTTGTTTTAGTCTAGAAGCGTTGAAGATGAAACAGTCAGAGTTTGCGAAGCGTCAGGAAGCAAAGCGGCTCCAGCAGTAAAAGCGTCAGCAGTAAAGTTTGACAAAGCGTCATGGAGACGCTTCAAATAAAGATGCTTAGAGCGAGCTTCTATTCAGTAGATACGAAGCACTCTCAAGTCAGCTCACCCAAAGCGTCTCTAATCTAGAGCGGTACTTAAAGCGTCAATAAGTGTAGGTGATAAGTTGACACAGAATTCAAATTTGAATTTCTGACATAAGGCTGATTCGTTCCTTACGTGTCAACACGCCATTGCACAACGGATGCGGCTACAGTCTGAAAAGTCAAGATAGGTGAACGTTGCCATGCCTCTAGGTGCGGCGGACATCCCTTCTTGCTTTACAGTCTGAAAAAAGGACTGACACCCACCGACTAATCCGGAAATTAAGGAACACGCAACCCCTTCTCTCTCAACGGGAAGTAAGGTTCCTTACTATAAATAGAATGAGTTTCACACACTAAAATTAACGCACGTACAAACAATTCAAGTATAATACTCGCAAGAACTCAAGCAAATTATTCTTTACATTCCTTTAGTTCTTTCAAAGCGCTTTCCTTTAGGGTGTCCTCAAAAAATAATTCTCTTGAGTATTGCAACTACTTTCTTTCTAGGTTCAACCTCACTTATCTATAACCTAGCTTCAAGAATCCTTATCCCTTTACTTGTGATCTTCATTGTAAAGGATTCTCATTTACGAAAAGCTAAAAACCCCAAAACCAAGTCTATTGTGTTAGATTGAGTTGTAAGGTTGTAAAGTTTTTGTAGTAAAGATTTGTTGTTGTAAGGCTTCTCAAGAGCCCGTGAATCTCTGAGGATTCAAGTGCAAGTTTGTTACTAGCCTTGAATCACTTTCCCTTGGAAGTATAAAACAAGGGATACCGAGTGAAGGTATTCATCCCGTTGTGGATAGAGTGGACGTAGGAGAGGTGCTCCGAACCAGTAAAGTTTGACAAAGCGTCATGGAGACGCTTCAAATAAAGATGCTTAGAGCGAGCTTCTATTCAGTAGATGCGAAGCACTCTCAAGTCAGCTCACCCAAAGCGTCTCTAATCTAGAGCGGTACTTAAAGCGTCAATAAGTGTAGGTGATAAGTTGACCCAGAATTCAAATTTGAATTTCTGACATAAGGCTGATTCGTTCCTTACGTGTCAACACGCCATTGCACAACGGATGCGGCTACAGTCTGAAAAGTAAAGATAGGTGAACGTTGCCATGCCTCTAGGTGCGGCGGACATCCCTTCTTGCTTTACAGTCTGAAAAAAGGACTGACACCCACCGACTAATCCGGAAATTAAGGAACACGCAACCCCTTCTCTCTCAACGGGAAGTAAGGTTCCTTACTATAAATAGAATGAGTTTCACACACTAAAATTAACGCACGTACAAACAATTCAAGTATAATACTCGCAAGAACTCAAGCAAATTATTCTTTACATTCCTTTAGTTCTTTCAAAGCGCTTTCCTTTAGGGTGTCCTCAAAAAATAATTCTCTTGAGTATTGCAACTACTTTCTTTCTAGGTTCAACCTCACTTATCTATAACCTAGCTTCAAGAATCCTTATCCCTTTACTTGTGATCTTCATTGTAAAGGATTCTCATTTACGAAAAGCTAAAAACCCCAAAACCAAGTCTATTGTGTTAGATTGAGTTGTAAGGTTGTAAAGTTTTTGTAGTAAAGATTTGTTGATGTAAGGCTTCTCAAGAGCCCGTGAATCTCTGAGGATTCAAGTGCAAGTTTGTTACTAGCCTTGAATCACTTCCCCTTGGAAGTATAAAACAAGGGATACCGAGTGAAGGTATTCATCCCGTTGTGGATAGAGTGGACGTAGGAGAGGTGCTCCGAACCAGTAAAGTTTGACAAAGCGTCATGGAGACGCTTCAAATAAAGATGCTTAGAGCGAGCTTCTATTCAGTAGATGCGAAGCACTCTCAAGTCAGCTCACCCAAAGCGTCTCTAATCTAGAGCGGTACTTAAAGCGTCAATAAGTGTAGGTGATAAGTTGACCCAGAATTCAAATTTGAATTTCTGACATAAGGCTGATTCGTTCCTTACGTGTCAACACGCCATTGCACAACGGATGCGGCTACAGTCTGAAAAGTCAAGATAGGTGAACGTTGCCATGCCTCTAGGTGCGGCGGACATCCCTTCTTGCTTTACAGTCTGAAAAAAGGACTGACACCCACCGACTAATCCGGAAATTAAGGAACACGCAACCCCTTCTCTCTCAACGGGAAGTAAGGTTCCTTACTATAAATAGAATGAGTTTCACACACTAAAATTAACGCACGTACAAACAATTCAAGTATAATACTCGCAAGAACTCAAGCAAATTATTCTTTACATTCCTTTAGTTCTTTCAAAGCGCTTTCCTTTAGGGTGTCCTCAAAAAATAATTCTCTTGAGTATTGCAACTACTTTCTTTCTAGGTTCAACCTCACTTATCTATAACCTAGCTTCAAGAATCCTTATCCCTTTACTTGTGATCTTCATTGTAAAGGATTCTCATTTACGAAAAGCTAAAAACCCCAAAACCAAGTCTATTGTGTTAGATTGAGTTGTAAGGTTGTAAAGTTTTTGTAGTAAAGATTTGTTGTTGTAAGGCTTCTCAAGAGCCCGTGAATCTCTGAGGATTCAAGTGCAAGTTTGTTACTAGCCTTGAATCACTTCCCCTTGGAAGTATAAAACAAGGGATACCGAGTGAAGGTATTCATCCCGTTGTGGATAGAGTGGACGTAGGAGAGGTGCTCCGAACCACTATAAATTATTTGTGTCTCTTTACTTTAAGTTATTTATCTCTTTGATTTACTTGCATACACACACACACGCTTTAAATAACAAGTTGGTTTTAATTACAAAAAAAACTTTAATGTCTCACCACATTCCGCACAACACTCACACGAGCGAGAAGCTTCGAAAGCTTCACTAGCATTCGAAGCGTCTACTCAGTAAAAAGAACGAAAACGAAAGAGAAGTTAAACACTTCTCAACATACGTATTCACTCCCCCCCCCCTCTACGTGTGTTAGTCACTTTCGGGACCAACACTATCTCTCACTTTCCCTTTCTTAATGTTTTTCATTAACTTTCTCTCTCTAAAATTTTTCACTCTCGACACTTTCTCTATCTAAATTTTTTTACTCTCATTGCTTTCTCTCTCTAAAAAATTTATTTTTCATAATTATTCTCTACAGAAATTTTCTCACTTGTGGCTTTATCTCTCTAAAAAATTTCTCTATCTAGAATTTTTAATTCTCTCTCTTTCTCTCTATGAATTTTTCACTCTCATCACTTTTTCTCTCCAAAAATATTATTTTTCATAACTTTAAAAATTTTCACTCTCGTCATTCTATCTATCTAAAATTTTAATTTTTCATAAGTTATCTTATTATAAATTTCTTTTCATCGCTCTCTCTCTAAAAATTTTCTTTCTCCAGAAATTTTTCTCTAAAAATCATTTTTTCTCTAGAAATTTTTTTAGAGCAATTCTGTAGACTTTTTTTTTATTCATCAATTTATGTGTCTAAATTTTTTTATTATCATCATTTTTGTTTTTAAAATTTTATTTTTCATAATTTTCTCTCTCTAGAAATTTTCTTTCTCTAATTTTTTTTCTCTTGTCACATTCTCTCTCATCACTTTCTCTCACTAAAATTTTTATTTTAAATTTTCTCTCTCTATCTTCCTCTAAAAATTTTATCTTTCATAATTTTTTTTCTCTAAAATTTCTCTTCCATATAAAGCTTTCTCTCTCTAAATATTTTTTCTCTTTTAACACTTTTTCTCTATATAAATTTAATATTTCTAATTTTTTTTATGACCTTTCGACTTACTTTTTCTTTTGTTTTTTTTCTATCTTAATATTTCTTTTTTATCTATTTCTCTCTCTAAATTTTATTTTTTCTCATTACTTTCTCTGTCTAAATATTTTTTTTCTCATCACTTATTATCTTTATACATGTACTCTATCATGTAGGAGAAATAGAGAATATATAAAGATTGAATAATATAATTTTATTTGAACATAAAATTATGATTTTATTATGTAAAATAAATGAAAGAATAATGATTCCATTCATTTCATATTGCTTGTGCATACCAAGCATGAGAATGAAATGATTTATTCTATTTCATTCTTACCTTCATTCCTTCATACCACTATTACATTCATATCTTATTTGATTCCATCATACCAAAGCACCCCTAAGGATTTCTAGTTTTCCTCTCGCCAAGATAAACTTTGTACCTCTGAACTGGAAGCATGGGTTTCCATTTGTGATCTCATGAAGCACGATCAAGATTATCTTCATGATTTGGTGAAGAATAAAACTGTATTAGCCGTTTTTTATATAACTGTTAAAACACCCTAGGCTCCTACTAGGGGTAAATTTTATTTATCCCTCCGTTCTAGCTCATTCAACTCGTTTCTTTTGAGCACACAGATTAAGAAAAAATATAAACAATTCAAAATGTAGTTGGCCCACCACTTTAAATGCTTATATTACTGATAATTAACTGTTAACTCCTTTCTCTCTCCCATGTCTAGCCAAATCAGGAAATAGGCCAAATGAACCGAGACACTCCATTTAGGAAACATGGCCAAATAAACTGAGACGGAAGAGTACTTATGTAGCCTTCTTCATCTTACATTTAGCACTATTTTCCTTATCTGTCAACCAAACGAGATTAATAATAATAATAATAATAATAATACAAAGTCCGAGGTCAACTCCAAAGGGAGAAATCAAGTTCGAGACCCAAATACGAATATTAATGTCGGAGAGATCTTCTCATTAGTATCAAAATCAAATCCACCTTGGCTAAAATACAGCAGCGTGACGGCCAAAGCTTCCCGCGGTGGTACGGCGTACTAGGTGGCGCGTGCACGTGTGGCATCGTCATTGGTGTATCAATGATCAAGAATCTAAACTATAATAAAGGGCGTGATGGCGATAGATTCAATGCATGCAAATAAGCTACAAAATTTGGTAAGAGTGGAAGTATTTGAACAAGAAATCTTGAGTGTTGATATGTGGCCAAAGAGGAAGAATACAAGTTCACGTGTAAAGTTGCAAAAACATTACAATCTTTAACATTCATGTTCATGTGTGGTTAATTTGTCTTCCCCGCACTTTTATCGTGTGCATCCAGATTCGTATCCATTCGAAAGATTTTTGTTTTTCTTTAATATTTTTCCCTTTAAAATTGCGATTTGGATTATTTATTTCAATTTTGTGTCGTATTGCATCAATAGATGATTGCTACGTATCCACAAGATTTCTAAAACCAGTTATTTTTTGTTATAATTTTTTGTAATTATTGTTGATTTTGAAAATATTGTAAACACGTGACAATTATTCATTAATACAATAGGAGATATCACACAGAATTGAAAAACTCTCCCAACACGTTTGAGTTTTAATCATTTGGTGACACACTCATCTACTTCGCATAAATTGTGAAATTTGTTATGTATGGTACTAAGTGTTTTCCTCAATTTTGTTGTAGAAAAAGCGAAGTCGAATGTGCAACTAAACATAGTGCTTGGAGTTAGATTTCTCGGTTCTAGGGCATAACCTGACGAAATCGTTTTGCAGCTAAATTTTACTAATTTAATTTCAGATTTCGAAAAGATATACTCCCTCCATTTCGTCGAATAGGCTACTATTTATTTTTGGTAATTCTAGCATGCTTTTCCACGCTTCATGATGATGAGTTTTAAAATAGATTTTTGAAGATTTTTTTTCTTTTATGGGATACTCTGACAGTCGTAGTATCCCGTAAATGAAAAAAATCTTCAAAAATCCATTTTAAAGTTCATCATCAAGAAGCGTGGAAAAACGTATCAGAATTGCCAAAAACAAATGGTAGCCTATTCGACGAAATGGAGGTAGTATAATTTTTCTACAATACGATAGTGTGACAGAGTTTTTGTACAACAATTCGCCTAAAATGCTAAAAATTTGACAATTTTATAAAAGGATAAATAATGCATAAATAAGCATTTTTCAATAAAACTTTTACCATTTTACGTGAAATAAAAATATTTCCTATTCCACAGTTGATGCATCATTGTAACATATTCATAACCATAAATTTTTGCACTATGAACTAAACTTTACTAAAATTATTGAACCCTACTAAAGAAAAATTATATGGCGTTATCATATTACCACAATATACATAAAGTGTGATCACAGTGGTTACAAAAATATTTCTATAAAGATATCATCATTGCTTTTGTAATTTTATAAAACATGATAGTCGAAGTTGAAAAAGAAGGTGTCATAGATTTTTCAGCCAAGACGGTGATGTCAGGTCTAGCAGCGCAACAGCGCCAACACGTGGAGTCACGCGGAGCTACTCCATCATTTCAGAAGTATATGAAGAGGTCAGCAAATTTCCTTGATAAAAAAAAAAAAAAAAAAAAAAAAAGCACGCAAAATTACAACATAGTTTGATTGAGCATGTTTTGCAACACTTCGGCACGGGTGATGAGCATCTTATTTTTATGCTTAGTCTGTTATGTTTTTCATTTCCGACTTATTTCTTTAAGTTGTGTGTTATTAACTTTTACTTTGTATTTTTTTTTTTTTTTTGGGAAATAGGCAAAAATAGTCACTTTGAGATAGTAAAGATAAATAATAGCCACTTAAATAAAAAAAATAAAAAATAGTCACTCTTGCCATAATACCCCGCCTTGTACGGAATTCACGAATTTCAATTCGTGAATTGCTCTAAAAATGTGAGGCAATTCACGAATTCACAAACCAATTTAATGAATTCACTCACATAAATGTCCGAAATCACGAATTCACCATAATTCGTGATTTCACCCAAAAAAAAAGCCTGAAATCACAAATCTAATTCACGAATTAGTGCCAAAAAAGAAGCAATTCACGATTTTTCAACGGATTTCGTGAATTGATAAACCTCAATTCGTGAATTTGAAGAACAAATGCTAAAAATGAGAAGAAAAAATAGGTGATGTGTGTTTGTGTGTGCTGTGCGTGAATGTGGTGTGCGTGAGTTTAATTTGTGGTGTTGCTGTGTGTGTGTTTATGTGTCGTGCGTGTTTATGTTGGTGTGTGTGTGCGTTTATGTGTTTATGTGTGTGTGTGCTGTGCGTGAGTGTGTGTTTCTGTGTGTGTGTGCTGCTGTGTGTGAGTGTGTGTTTTCTGTGTGTGTGTGCTGCTGTGTGAGTGTGTGTTTCTGTGTGTGTGTGCTGCTGTGTGTGAGTGTGTGTTTTCTGTGTGTGTGCTGCTGTGTGTGAGTGTGTGTTTCTGTGTGTGTGCTGTGTGTGCGTTAGTGTGTTTTTGGGTGAGTGAGTTTGGGGAAGAAAGTGATGAGTTAATTTTATTGAGGGTAATAATGTACTTTACTATTAAAAGTGGCTAGTTTTTATCTTTTTTATTTAAGTGACTAGTATTTATTTTTACTATTTCAAAGTGGCTATTTTACTAGTTGCCTCTTTTTTTTTCCTTGTCGGTATTAACGAATGTTTCATATTGATGCAAATTTAGCCTTTTGACTATTAATTTGAATTGATGATTTATTTTTAAAAAAATAATTTAAACTATATATTAAATATATAGTTCCAAAAGTAAACACTTTTTTTTTTTTTTTGTTGACGTATGTAGAAAAGATCCATAATTTTTCTAGAGTTTTTGAGTATACCGTTTATCTTTATTTTGAGAAGGCCTACTTTGCCTTGCTTACCAGAATATTGGTCAACCGCTCAATTATACTACACTGTTAGGAACCAAAATGGAAAGCTGAAATTGCTGATTCTAAAACAATGCCTAGCAGAATAAAAGAAAAAAGAAAAATAAATCTAGATCATGGATATTCGTATATTTTACTATTGTCGTGGAAAATGCCATTATTGTAAGTATAAATGAGCGAAATTGTAAAATAAACATATTGTACATTTGTCTATCATTTTTAGAATTATATATTCTTTTTTGATAATTTAACCGGAGACTTCTGACCACATACATAAATTAAGATTTGAATTATCTGTTGCAATTCCATATAACATCTCATATTATATCAATAAATTGTTGGAAAATTATAACTATTGCTGGTTTTGAAAATATTATGAACACTTGATCATTAATCATCGATTGATGCAATAATAGATATCACACGGAATTGCAATAGATGATCAAAATCCCATAAACCAAGCATTGTGGTAGTAATTAGTTTTACGGAAACCTATCCTTAATTTATTAGACCATATATCTAACACTTTTTACTAATCCCGCCGATTCTGTTGAGTATACTAGTTTGCTCCAACATGATATTTTAAGAAATATTAGATGAGTATGATGTAAATAGAGAGAAGGGTCCACGTTAAGTAAAGAAAGGGGATCACTTTAATAATAAGGCCATAAGGGTGGGTTAAATATGATATTTTAATTTTATAAATAAATAGAGATAGTAGTGTAAAATAACCTAAAAAAAAATAAATAAATAAATAAATAAATAAATAATAATAATAATACTCCCTCCGTCTCCTTCTACTTGAGCCCAGTAGAGTGGACACGTATTTTAAGATAGTAATAATACTTTGTTAATTATAATTATTAAATTATTTTATTAAATTTTGAAAATTAGAAAATTGAAATAAATTCATATTTCCAAACTTAAAAACACTGTGATGAAACAAAAATGACAAAACTTGGGTGAGGTCGGCCACATAGTGTGGCCGGGTTAAAGTGTCAATCTTTATACAGAAAAGTGTTAATCTATACGAATAAAAGTGTCAATCTTTAACATAATTATTTTACAAATAAAATGCCAATTTTTAAAAGTGTCAATCTTTATATAGAAAAGTGCTAATTTACACGAATAAAAGTGTCAGTGTTTTAGCCGTCCGCACGGTACCTCTGGCTGACCCAAGTGTGTCCCAACAAAAATTCTTAATTATGCCATTAAAAGTCCCTTAATTACACTACTAATTGGGCCTAATTATTTCTATTTTAGGAAATGACTCAAGTAGAGTGGGACAACCCAAAATGAAAATTGGCTCAAGTAGAAGGGGACGGAGGGAGTAATAATAATGGTGGATAGTATAAAAAATAGAAATTGTTTATTCTAGAGAATAGTCCCCAAAAAAAAAAAAAAAAAAAAAAAAAAAAAAAAAAAAAGGATTACATACTCTACCGCAAATAAAACAAATAAAATTTAGCGTTTTTGACCTCTTCTCGTCAAAAATGTTGGCATGTTAAAGGAAAAGAAAAATATTGTAGTGGAAAAATGGTTCCCGACTCTAATCGAATTTAATGAATCGCGAAATCTTTGACCGAAGCCTTTTCTTTTGGTCTTCGAGTCCCATGCTGAGTGCCGTAGTTTTTCCAACAAATGCAGAGGCTATGGTCAAAAATTAAATTGAATTTTCGATTCTCGTAAAAAATGTGAAATGATTTGTATAGTTGATTTTTATTATAATGACGAATGCATTAATTGTAATGCACTATACGTACACTATAATTATACATAAAATGTATTATAATTGTGCATAATTAAGTTGCATCATTCTTTGCTTTATATATATATATAATTCATTTTGTTCGTCAAGGGAAACTATCTCCTTCTAAGTTGGTATTATTTATAGTTTGACGAAGTCTAGTTTATTATATTTAACAAGTCAAAATTAGTTAAAAGAACCATGTTACATAAACACCTTGAATGACCACTATTGAACTTTTCTAATATTAATCATCGCACCAAGGTTGTCCCTATTTGAAGTTACAATCAATTTTGTGAAGATAAAGATATTAATATGATCATTTGTCACACTTCAAACATTTATTTTCCTCTCATTTTCTTTTTAAAATATGGATATGGTATGTGCTTAGTAATAATAATAAACGGAAAAAAATACAATATTGTTATGTGTTAGTAAATTTGAGATAATCTAAACAGAACCCATGTGATTTTTACGTGATATTAGGGCACCCACAATGTACACCCCTAAGATGGATCTCTCTCTTACTTTTCAGGTGGAGAGAGTCCCATCCCAATATCGGTCACAATGCACGGACTCTCTCCAATTTTTTTTTTTATCATTTATTCAATTTTTTCTATATATATAATTTAATAATATAATAATTGAAAATAGTTATTTTTATTAAATTAAATAAAAAAACGACATTACACAAATGAATAATTAAAAACTTGAATTAAAAATACTCCGTACTAATTATGGCCAAAACATGCTCATATTTCTTTGACCAAATCACCACCCCCAAAGAAGGCCGTACACTCTCGCATCGCGTAATGTGGCATTGCACTTCACATAATGCTGAAACGAAGGTGTTGGTCCTCGAGAAACTTGTTGATTCCTTGAGCCGGTACTACCAGAAGCGTCATCTTCATCAGGAGTCCAATCTGTTGCTCTCGGCCCTTCATCCTCAATTATCATGTTATGCAAGACACTACAAGAAATTGAATCTTTTCCCACATATAAACTAACCACACATAATTATGTGTGACTAAGTTAGTCACACATAATCAAAATATGTGTGGGTAAATAAATGAGACACTTTTTTTAAACTTAGGGACATTTAGTATGTGTGACTAAAATTGTTTAATCACATTTTGAGTTTTAAATTAACTTTTATTATTATTTTCTATTTAACTAAGCATTTAAGTTTTTTTTATATATGCTGACATGGAAAATTAATAAAAATTATTAACCACATATAATTATATGTTATTTATGTGTGGTTAGTGACTCATATCGATACATGTATTTCCACATTTAATATGTGTGAGTCAAATTGATTAGGCACATTTATATTTTGACGGTATTTTTAATTATTTATATGATTTCCAAATATTTTATAAATACTCATGTGCAAAATTGGTGAAAGGTATTAGCGACACGTGAAGATAAATTATTTAGGTTGTAATTCGTATGATATGCTTGTATTATTTGTCTCTAAATTATTGTGTGTGCATAATTTTAAATCTGTAGGTGAAATAACCGAACTATTACATTTAGCAAATAAATTTTAGTCACATTTGCATTTTAATTTAATTGTTTTTATCATTTTCTTTAGTCAACCAAATATGTTATTAAATTTATTTTCTCACATGGTAATTAATAAAGACCTTTCCATATTTTCTTAAACCACAAATAATTTTACTAATTATATGTGTAATTATGGTTAATAAATTTTTATACTATAACTATGTAATTATTAATTATCGACACTTGCGAATCGGTCATACTTATATGTTTGTGACATTTTATTTTTTCTACTGTATCAACTCTATCTCCAAGAAAAATGATGACTCTTAAAGAATAAGGTTTTTTTTTTTTTCAGAAAACATGCAAATTAATAAGGAAATAATTAAAACCTAAATTAATAAGAATGGATCGGATATCCTTCAAAACAGTTCCCACCAAAAAATTCAGTCAAATAATTACCTCAAAAAAATCCCTCCAACATCTAAATAAAAATACATACGTATGATCATTGATATGTATTACAAGTATTAATTATTGACACATTAAGAAATGTGAGAATTAAAAAATAACATAAAAAAATCAGCAAAATTAAATCAGCAAAATACATTAGGAGTACGCAATTATTTACTACGGAATATTATTTTTCAGGATTTGGAGTATATTACATCTGCAAGAACAAATACTCCGTACTACTTTTGTAAAAACAATCAATTATTTCGAAACAAAAAATAAATATATTGAAAAACTAAAAGCTACTATGCTATTTTACTAAGTAAAATCTTAATATATGGACGAAAGATTACAGCGAAAACTGAAAAGCTTCTCCCCGCCTAACAAAATAAAAAAAATCCCTCTCAAAATAAACCCGCTCAATCCAAAAAATTCAAATACCCCACTCTTCCATTTAGGTCCACGCCTATCAAACTGCTCCAAAATTCCCTCTCTATCCATTCTTTTTTGCAAATCTAATCTTTCTCCTTATGCTTCTCTTGAAAGCTTGCAGGTGGTGGGGGTTGCTTTCAGAATCGGTAGCACAATGTCTTACTTCTTGCGGTAAATCTATTCCATAAATTCTCTCCTTATGCTTCTCTTGTTTTCGATCCAATCGATTTACCATCTGTATTTCATTTATGTTTAAACTAGTCATTGCCCTTTGCTTTGTGCTTTAATGAAATAGTTAATCATATCTTTGACAGCGACGGATTTCGTTGGATAAAAAGGAGATACAGGAACAAATTGGCGCTAGATAGTATTGAATTCTAAATTATTTGTTTACTCTTTTACGGTTTCAATTGTATAATGAGACATGCTTGTTTTGCCTGTTGAAAAATTTATTTATTGCTTGATTAGATTTACTGCTCATTAGCTCTCTGTCCACTTCCCTAAAATATATGCTGTCAAAGTTGTTTATTTAAGAAAGTGAAGACTTGATCTAAATACCAATCAATTTATATGCTAGTTGACAATTTATTTATTGTTTATTTAGGAATTTGCATCGCCCACGTCTAAATTAAATTCAAGCAATGGAAGCTAATTTATTTTATCGGTACTTCAGAGGTTGGTACAAATGCAAGTATTTCAATTCTACTGTAAATTTATTTTTAAATTTTTTCTTTCATTTTGGCATAATACTATAAGTTTAATGAGTTGTGTTTCTATTGTCATAACAGGAACAGAATGAAGCTTGCAGATACAAAGTTAACCATCATTTATGGTGTACGTACATGAGATGATCTTGTGATCGAGGAGATCGTACGAAAATTAGAAGGCCTAGATTAATTGTATAACTATTTAGATTTTTTCTTTTTCTTTGTAGTTGGCAAGCACTCAAATGTTGTATACTTTAATTTATTGAATACATTTTATATAGTAGAATTATGGTTTTGTCGTATTTAAATGCTTTGTTAAATTTTTTTATTTAAATTAATTTATGATAATATTTTTTTTTTATTAACTGATTATAAAAAACATTTAAAAATTATTATCCACGCATAATATATAATTTTGCCACACATATGTCAATATTGTATGCTTACATAAGCTTCCACATCATCAATTAAATGTGGACTTAATTATTCTTCACACATATTTATACATTTAGCCACACATACATATGTCAATATTGTATGCCACATAAGCTTCCACATCATCAAGTAATACACGTGGAACATATTTAATCACACATAATTTATATTTTTCGTGACACATGTATGTGTAGATAATTATATATGGTTTTCTCCACACATACATACATGTGTGGGTAAAACTATTTCTCTACGAAATTATAACCACACTTGTTGACATTTGTTCCATGTGTGACTAAAAATGTATAATCACACATAAGTATATTTTTAGCGACACATAAAAATGAAGCTAAAAGTCTAATTTTTTGTAGTGAGATAATACAAGCATACATAACATCTTGCATATTATCCCGGTACAATAGTCGTGATGGACCTTTGATAATTTTCCAACACATTTGTAGAATTCTAAAAGCTCTTTCAACATCTTTGCGCGCCGACTCCTGCATTACTTTGAAATGAGCCACTTTCAGGTCAGTTGCGTGTGGGGGGCTAAAGACGAATACCAGCCATTTGGATATATCCCGTCAGCGATGTAGTAGCTAATGTTATATTATTGTCCGCTGGCTATAAATTGTATCGGAGGCGCTGTCTCATTCATAATGTCGCTGAAAACCGGCAAGTGGTTGAGAACGTTGATGTTGTTGTCTGAGCCCACGACTCTGAAAAAGCGTGCGAAATCCAGAGATCATAGGATGCCACTGCCTCAATGATGATCATCGGGTGACCCTTATTTCCACGCGTGTAGGATCCCTTCCACGACACCAGACAATTCTTGCAAGCCCAGTGCATGCAGTCAATGCTTCCTAGCATCCTTGGAGATTCGTGGCAATTCTCGTGCATATTCAACAATCATACACAATGGACTCCACTGGCTTCCTCAAGTATTCACCCCCAAAAATAGAAACAATTGACTAACAAAAGTGCTTCATGGTTTCTATACATGTGGACTCCGCCACGCATGAGTACTTATCGTATTGGTTCGCTGAGCCTCCGTTTCCTAGTTGTCGTAGAGCTGCGGTGCACTTTTGGATGGATGTAAAACCAAGCCTTCCAAGGGCATCAGAACGTTGTTGATAATATGGGTCGCTAGACTCCAATACTTACACAATGTGCAAGAATAATTGATTGGACATGCGAAGACGTCGGGGAAATAAGGCGTCCGTGTAAGTCGGCTTATCCACAAAATAATCATTGAAACAAATGTACTACAATGCTTTCTTGATCTTGATCAATGTATTGCCTGTTTGGAACTCTTTTCCGGCGCTTTGGCTCCTCGGCTTCCTTATTCTTCTTCTTCACTTAACTTATCTTCGTAAAAATATCGAAGCCTTTTTGTAGTTGTTCGTACATTTTGTATATTTCGCTGGAGGAGGAGGAGGAGTCGTTTGAAGAGGTTGATGAAGACATATTGAATTTATGAAATTTTTAGAGAGAAAGATGGAGAAATTGAGGATAAATATGGAGAAAATGAGAATGTTGTTATTAGAATTGTGTGAGAATTAAAATGAATATAGTATTTATATGAAAAAATGGGCAAATAGCCATTTGAGCTCCAACAATTGTTTCTCCAATTTTTATTTTTTTATAATTTTTTTAATCAGAAAATTCAATTAAAAAATAATAATAAAGAAAAATGACGCCAATAGTGACATCACCTTGGGTCGGAGGGAGTTTCACTTGAGCAAGCCCCTCGGGCTCTCTCCCCAGTGTCCCCACCTTGCCAATGCGCCCCGGTCTCGCATGCGGCGGCGAGCTAGCGAGTCTCGGGATGCAGTGGGTGCTCATATATTCTCTCATCCCATTAATATAAACTCACTTTGTATTTTGGTTGACCCATTTATAATGGCTCGGACTTAATATGGAAAAGGTTAAGATATCATTATTTTAATTAAATCAACTTATTAAGTTATTATTTGAGTTATAATATTTTATACTCCTACTTATTATCATAACTTGAACTTGGTCGTTTGTTTTTTATCTTTTACTATTTTTGCGTCAAACCAAAAGTCTCGATAAAATCTTAAATTTAAAATTCAACATTAATTAATATATTTTTATAATATTCTTATTTTTAAAATTAAATGCATTAAAATAATAAATACGACACTTTTATCACTCATATATTTTCCGGTAATAACCTTACCCAAAAGTTTCGAGTCAATATTAATGGGATGGGTATAGTGTATGATATGAGAAGTTGCAAAGAGAGATCAAATAGCGACTATAATTTGGACAAGATTTATTACCTAATTGTATTGTCATATTCTATTGGAGTCTATGCTAATGATAAACAAACATTTGCATGTGCAAAAGCTCATAAGCCATTTTCTGTAGGCTCCATTGATAATAACACGACCCATCCGAAACTGGTTAGCCACTAGTTATGCTAAAAACATACTATAAATTCTGATTAAGTGACCCATCATCACATATTTATACGTAACAGTACAGTAAAATATGCATTAATAATAAAACTTGTGGAGTAAACTTATCAAATTCAAATATAGAGAAAATGATCACTTAGTCACTGTGGGGTAGCCCATTATAAATAAAGAGCCAACTAGGATTATGTCCTAGTTGAAGATAAAAAATTAAATTTTGCCCAAAATATAAGAAAACACAAATTTTGTCCATTTTTTGTATGGTGGGACTAAAATGCCCCTCAAGCCAAAAAAAAAATTTCAATTTTTGTTTTTTCAATCATATTTAAGTTTTTTTTTACTGTAAGGAGTCACATAATATTTAAATTTTTTCTACCAATAACATGGTAAGAAATCATCAATTTCTTATCTTTTTTTACTCGTTTCGTAAGAAATTTTATCTTTCATTACGTTTTACCAAATAACTTAGTAAGAAATATTATAATTTCTTATAATATTTTAGAAAATTCTTACGAAAAAATTTGGTAACAAATTTGACAAGTTCTCCAATTTCTTGAAAAAAAAAAACAAAAAGTATTTAATTGTACAGGGGATGGTAAGAAAATCGCACACATTGGTAAGAAATTACATCACATTTATAACCACTTAATCATTTATTAAGGCACTATTATTAGTTTCAGAAATGAAAAAAATAAAAATAAATTACACATGTTGGTAAGAAAATTGTTAGTTTTCTTACCAAAAAAATATAAAAAAAACTACAGATATAGTAAGAAATTGATATCTTCTCGTCTTTCACGTCTCATAACCGTCGTCAGCCGAATAATTCCTACAATATGAAATGATACAATTCTTATATAACTTGAAAAACAGTAAAAAATTATCAGATTCTTACTCAGTCTTTTATTACCAAAATAACGTAAGAAAAAAGCTAGATTCTTACCAATTTATCAAACAAACCAAAGTAAGAAATATCATAGATTCTTACCAAATATAAGAAATTATCTGTGTAAATTACCCTTCTCCTCTTTTGCATTTTCTTACTACGAAATTGCAACTACCGCGACAAAACAGGTCAAGAACAGCAAAAAAATTATCAAATTTAAACCCTAAATACTCAGTCTTTTATTACAAAAATAACGTAAGAAAAAAATATCAAATTCTTACCAATTTATCAAACAAAACAAAGTAAGAAAAATGACAGATTCTTACCACTTATCATCAATAACCAAAAAGAATGTAAGAAATTATCTCAGCACATAGTTCACATCACTAAAATTATAGTAAGAATCTTCGGTCGATTCTTACAAAAAAAGCAGTCAATTCGTAAACCCTAAAATAAGAAAAGTATCAAATTTTCTTACCGAAAACAAAGAAGTGAAATGTAAGAACAAATAATTTTCTTACCGAAAATTTGTTATATCAAAATCAGACAAAGTAAAGTAAGATAAATATCAGATTCTTACCAATTATCATCAATTTTATACCGTAAACAAAAATTTCTTACCATGCAATTGCAATTTTCTTACCGATAATTTTGCATTTTCTTACCACGAAAATGCAATTATCACAACAAAAGAATTATACCTTCAGTGGGGAATATCATCAAACACCTTACCTTCATTCTCCACTGCAAGCATGAATCCAGATCTGGAATAAAATCCAGATTTGGAAAACTGGAGAGAGAGAGAGAGAGAGAGAGAGAGAGAGAGAACCCTAGCCCGTCGCCCTTCCCTCCAAACCCTAGAGATCCGGAACCCTAGTCCCGTCGCCCTTGCCTCCAAACCCTTGAGATCCGGTACCCTAGCTCGTCGCCGGCGATGTCTTCTTCTTTGAGGTGAGGTCGGCCATGTTCAAGGTGAGCTACGCCGACTAGATCTGAGAGAGAGAGAGAGAGAGAGAAAGAGAGAGAGAGAGAGAGAGAGAGAGAGAGGCCGCCGGGCCTGAGAAGAAGCATCAACGAAGCAACGGCGTCGGAGTCGGAGAAGAAGAAGTCGAGAGAGAGTGAGGAGTGAGGAGCTTCTAGGGCTTTTAGAGAGAGAGAGAGAGAGAGGAGCTTCTAGGGTTTAGAGAGACAGGGAGAAGATTGAAATGATAATGGAAATGAGGAAAGAAAAGTATTTATATCATATATAATAAGGGCAAAATAGTCCTTCAACATAAGAAATGGGCAAAATTAGTGTGGGCTTATAATTTGGGCAAAATTTAGCATTCTTATAACTAAAGGGATAAAACACTACAATTCCTCATAAATAAATGTGGTAATACTATGTTGACATTCGTTTAGTAGATTTACATTTTTTCTCCCTATACAATTTAATTTTCTTATAAGATTTAATTTTTTAATTTATTTTCATATAAATTCTTGACTCACAACTCACGTGGCACTGCAAGTTAACCCAAAGCGGTTAGGGGACAAATAATCGATTGTCAGTTTTAATAAGAAAAATGTACTATCATTTACTATAAAGAAAATTATTATCTTCAATAAAGAAACATGATTATCCGACTTATTCTTCTGGCTTGTTAAAAAGCAAAAATGTATATTTTTGGTCAATGATTAATCGTAGTTATAGGTCTTAACTATTGTATTTTTTGTTATAATTTATGAATATAATATATATACATATGTAATTTCATTAATTTTTAAACTTTATAACTTTTATAATCTATAAATATTACTCCCTCCGTTTCAGCTGAATATTCGTTATTTTTTTTTTGCACAAGTTTTAATAAAGGATAGGTGAGTGGTGTTAGCGGAAAGAGAGATCCACATTAATGTCAGTATAGTAGAGTGCAAAAATGAAATGTGCATACTCTGGTGAAACGGACCGAAAGAAATAGCAAATACTCAGGCGAAACGGAGAGAGTATTGTTTTTATGGTGTGATGATTTACTTTTGAATAATGCTAGGAACTCCGACTGATTATAGTTGTAATTTTATAAATTTTAGTTCATATTAGAATATATTTTGGAGAAGAAATATGGATCCGGATCCGGATCAAAATGAAGATCCAAATCTTAATCCAGATCCATAGAACCGCAGATCTTATGAATCTAGACTAGTACTCCCTCCATCCATCAATTACTAACATTATATTGAGACGTTTACGATTTACTGACCCTTTCCATTTTGAAACATAGGCTCCACAATCATTTTAACACTTTTACACTTTATCACTCTACTTTTTAACACTTTAACTCTTTAGTACAATTAAAAATATTAGATGGACTTGCAATTATTCTACTGTAACACTTTAACATTTTTAATTTATTAATACATCATCAAAACATATTAAACTCCGTGCTCAAATTTTTAGTTCAGTAAATGGTAAATGGTGGACGTAGGTAGTATATACTCCCTCCATCTTTGATTTAATAAACCAAAAATTTTGGCACAAAACTTTATGTAGTTTGATGATTTATTAATGGTGGACGGAGGGAGTAATATTTTTGACTTAATGGTTCTAGATCGGAATTGATTAAAAAAAAAAAAAAACTAGATTTGAACTAAGATCTAACAAGATCTAGTTCAAATTCAGCCTATTGTCATCTCTAATCATGTATTAAAGCTTATTACAACGAAATTCCATCAATTATCAGAACACTTATTCGCGTATTAGAGTTGGTTGCACTACATAAAATATTTAAGTATAAATATTTCCTAAAGTATAAGGAAGCTATAGGTTTGTGGGCACTTACATTGTCAACTAGATATAGATGCATATAATAGAATACAATAAGAAGTTGTCTTTCAGTGTAATTGCAGTAGGGCACCTTATCCTGTAAGCTCTGGGTTTATAGTTTTTTTTTTATAATCATTAACAGGATATTTAAAGACTGCGTCACGGAGGACTTGAACTCGGAACTTTTGGTCCCGAACATTAAACCCACGCACTTTTGGTCCGCTAGGCCAACACACGCACCGACTCTGGGTTTATAGTTGTTAACAAGCCATGCCGGCCCAGGCCGGCCCAAGCCTACATTGGCCTAACAATATTTAGGACCAATCCCGCCCAGGCCCGGGAATGGAGCGGGCCGGGGCCTTGGCTAGATTTTTGTTGAAATTAGGTCCACTTAAGGCCTATTTAGTGTAAGCCTGGGCTGGGCCCAGGCTTTTGCCTGGAAAAAGCCCAATAGAGGCCCATTTCAACATGGCAGCCTGCAATATCTGCTGAATCGAGCCGGCGGCCTAGTTGACACCTCTATCTAGGCTGATGATATCCTTTCGAGAAGCTCATAAGGATTCTCATACTAAATCTTGCAGGTGGATTTAGTTTTCAGTATCATGAATAAGGTTGAGTGGTACTACTTGAGAATATATAATTGGAAGAAAATTGATATAATATGTCAGAAGCTTTAATTAATTAACGGATGAATAATATCTTAAATAGAGAGGGTGATTTAAGTCTAATACTGGCCTGAACTCAAATAAGGGTAAAACGGGTAATTTAGTACTATTATTATAGTTGAATGTTTTAGTATTAATCAGCTTAATTATGCTCTAGGTTGTTCATAGAGAATTACGATAGTGGAAGGCCTAGTTTTACTTAACCATTATATCCCTCATGACTGGCCTGAAAGTTCATCAAGCCACAAAATGAAGGAGGAATGGGACTGCGTACTCACTAACTGAGCTTGGCAAGGGTGTCACTTATGAGGCCCAACCGTCCACTTCATGGTCTGCAGGCTTAGTCTACATGCAACTTATGTCCACTCTGTAATATAGGTACTTATATTCATGCACCAAAGTTGACTTAGTTACCTTAATTCAGATTGACGCCAATGTTTTGAGTGAGAAAGAGAAAGCTGGTGCCGGTAGCGGCGGTGATTCCTTCTCCATTGGTGGCCAGAATCGTGGACTGCTATCCATCCAACATCGGATTCGAGTGGGATACAGATCAGAAGATCTTCAAGTAGAGTTTTTATACTCAAAATCGATGGTAATCAATTTTAAACGTGTAAGGTATGTTGATTTTCAAACTTAAAAGCATGATAGGGATGTATTCGGGTTAAACATCTGAAAATGATCGGGAGAAAGTGATCACCCTTCGCCAGGCGGTTCCTACAATGAGTAAGCTATTGTAATGGCTAAAAGTTCAGTCGAGCTCAATCGCACCACACATATAGATATCAAGTACCATTTCTTGTGAGATGTTGAAGCAAATGGACTCATCGAGATGAAATATTATCCAACAGAAGAACAATTAGCCAATATATTCACCAATGCACTACCAAGGGTCATATTTCAATTTTTACAAAAAAATGCTTGGAGGCACCGACTGTTGGGGTTATATACAGCAAAGCATACTTTTATGCGTGTATATTAACTGTATCTTCCTGTTTTGTGGAAATAAATATTGTCATATGATTTGCATATTAATTCGTGCTATGGTTATGCAAATAAATGTCCGGTACTATATATTATAGATAATATGGTGTGGGTGGTCGCACGGAAGATCATATTATCGGTTTCTTATATAGTTAAATGGTGTTCGCAACCGAAAGTAATCTTGGACAAATTACTTGTTAAGGTTGTAGTATAAGCTGGATAATAGTTGGTCTTGGCTATTAGCTTATACTAGTGCATACGATCAGAGTTGCACTGAACAGGATCGAGGTGAGATAAATCCTTTTATACTGACTTATTAAGGATCACATCTCGGACGATTATTATTTCTTAATTCTAGTTGTCATAATATTCAATTATGTATTTATAATTGTTATTACTTTGATTTACCATGAGTGAGAGTTATCGCAACTCAAAGAATCTCCGTATCTTGGGTAATAATATTATAAATATGATAATTAATATTATAGCTAGAAATCGTGTCTCGGTGCGCCGAGTTGATGATGTCCCCTTGAGGCGTTCTAAGGATTATTATATCAAAACCCTACAGGTGGATTAAGTTCCGATATAATAATAAGGTCGAACGGGTACACTCTCGGAATAAGATATTAATTAATTAGAGCAGTCAGTAGCTTAAATTAATTAATGGACATGCGATATCTTAAACACGGGAAATAATATAATTCAAAGAGGAGCCCGGTATGTAGTAATTTGGGAATGGACGGCGATGCAATATTATTTTACTATAGTGGAAAGACTATAATATTAATATAATTAAATAGAGTATTCGGGGCCAGAGAATACTTGGATTATTTAATTATATTGGAAGGCCCAGTCCATGTCCTCCTCAAGATCCCTGGAGTAGCCCAACAGAGCATAGCCTGGCCCATTAGCGAAGGCCCTAAGTTCTCCACCACTCCACTTCTTATATAAATAAGGGATAAGTGGAGAGTGAACATACATGATTTTCATTCCTCACAAATCTGAGAGAAGGGGGCGCCACTTCTGGGTAGTGCAGAGAAGATAGATTTTCGCCCACTCGAAATTCTTCTCGTTGCTAGGGAATACTCCAGAAGATCTCGGGGTTTACAATCAAGAGCTAGATCTCGTGTGCAGAGATCTAGTGCGTGGAAGATCATTACCTCGACTCAGATTCCACCGGTGATATCAAGCAGGTATATATAATTTAGATCGGTTTCCGCTTTCAAGATCTGAATTCATATGTTAATAATTATTGTAATTAATTAAATCTACATCCGAGGGATCCCGGATCCAACACCGACAAATGCATCTAAGAGGAGTATCGAAGAGTGATGCATTTATTTAGAACATTCAAAATAATACTCCCTCCGTCCCAACCTACTAGTCCACTTTCATTATTTTATATCTCATATATATTCAAGAAACAAGACTACTAGTTTGGGACGAAGGGAGTACTTAAGAGAGCCCATGAGTATTATAGAGATGTCAAGACCATATTATATATATTTTTAAATAGAATCTAGAAAATGTTATTAGATATTTTATAGAGAATTTCAAATTCCTATAATTTATTGATGATCTAGGGAGATTCTCACACCCCTATTATATGAGCCAATTGTAATCAAGTTAATATATAAAAGCATTTGAACTAATACAATAAGGGACACACTCCTGTCAGCTCGGTCGCATGGTGTGACCGGATCTTAATTGACACTTTAAATCATAATAATTAGCATTGGATCCTAATTTGTATAACTTTTTGTCATAACAATTAGTACTTTTGAAATCATCAAAGAGATTGACACTACAAGTACTTCAAACTAGAGTAAGTGAACTAACAACTAAACAAGTAATATAAACTCAATAATAGACAAAAGTGATTCCAACTATACTTCGATTAGGCTTAAGTGATGGGCTATTAGAACTCTAACTAGAACTAACCATTTTAATCTAACTTCATGTGGGAAACCTCCTAATTATGTTTCACTCAATTCTCATTGCAATGAAGACAAGTTGATTAATAATACTTAATTCCGACTAGGACATCAAATCCAATAGCATAATGAGTTCTTTATCCCTACTATCTCTAGCATGCAATTCTCTTGTTTCCTAGCATCTAATCTAAGCCTCCTAAGCATTAGATCAAACACTTGATATGCAACTATGGTGATCAAGCATAATTACACAATAAAACATGGCACCAAGAGAAATGAACATGAAATTAGAAGGTAAATTCACAATTAAAGCCTAAACCCATCACCTAATCCTAATCTACATATAATTGGAATCACAAAGGAAATTAGCTAGACATGATTAGAGAAAATAAACTATAAGAAATAGATGAAATCATGCTTAAAGAAAGAGAAATGAATAAGGAACAGAAATATGGTCTTCAATCTTCAATCTCCAAAGTAAATCTTCACAAATCTTGAAATTACCAAAGTAGCAAAGAGAAAATGAAAACTAGGGTTCTAGAGTGAATAGGGAAGCTAAGAATACCCAAATTGGAGATAATTGGGTGTTTAATACATTGAAAATTCATCAAATCCCGAACTCAAAGGTCAAAACCCGTAAAAAGTGAGGAAACAAGGGGGCGGCGCGGCCCACGGCGTGGTCCATGGGCTGGGGCTCTTGGCGCGGCCCATGGGCTGGGGCTTGTCACGCGGGCTACGGTGCGGCCCATTGGGCCGCGGCCATGCCCGCGTCGGCTCCTTCTCCGGTTCGGTTCTCTTGCGCAGTTTCACGGTTTTCGCTCGTTCTCCCTCGTCCGAACTCCGATTCTCGATCCACTTTTTGCTATGGCTTCCTAACGAACTCCTCTTCGACATGGAATAATTTAATTGGCTAAATATGTTCTTTATTTTTCCTGCAATAGCATAACAAAACTCAAGAAAACGAGAAAAACACGAATGCAAGCAAATTAGCAAAACCCTAATAATATCACTCAAAACTCCACATATTCAAGTATGAATTCCACTCCAAATGAACTCAACATGCACATAAAATATGTGTTTATCAGTTGATAAATATGAATAATTGGATCATAACATGATTGTCACTCTTATTATGGTCAATTGACACTTTTATTCACAAGAAATGATACTTTTATGAAATAATAAAGATTATATATCATGAAGGGTAAAAGATGCTCCCATTACTCATAAGATGTAGTATAAATAATCAATATTTATATAAATAACAAAAATATTAAATCATTATAATATCGAGTTGATAAAAAATGAAAATTCCTATCATCACAAAATTTGTAACTTTTTTATTCAGAACAAATGGACTTTTATTCTTGACAATTTGCATTTTTGGTAAAGATATTTTTTTCCTAATGAAGGTACATGTCAAGTCAAATCAGGCACGACCCATATTAAGAGCCGGCTGCACCATAGGGCCGGACTGACCAAAGTTTTTGTCATACAATAAATGTCTTTGGAGAAAAGTATTTCACCATATATTTATTCCTATATTTTATACACGATTCCATACGATACACTCACTAAATATTATGTCTTTTGCACCACTTCACTTACAGTTAGTCACTACAACCTAAATACCCCTAATCACTTCTATTTTTTTAGCAAATACAGTGACAATATAGTCCAATAGGTTTTGATAGCTTAGAAATAATATGCTAGTCACCCAATAGTGGGCACCTTCATGATTTCTTCAATTGACATTATTTTGTTCGATTTTTTCGATTGATTTATATTCTAGTATCATATAAATTAATTTCGAAATCATTAAATTTACAAAATAAATAAAAAATCAAAGCTCGATTTGTCTTATTACTCATTTTTCGATGTTAGAAGGGAAAAAAAATAAATCGAGCTTTGATTTTTATTTATTTTATAAATTTAATGATTTCTATATTAATTTATGTGATACTAGAATATAAATCAATCGAAAAAATTGAACAAAATAATATCAAATCGAAGAAATGAAGAAGGTGAACACGAAGGTGCCCACCATTGGGTGACTGGCATATCATTTCTCTTTGATAGCTATAGATAAATATGAAAGAAGTTATATGCATGTCTAAAATTGATAACGATACAATTTATTATGGGGTAATTACCATTATAATTTTAAACTATCGATCCTTCGTAAAAACTACAGTGAAAAATTAAAACTAACTAACTTAATCAGAACTATGAATTTATTATCAAATTTGTTTCATGTACTATTTTTTAGACAAGATATGTAGTTTATTTTATTAAATGTGTTATGACGTGAAACAATGTTGTTTTAAGAACATTTAATTTAAACATAAATAAATTATATCACCGATAAAAACACAATTTTTTTTAGGTAAATGAACCTAGAATGGCATCTTTTTAAGTCATACAAGTTTTACAAAATGAAATATGATAAGGGGAAATAGGTAAAAATAACCATTTTGATATTGTAAAGATAAATAATAGCCAATTGGATAAAAAAGATAAAAAAAATAGCCACTCTTACCATAATACCCCCGACTTGTACGGAATTCACGAATTTTTTGGTTCAATTCTTGAGTCACTCACAAAAAATGTCTGAATTCACGAATTTTGAGTTCAATTCGTGAATTGCATACAAAAATTGTCTGAATTCACGATTTTTTGGTTCAATTCGTGAATTGCTCATAAAAATGGCCTGAAATTACGAATTCAATAATTAATTCGTGAATTAGTGCGAAAAGAAAGTAACTCACGATTTTTTTTCGTTTATTCAACCGATTTCGTGTGATGTGATGTGTGCGTGTGTTGTATGTGTGTGCTTGTGTGGTGGTGTGCGTGTGTGCGTGAGAAAGTGAGAGGGAGAGAGAGGCCTGGGGGTGTTCTGTTTTTTTAAATTTTTTTTTTTATATTTTATGTGTGATGTGTGCGTCTCTGTGTGTGTGTGTTTGAGAGAGAGAGAGAGAGAGAGAGAGAGAGAGGAGAGAAAGATCCGTTCTATCCTTCACTGAGATCAAGTTGATAGATTCGGGTCATTAATCCATCAACAAATTTACATGCGAATAGCTAGAACGGAAAGAGAAGGTATCTAAATCCTTATGGCTAGACTCCAGACGTTCTTTGGAAGAATCACGTCCTTTTTATGCTTTAATGTTATACCTCAATTACGCCTTTCCTGGTGCCAAAGAACAGCTTCAAGCCTGCAAAACAACACCGGAGGAGCGGGGAGGGTTCCTCCGGGAAGAGACTCCGACGCTCAAGTCAGTCCTTTGACCGGAATGAAATTGAAGACATAAGTATGTGTGTTTGCTTTAGCAAAGGAATGTAAGATGATAAAGCGTACCTCTCTGCAAATGCAAGATGTTAGGTATATATAGTGATGCTAAGATTAAGGGTAATAGAGTAATTTTCTTTAGGTTGTAAGGCTAGAATAGTCTTTTAAGGGGAGACAAGTCAGTTAGGATGAGAGGGTTAGTTATGATCACTAAACACCATGGGCCCCGGGGTCACGTTTTTTATGCGTCCATCAAGGGTCCTGAAGAAGAATGTATGTTCTGGAGGAATTTGTGGGATCTGCTGCTTCTACATACAGGTCCCTCCAGAACTTAGGTCCTGAAATCAGATCCTAAATCGGGATCTGAAATTAAGCCAACATCTGCTCAGGTGCCTAATGGAAGTTGACAGGTTACTCCCTATCACAAGTACCACCACTAATATGTAGTGTGAAATAATTACTTTGATATAATTAAAAAGGTGATAATTTGAATTTCTGTGTTTTTATTTTATTTTATTTTTTTATGTGTGATGTGTGCGTCTGTGTGTGTGTTTGAGAGAGAGAGAGGCCTGGGGGTGTTGTGTTATTGCGTGCATGTGTGTGTGTTTCTGTGTGTACGAGTGTGTGAGTTTTGGGGAAGAAGGAGATAATTAATTTTATTAAGGGTAATAATGTAATTCACCTTTAAAAGTGGCTAGATTTTATCTTTTTTTTTAATCTTAGTGGCTAGTTTTTATTTTACTATATCAAAGTGGCTATTTTACTAGTTATCTCTTATGATAATCCATAATGAGTTTTGACGAGCCATCCTAACATTTCGTCGTTGGAAAATAACACTTGAGACAAATTAATTAATAATTTAATATTTTTGCAATGAAACTAATACTTCCTCCATCTCCTATCCTATTATACAAAAATAGTGGCACAAGTATGATATAATGATAACTAAATAAAAATGATACATAGTATAAAGATATAATAATTGTAGTGGTATGATGTCCTAAAAAGAAAACTGTGTTGTAAACTAGAGAGAAATTATCTAGAGAAAAGAGAGAATATGTAGAGAGAAAAGTAAACTGCAGAGATTTCTAGATGTATTATTATGAGGACTAAAAATCTCTATTTATAGTGGTACAAGGAGCTAGGGTTAGGGTTAGGGATGACTATCAACTATATATGAAATATATCTTATAGATATATTTACAACATTCCCCCTCATCCCTAACAAAATATGTTGCCTCATTAAAACCTTGTCAGGAAAATCCAGTGGGACAAAACCTGATCAAAGGAAAAAAGTATAGCTGCTCCCCCAGAAATTAAGCATAGTAGATCTTTGAGCCGGCGCATTTCAATCTTCTATACCAACTGTCTGACCATTGAAGTTGGTAATGCCTTTGTGAATAAGTCCGTCAGATTGTCACTTCAACGATACGTCGAATATTGATATCGCCACTCTTCTTGAAGATCATGCTTTGTAGCAAAATTTAGGGAAAATAATGCTCCTATCATCTTTGATATACAAAGTTACAAAATAATGTCCACTCAATATCATCATTTATAATATTCTCCCTTGGACATTGTTGTTGTGATGTCCATGCCTCATTAAAAACCTCTATAGAAAAATCCTTTGGGAAAAAGTCTAATAGAGGAAAAGAGTACATGACAAACACTCACTCATGTATCGCACTAGTTGCCTCATTAAAAACCTTACATAAGAAAACCCAATGGGAAAAAAACTTAGTAAGGAAAAAAGAGTACAACTATTTGACCTTCAGGGCCTAGTCTTCTGGACTATTCATTTGGCTCACATGACCAAATGTTCAAGGTCATTTAGAATTTGTCACTCCCCTCGAGATAACAATCTTGCAACATATTCAAATATCATCGAATATATTGTTCTTTACATAGATTCAAGAGTAGTTTAGTGCATAAATCTATATAATTATCACTAAATTATCAAATTGCATCGTTCTTCTGGAAAATAATAATGCAATACAATCAATACTTTGTCCTATTAAGGACAGTGGGAGAAAATCTCACATCTCAAATCATTAACAAACTTGAGATCCAATATAATGGGGATCATGCAAAATATTTTGCATCTAAGTATTCACCAATGTCAATCTCAATTTCTTTCATAATATAGATCAAGGTTTCCTGTACCTTGAAGATAACAAAGAATTCATCTCCTTCTGGGAAATTTTTTAAATCTTGCTATAGCAAATTAACTTGAATGTATCAGGCCTGATATGGTAGCACTTCTGGTACTAAAAGTAATGAACTTCTGGTCCATACTTTCTTCCTTTGTTATCTTATCAACTCAAAATAATGAGACAATCATTGGGATACTCAGTAAATATGAAAATTCCTTTATAGGATTTTCTTCAAATAGATTGACTGATATGAAAATAATGGAGATGTTCAGTCTGCAGGCCGACACATTACTTAGATTCATCTAAGTCTTTTATTTCTCCAGTCATGAGTTAATCTCAAGCTCTTTACTTGTATAATTAATCAACATATATATGAATGATATACAATCATTCAAAGGCTTTTGATAAATGCGCCAAAACATTCATCACGATTTATCTATTCTTACGTCAGGAAGAATTGACTTAATATAATACACATTTTGAGTTTATTTTCCTTCTTATAAGGAAGTCTAAGTCTAACCGGGCCTTATATCTAGAGATATTCTCATCCAATGACATACACAAATATGGCCATGACGTTCATTAACAGAATATCTTTATTTATATTCACTGCCAAATAATATCGGAACGCAATGCCATAACATGAGAATCATATTTACTTTAGAGTCTCTACTAAAACTCTTGAGCTTCTCACTTTATTTCACACCACCGTATTAAATATCATTTCTTTTCCTTAGAAATAACCATTTGTGTCCACCTAGGATAATATTTTTTGGTGTATTTACTACAAAGAAGACTTTTCATCTTATTAGCGAGTAAAACTCTGCCTTAATTACTATTGTCAATGTGCTTCTGGCACACTTGACTTTTGGATCAAAATTATTTAGAATTGAGGCAAGAAGTATTGTTGACAACTTGATATTTCTATCTTATATTTCTCATGTACTCTTAAAGTTCATGGCATTATCAACACTTATATAAATCAGATCTATGTTATTTCCCATAATATAATTGATCTGGTCGTTCCGTAATCCCAATATTATAATATTTAGAGCACGTGCAATCGTACTGGGATTCTCATCTTCAGGACGATCTTCTTCGAGAGGTTTATGAAGTGATATAATTTCTTTATTGAATTTGTATACCGCGGATATTTATTTTAGCTCTAAAATATTTCTCACGCTTCTGGCGTTGAGAGAGATAATATGTATTTCAAAGTCCATCATGACTTTAATTATTTATGGTGCAACATATAAACATTATATGCTTTATCACTCCATTGACAGTCAATAATTTTATGAACTTTCAGTTCATCATATATTGTGCTTGTATATAATCCAACATAAATTTGACGGTATTCTTTTCATCTATATCTCCCCCTAATGCCTTAAAATACTTTTTGATTATGCAATACAACACATCAATTCATGCTTTTAAATTTGTTCCAGGCAAATTAACATTGTGTGTGACAATGAAACGCAGCTTAGTTGGACACTTCCCCTCCAACCAATAGTTCAGGGGTTCGAGTCACCATAAGGGGGGAAATGAGAAACCATTATTGATCCTCTTTAAAAAAAATTAACACTGTGTGTTTTACTTAATATTAGAAATGTCATTTAATCAAAATGACAATCTGCAAATCGTGCAGTAAATAAATTGTCCATTAAAGGTTCAAGATTCCTTATAATCGAAGGCGAATCAAATCCAACTCATATCCCAAGTCTTCGTTGGGACCAATTTTGGTATATTGTCGGGGTGCGATTGGAACTTGAACTGCGCAACCAAAAGTTTTTAAGTGAGAAACATCATGTTCTCGACCAAAAATTATTTGCATTGGTCAGTATGATGGTAGGTTGTTGGCCTATGGTGAACTAATGTTGCAGCATACAATATGGCATGACCCCAAACATACGTTGTGGGTTTTGACTTCATAAGCAATGGACTAACAATAAGTTGAAGTCATTTAATAAATGACTATGCTAAGCCATTTTAAGTATGAACATGAGAAACAAAATGTTCAATCTCAATTCCAGTAGCAATATAATAATTATTAAATGCTTGAGTCTCAAACTTAGTAGCACTATCAAGACAAATTCTCTTGATTGAATTGTTTGGAAATTGAGCTCTTAATTTTATTATTTGAGCAAGTAGTCTTGCAAATGATGCATTTCTACTGAAAATCAAGCATACATGTGACCATCTGGAAGAAGCATCAATCAATACTATGAAGTATTGAAATGGTCCACATGGTGGATGTATAGGTCTACAAATATCTCCTTGAATTCTTTCCAAGAAAGATGATTCTTTATATTGTGCCCACATGTGCTATTGATTATTCGGCGCATTATTGTTGCTCTTGGATGTCCCAATCTATCATGCCAAAGCTTAAAGCTTTTTGTGTCATCGAACTTTGAGTTCATGACAAGATTTATCTCAATCGCTTTTATGAATGTATAAAAATACATTCCAGAAGGTAGTGTTTATAATTTTTCTTTTGCTTCTGGCAAAAATACAAAATAATTTAAGCAAACATACTCATTGCTACCATGTCTCAATGTGTATCCATTGAAATGAATGTCCTTAAAACTTAATAACTAAGTTTCTTCTGGACTTACTAGAGTAAAGGGCATTTCCTATAGTTAATTTAGTATCATTTGGTAAAAGGATACAAGCTCTTCTGGAGCCTTCAATGATATTTGATGCACCTGATATATAGTGTTAACATTATCCACATCTAATGTTAACTTTATGAAATATTTTTCATCTTTGAGAATGGTGTGTGTAGTAGCACTATCGGCTAAACAAATATCGCAATATACCATTTGTATTTCTGTGAACAATCTCACACACCATATTGTATGAATTAGTATTTGTCTTGATCTCTCATTGATTATATTATCGTTATAAATGTGTTTCATGTGCTTCAGGCACTACTTAAATAACTTAGTTGAACTTGCATTATGACATTTCAGAAGAAGCTTTATTTTAAGCTGTGTATAGCAGCTGGAGTACAATTACTAAAAATGCAAGTCAATCAAACTTGAGGGAGAAATATGATCATTTGTTGATGATAATAGATCATTTATTAATTTGTCGGCTCTTACACGAGCAATGACAAAAAAGAATTAATATTTATGCCTTCTGGGCACAAATAGTTAGAAATTCCATAATCATTTCACTTGGGTCACATGAGTAAATATATATCTCACAATCTGAGACCCAAATCATAATCATTATGACTATTGATTGACGCACAATCATGTGTACAATTCTTTATGGATAACTATACTATATATTATCCAAACATATGAATTGCTCCTCAAGAGCATGTGATATTCTTTAAGAATATTAATTGTGCTACTTCAGGAGCAACAATTTAAATCAAAATATCAACACAAAATAATTTGTGTTTATGAATTGATCTTTTAAGAGCATGAAATATTCTTTAGGAATATTAATTGTGCTACTTCGGAAGCAACAACGTAAATCGAACCATTATAAATTTAATTAAATGGTTCGATAACAAGAACATAAAATAAAATGCAAATAATAATTCTCAAGATTATTAAACATCGAAAAATCATGTTTCTTAATTCATAATAAACTTTCATGATCAGATACATGATCGAATCTTGTGAGGTAAATTAGCAAAAACTTTTAGATCTATCATAATCGATATCATCATTACCAAATAGTCAAGGTATCAAAAGAAACTATTACTCTGAATTCAATAGGCAATAAATAGACTTTCATATTCAAATGTAGAATGAATACGCATATTAAGCATACGTTTGATCTATCGGATCAAACGATAAATTTATAATTATCTAAGAACAGTTAGTGATATATCATACTTTTGAATTGACTTATGAAACAAAACTATGAAATAAAGCATTAGAGATAAATTATTATGAATTGAATGCAGCAATCTACGGTAATTAACAAATAAACAGTAAAGTAATCATTATCAATTCAAAGCAATTTATCAAATAATCTCGAGAATTATAAGTATGTATAGATATGTAAATATATGAATATATACGAATCTTACATCGGAATGAATTCTATAAAGCTATTGTATATATATGAATATATAAGAAGCTTTATAGCATATTTCCTTGATGTGAACCTAATCAAATTTAATAGTAAGTGATGTACATATAATAGGATTAGTTCACGAATCAAATCCAAAGGCATTATAGCGTGAATTCATTAAATAGCATAGTCATGGAAGATAATTTACAAATACACATGTATGGATATATAGACACTATCTCTGTAAAGCTATGTATATGCCAAAAGCTATGTATATATATAAAATATATACGAAACTTTATAGCATAGGTTCAAATTTCACAATCCTTACCTATAGCAACTATCATGTGTGAAAGTAGAACAATCGTGCTGAAAACATGTTGCAAACTAGAGATAAATTATCTAGAGAAAGAAGAGAGAATATGTAGAATCAACTATATATGGAGCATATCTTATAAATATATTTACAACAAACTGCATATTCTTTTTGATATCAGAAAAATAGTTTGAAATTTTAGCGGTAGTTAAAGAAGAATATTTTGGAATCTCTCTCAAATTCATATTTTGAATTAAAAAGTCACTACAAAAAAGTCGATCATACTAATCACTTTTTATGCCGAATGGAACTTATTTTCTTCTTCTTTGAAATAGAACTTCACATTTTCAAATGTTGGAAATAAAAGTAATTAACAATATAATATCTCTCTTAGATGGGCTTTTCCTAGAACAATCGTTCGTATGACAATTTATAAATATTCTATAATGTATGAACTATGAACCAATTAATGCCAAATTCAACATAGTTCCCCTATATAGTTATAATATATTTTAAAATATAAAGTTAATAAATTTATAGAGATGCGTACCAACAATTGACTAATCTAATATCAGTCTCAAGAATTACCTATTTTTAACAATTTTTGAAGAAGTCATGATGATTATACATAATTTTTGATTTCTGAAAGTTTTGAAAATCCCACTTTATTCGTTGTGAAAACCCTATCACTCATCATCGTCGAGTTATGGCTCTGACAATTTTGCATAATTAAATTGAAAAGGCACAACTAACCCATGTTCCACAATATTGTTCCCAACTCAAAAGTTATATTTTGAAATATAAAAAGTAAAACTGAGTAAGAGTCAAAGTTTAGCATGTTCCTTTTAGAATTTAGATGACCGATTGAAGTGTCTATAAAAGTCAAACATACGAAAAATTAGTTGTCTTTTTTTGACACTCAAAATCACAATAAAGATTAGTCTGCACTCCACACATGTTTCCACGTAAACAAAACTCAATTGTGGTCTTCTATTGCATTTTTACATTACATCTATATTTTTTATAATACTGATAGACAATCGTCAAATGTTTAAAATATATGAAAAAATAATAATAATAATTAAAAAAAAAATCATAAGCAAAAATGTTGATGTTAATACATGAAGAACGTCCGAATGTGCAATAGATGATACAACATCAAAATGTAATAGAAGATCTCAATCCAACAAAACTAGATTTATTTCTCAATTACATATATTGACAGCACATAAGTTGAGCTTTTTTTCAATTATATTGAATTTACAAGAGAAGCGCGCAACATAATAATTACGAGATCCGTTGATCGGAATATTCCTAGTGATCAATACAACACAATCACAACAAAAATAAAAGTTAAAAAGAAAAAAAGGAAAGGGAAAGGAAAAAGTAGAAGAAAATTCGTATGTTAAAAATTAGATAAAGAAAAGAAAATAAAATCAACCTCTATGCAAAGGCGATCGATCTTGAACGACAACTTTGGGAGTCTTGGAACTCCGAAACGCCTTCAACGGACTCGGAAAGTGCCAGAATTTACCCTTCGCCGGCGAGGAGCCGACGTCAGCACGGCGGAAAAACCCCGACGCCATCGCCGACTTGGTGCCGGCGCTGACGGATCTCGATCTCGTCACCAATCCAACAAAATCTTCGATCCTGTTATTGCTCTCGAAATTCTCATCGCCGCCGCCATTAACCGCGCTCGCCTCCTTCGGAGGTTCAGTTCTCTTCGTCTTGCTCCTCTTCAAAACCGAAAGGAACGACGGCGTATTGAAGCGGCTGTTGTTGGGCGTACGGAGGAAAGGGAAGGCGACGGATCTGGAGCGGCGGAAGGAGGGCTCGCCGTCGATGAGGTTGGAGACGCGGCCGGAGGAGGAAGAGGAGGAGGAGTCGGTGGAGACGACGCAAGGGCAGGGGCGGGCGTGGTGGCAGTCGGGGCAGAGGCTGCCGAGGCGGTCACGGAGGCAGGTGGGGCAGATGCCGCTGCGCCGCCGCTTCGAAGGGTGCTTCGAACATTTCCAGACCTCTTCTTCCTCGACGTATAATACCATTGAAGCGCTGCGATTCAGTTAGTTTTGGCCTCCGATCCTCTGAGATTGCGGTTGGTGTTGTGTTGTTATGTGCGTGGGACAGAAAGAATAGTTTTTCTTCTGCTTTGTCTAAGGCTATAGTTTGAGCGCGTGTATATATATATATATAGTACTCCTATTACATAGAGGAAAGGAAACGTATATATATTTATATGTGAGTGGGAAAATGATAAGCGGGGACCGGTTGACCATATTGTCATCTGGAATTAGTAAATTTTGGCATACTACCGCAGCGCGTTTGGCGGTCTCGTCTGAGTGGTTTGAGTAATACAGTATCGTTCAACAATACAAGTGCTAATGTATCAAATTAAGCCACTTAACTTTTTATCCACCGAAAACGAAATGTTATGGTGTTTTGTGAAATATTTTTGGAGTGCTATCTCATATTGAGTGTCGAAATTTGTCGGGCGTACATAATTACAATGTAAAACAAAACTCAAGACTACAAGTGAAACGAAAGCTAAATACAAAAGCTGAGTAGAGGAAAGTCGTCTTTTCGCAAGACGAAACACGCCCTTATAGTGCTCTCGGTAATAGTGTATCGTCCTCAAAGATGAAATGGTTTCGTCTCCAAGGCAGCATCACCGCAGACTGTTAGAGCTCCAACGAACTGGAGAGAGGCGAGGAAACTGAGCTTAAAAAAACGATGATGGAATGCAGAGGAAAGGAAGAGATGCAGATTGTGATGGTGTGTCTACAAATGCCTGCATGCAGTCCTATTTATAGGCTACCTCACCAGGAATATAAATGTCATGATGGCATTAATCAGCCAGACGGATTGGGCCTCACGAAATGGGTTGGACGAGTGGGCTTCCAAAATAAAATAGCCCAATTCACCAAACATTTGGAGGACCAAAAAATATAGTACACAAGACCCAAGTACAAGTCCACGATAGGTCCAAAGACCACCTAAAGGACCAATTGCCAAGATCTAAATACACAGCCACAAAACCCGAGCCGGCCGGCCGGCGGCACGCACGTGTGTGTGTACCGCCAGTCAGCAGTACGATTCTGACACCTCTGAAACTCCAACGGCTCTAACTCAAATTGGAGTCATATAAATACTTCACGCCATCCCAGAATCGAATGCAAAGGGAAAAAAGGGAAATAAACGGGGAAGAGAGAAAAATAGAGAGAGGAAACCAGAGCTTCAAAGCCAAATCTATCCAGAAATCTTTACGCTTCAAAGCCAAACTCAACACTCGAATCCAAGCCATTTCCCAAGTGTTGAGACCTTCAAGATTTCTGAGTCTGGAACCTCACAGAACACTCTCCACAAGCTTACTACATATTCGTCCAAGTAAAGAAGAATCTGTTAGTTCAGCTGCAAGGTTGTATGTAAGAATGTATGAAAGGTTGTAAGGGTCACGACCCAGAACTCGTGCTCGGCTTAAGTCTAAAGATTGACGAAGGTTGAGGCTGGTACTCAGCCAGTATAAATAAGAGAGAAGTAAGGAATTTCAGATACGACGGTATCTGACGTGGATGTAGGGACGTTTCCCGAACCACGCTAAATCGACTGTCTCGATCTCTCTCTCTTTATCTTTTATTTACAGTCGACCTTACAATGTTCAACTAACCTTCATTACATTGCACTTCATTGATATAATCAACCTGCACAAAGATCCAGACCAAAGAAAGAATTTTTTAAGAGGTAGCCAACCTGTCCACCAAACTTCCGCACACAGTTCGGTTTAGCAAGCTCACCAGTTTACTGACTGAGCTGGATAAACCGAGCTGCACTGATAAGCTGAGCTGACAACTCAGTAAGATCGATTTTGTTTCTAAAGTCAAAACTGTTGGCGAATTGGTGTATTCCCCCCCCATACACCAATGACCTATTTATCGGGACCTACAAGTGGTATCAGAGCGGTGGTTCTTTTGACCATCGTATCTGTTTACTAAAAGTTCTTTTCAAAACTTTTGGTCAAATTGAACTGATCTTGGAAAATTCTTTTCGTAACCTTCATATCTACCTGTCATCATGGAAACTGCACTTGTTCGCAATTGCGAAGATTTTTCTATACATGGATATGAAGATTGGAGCTTCAGGATTCACATGTGCCTGCAAGCTCGTCACATTCGCATGTGGGATATCATCGAAAATGGACCCTCTCTTATCTACGGAGAAAAGGTTCAGATTGAAGGAGAATCTCCAGGCGAGGCCACGTTCAAACAAGTGGTCAAGAGTCCTCGTAAGTACACTGCCGAGGAAAGATTAGAAGCCAGCCTGGACAACTATGCGAAGCGCTCATCTCAAGCACAGTTAAAGGAGTTCACATTGCCAAGATCAGAAATCTGCAAACTGCAAAAGAAATGTGGGATACTTTAAAGTCTCTCAGCATAGGATCTGAAGAGTCGCAAGAGAACAAGCTCTCCATGGCCTGCAACAATTTCAATGAATTCAAGATGTTGCCTGGAGAGACTGTGGAGCAGATGAGAGATCGCTTCATGAAGATCACTCTCAAGATCGCTGCTATCAAAAAGGACAAATTCACTCAGCGAGAGTTGAATCTCAAGGTCATTCGTGCCCTCCCAGCAAGTTGGCATGTGTATGTTGCCCTCCATCCCAACCGACCTGACTTCAATAAGCTCACAACCGAAGAGCTTTTTGACATTTTGATGGGGAATGAGTACGAGATCATTCGTATTCATGGATCAGCTCCAGCTTGCTCTAACAAAGGAAGTAAAGCTGAAAGGAAATGGTATCAAGGGGAAGAAAAAGATGCTGCATTTCGAGCTGATCTGGCCAAAGATGTTCCTCCCAACTTATCTAAAGAGTTCACTAGGAAGGACGAACTGCTGCAAGATCTCGCGATGATGACAAGAAAGCAGGAGAGGTTGGAATCTCGAATGCTCAAGTATAAGCAGTTCTATCGCGAGAACAAGCACAGAGTCGGCAAACACAACCTCGACCGCTCTGATTAGCAGAGCACTGGTAAATCCCTCGAATTTCAATTCTACTAACTTTTGGGGTACTTGTTGTGGTTATGGCAGGTCAGGTCACTACAAGTCAAACAGACCAGATCTGATCAAAGCCGACTGAAACAAGCTTATTGTCAAGCTGGAAACACCAGCTCTAGTCACCCAAGCTGGCTACTAAGATCGGTGGTACCAGTGTGATTCATATGAGCAGTCTCTCTTTCGAGATTTCTTCCAAGCTGCTCATCAAGGTCAAAAGTATCAGAGAATCCAAGCTGCTGAGGAGCCATCTTATCATACAGATTGCTATCAACCTGCTCCTCAACCTCTTCAAGGGAGCTTGACCTCCCACTTAGCATCCGATCTCAACAAAATGCTAAGCCTACTTTAATACTTTCAATTTCTGTTGCTGCTAGTGTTACACTCACGACAATGGGAAATCTAAATTAAAAACTTTCAATTGCGAAGCAAATTCTGGAGTATTTCTAGGGTACTTTAAGATGAGCTGCACAATTAAAGTCCTTAATAAGATGAACATGACTGTGGAGGTAACACCTGTTGTTATTTTAATAAGTCTGTGTGTCTGTACAGGAAACTCTCTATTGATCAACAAGCAGATCACAATATAAGTGGTATCACAATGTAAGGTAAGAAGACACAGGTTACAAGAAGAGCTAAGAAGGCATAGGTTGCTCAACCTCCCCAACCTGTGATGCCAACTGCAGCTGCTCAACCTGTATCAGCTGCCCAACCTGCTACTGCCAAGCAACTGTCTACTCAAGAGAAAGCTTCGGCTGAATCCAACCTCATCCGGCTCATGGCAGAAGCTGGATACACTACTGAAGACTGCGCGGATGAAGGCAAGCAGAAGCTATTTTTGGCTGAGCTGAAGAAACAAAGGGCAAAAGACAAAGCTCGCGTCGCAAGCTTCAGAGGTTTTGAAAGCTGCAAGGAACAAGTGGTACAAAAGAGCAAACTGATCAAAACCAGATCACATATCAAGGGGGAACTGATGCAAGGACATCGAGCTGCCTCACCAGCTCAATCATAACAGATTAACTCCCTACTCACAGATCAGTCTATCAGCTCCATACCTCATCCCTCAAGCTCATTCTAAATTTGTGGATCCCAAGATCAAGTCTGAACTTGAATAATATGAAGAAGAGATCACTCAAGGAAGATAGAACATGATCTTCCAGAGGAGCTCATTGTTGGGAACCCAAAGGATGGTGCATCGAATCGATGATCGTGGTGAACAAGATAATGGAAAGGCTGTCTCAAGATGCAGATCGAGAGCAACAGATCAACTAAGCTTATTTCTAGAGTTGACCTGATCAGTCTGCTCAGTCAATCAAGCTGATCTCGCAACCAAGCTAGCCTCGTAGTCAAGCTGATCAACCTTGACACATTTTAAGGGGGAATGATCACTGATTTACCAGCCCAGCCGATATATCCATAAAACACCAGATCAACAATTAAGGGGAAAATAGAGAATGCAATGATCTTTCCAAGCAAGTCAAGCTCAAGGAAAAGAAATCTTCTTTTCGCCAGAAAGCACAGACCCTTATTGATAATGTCGAAAAGGGGGAAAAATGTAGAAAAATGGGGAAAGATGCAGGATAGATGCACTAGTGGTATCAAGATGCAGGAAAAGCGTAGAAAGATGTATAAAGAGCATGGAAAGATGCAGGAAGAGCATAAAGCACAGAAAGCAAGTTCAACTTGCTGAACTTTTAGTTCATTGATCTTATATTCTTATCTTTAGGACCTATTTGTAAAGTGTTGGTTTCGACATCATCAAAAAGGGCGAAATTGTTGGGAACCCTGTTTAGTTTAGTTTTGATGATGTTATTAGAAACCACACTTAGTTATAGGACTTAGTTATAGGATTGATAGGAACATACTGATCTCTGTGTTTGGATCAGTCAAGCTTAACTCGGACAGGTTGCTCCATGTAAAGATCAAGGTTGGTAGTGCAACCTTGTACCTAGTTAGATCAATATGTCAACCTGTTCCTTAGTCAACCTGCTCGTGTAACCTGCATAGTCCAACCTGCATAGGCCAACCTGCATGCTGAGCAACCTGCATGCTGAGGCCAACCTGCATAGGCCAACCTGCATGCTGAGGAACCTGCATGCTAAGCAACCTGCATGCTGAGGAACCTGCATGCTAAGCAACCTGCATGCTGAGGCCAACCTGCATGCTGAGGAACCTGCATGCTGAGGCAACCTGCATGCTGAGGAACCTGCATGTTAAGGAACCTGCATGCTGAGGAACCTGCATGCTAAGGAACCTGCATGCTGAGGAACCTGCTTAGGCCAACCTGCTGAAGCCAATATGCTTAGTCAAGCTGCTGTGAGTCAAGCTGCTATTAGTCAACAGCTTCTCAAGATGAAGATTCTAATACAAAGATCAAGCTTGAAGACCACAGAAAGGAAAGACAGCTTGAGGTACAAAAGGTCGACCTTCCCAGTCCGACCTAAGTTGTACCTTGCCAACCTCGATGGTTCAAGCTGTACAAAAAACCTCAACGGCTAGAAGTCCAGTCAGCAGTACGATTCTGACACCTCTGAAACTCCAACGGCTCTAACTCAAATTGGAGTCATATAAATACTTCACGCCATCCCAGAATCGAATGCAAAGGGAAAAAGGGGAAATAAACGGGGAAGAGAGAAAAATAGAGAGAGGAAACCAGAGCTTCAGAGCCAAATCTATCCAGAAATCTTTACGCTTCAAAGCCAAACTCAACACTCGAATCCAAGCCATTTCCCAAGTGTTGAGACCTTCAAGATTTCTGAGTCTGGAACCTCACAGAACACTCTCCACAAGCTTACTACATATTCGTCCAAGTAAAGAAGAATCAGTTAGTTTAGCTGCAAGGTTGTATGTAAGAATGTATGAAAGGTTGTAAGGGTCACGACCCAGAACTCGTGCTCGGCTCAAGTCTAAAGATTGACGAAGGTTGAGGCTGGTACTCAGCCAGTATAAATAAGAGAGAAGTAAGGAATTTCAGATACGACGGTATCTGACGTGGATGTAGGGACGTTTCCCGAACCACGCTAAATCGACTGTCTCGATCTCTCTCTCTTTATCTTTTATTTACAGTCGACCTTACAATGTTCAACTAACCTTCATTACATTGCACTTCATTGATATAATCAACCTGCACAAAGATCCAGACCAAAGAAAGAATTTTTTAAGAGGTAGCCAACCTGTCCACCAAACTTCCGCACACAGTTCGGTTTAGCAAGCTCACCAGTTTACTGACTGAGCTGGATAAACCGAGCTGCACTGATAAGCTGAGCTGACAACTCAGTAAGATCGATTTTGTTTCTAAAGTCAAAACTGTTGGCGAATTGGTGTATTTCCCCCCCCCCATACACCAATGACCTATTTATCGGGACCTACAGGACATATAAAATCTCTATGTACATTTTCCTTAAAATAAGGATAAAGTATGAATATAACAGGCTTCTGCAAATTGCAGGTCCCTCAGAAGGCTCTCGTTTTAAGGGTCTGTCATAAGACAGATCCCTGTAGGGCGGAAGCGTGGCCAGGATCTGCATTTTCCCCGGGATCTGTTTAGTTTGAGATCCTCCACGGGTCCAACGGTCGAGTGAGATCTGTATTTTCCCCGGGATCTGTGTAGTTTAAGATCCTCCATGGGTCCAACGGTCGAGTGGGATCTGTATTTATGCGCATCCCCTTCCAAGACGTGGGCGCTACTTTTAAGGGTTTATAATACCCAATTGCCCTTTATCAGGACTTAAGACCACCGCCATTTTTCTCCATCATTGTTTTTCCTACCCACGTCGCTTCATTGAAGAGTTCCACTTCTTCACTCCAACTGTGGAAGCAGTTTTTCATCATTAAAGATGAAGAAAAAAAACAAAGTATTTCATTTAAAAGAAAAATCTTTTCTTTGACTTTCTTCTTCTTTCTCTCTGCAACCTTTCTTCTGCCATTCTTACCTTCTTCGACGCTTTTACGAGGTATCGATTTTCCTCTTCCTTTTATTTCCACTCTATTTTTCAATTTTTGATTTTGATTTCTTGAGAAGAAATGGTTTCCACTTCTTTTTCTCGCAACAAATCAAAAGGGAAAAAGAAAAAGGAAAATGAGGGGGATGAAGAGGCTAAAACTTCGAAAGCTGCCCTTCCTTTGGATCAATATGAGCCTTCTACGCCCCTGACGATGCTTTTGCTCTAGTTTTAAGCCGTTTAGGAGATACTAGAGGTTTTGCCATAGAAATTCCAAAGCCGCATGAGCGTCCTCTGCTTCCTAGGGCTGGTAGCAAAATTTTCTGGCTTTTTCAATTGAAGGTAGGCTTACATTTTCCCATTCCTCCTTTTTTCATTCGCCTTGCCAAATTGTACCAAATTCCTTTAAATCAATTGAATCATGCTTCTTTTCGCCGAGCTATTTTCTTTCATATGGCTGCTACTTTAGAGGGTGTCGAGGATACGGCTTTACTTTCCTACAAATCTCACAAATTAAAGCATCGTGGCTATCATTGTTTCACCCAAAAAGTGCTAGCAATAAGCTAGGTCTATCATAGTACTTAGCAAATAAAAACCAAAGTCAATTCTCAAGGAAAGCTTAATAGGGAAATTAATTATGTGATATCTACCCTAAGAAAGCAAGTAAAATCAAGGGGGTTTTGAGTTTTTATTATTAATCATAGACTTAATAAAAGAAAGCAAGTAAATTAAACTAGACTTGAAAGCAAATAAAAACAAGTTGAAAGAATTCCAATCTGTCACCCGTGATAAAGAATTAAACTAAAAGAAAGCAATAAATCTATCTAGGCATGAATTGAAGATAAAGCAATAAAGAAAGCAATCAAATCTAAACTAGAGCAAATAAATCTTAACATGAATCTAAAGTAAATTAAAACAAATAAATTTAAGCCTAGGCAAATATATAAAGAAAGCAATTAAATCTTAATCTAGAAAACTAATCGAAGCTAAGCAAAGTAATAAAGGAAAGCAAGTAAAATTAATCTAAGAGCACAAAATAAACTTACGAAATGAAGACGAAAGAAAATGAAAAACTTGAATTAAAGTTTGAATCTCCAAAAATATTCTTCAACCCGAAAAATAACCTAAAACTAATGCTGAAAATAAAACTAAATCTAAAACTAAGAAAATAAAAATAGCGTGTGCCCAGTATAAAAATAAATGACGTCTAAGAAGAAAAGGGAGTCGTTTGATCTCCTCTATCTATCTTATTTATAAGAAAGGAATAATAATAAATTTCCAAGTATGATTTGGGAAACTTGTTAGCAAGCCACCGCCTTTTAGTAAACCAAATCGTGGCTTACTTTTCTTCTGACAATGATCTCTCCAAGGCCCAAAATCATTCATTCCAAAGCCCAACAATCTTGTAAATTTATGGCTCGATTCTTGATAGCTCACAATTATCTTCCAATTTTGGCACAACTTCTCCTAAATCCACAAAACATATTCAAAATTAATGTAAATAATAAAAATTACTCTAAAACTAAAATAAATAATATATGAAAACAATAACAAAATTAGACTAAACAATTCCCCCACACTTAATGATTTGTTTGTCCTCAAGCAAACTATCCAATAAAGCATAAACAACACTCCAATTATTTCCAAATTATGAAGCTTCAACCAATCATATCTCAAACCCAGGAAACTCAAGATAATAACAAGTCTAAATCATACGATCTCAATCAATCTAAAACATCTATGTTGCCCGTCAACTCAACAAGATTAAAAGATTCATGATTGTGATATACACACATCTCACACATACTTCCTTCATCAACTAACAAGAATGTTTCCTTTTAACACACTGATAGGATATGGTCTAGCTACTAGGCCCAAGCATCGAGCCCAATATAATTGGGCCCCGACAGTTAAGCTTGGCCAACGCAGCTCGGCCCAACTAGAGCCCTATGCAGTTCGGCCTAGTCAACTACAACCTACTTCAAAGAGACTTCTACACCAAGGCAACTCCTACATCGACTACAATTCAAGCTCCAAGAGATATAGAAGCTCGGTGTTTATCCAATAAAGGAGGAGATCAAGTCAAAGAGTCCTAATAGGAAAAGACTTGTAATCCTAGTCAGGTTACATATGTAAATACCTATAAATAGGGGTTGAGAATAGATTGAAAGGGGAGAACAATCTTTGTACAAGCTATACGCATACTCTCAATAAAATCCATACACACTTTCGCTCCGTGGACGTAGATCTATCGCAATAGATCGAACCACGTAAATCCTTTGTGTCCCTTTTCGTGTTCATTAAATCCCAGTTTTCGTGCATTAATTACCTTGCAAAAATAAGATCGATCACTGGCGCCGTCTGTGAGAACTCTAAATCTGTGAATCTCGATCAAATTTTGCAAGTTTACTACAATCACGATGGCCGGAAAATCAACACGATCTACTAACAAGTCCGCCGCCGATGCTGCCGCTGTTGCTGCTAAGGAGAGGGAAGCTCAGCATAAAAACGCCCAGCAAACCCCTCAAGAGTCCAACGAAGCCTCCAGCCAGCCGCCTAGCTCTAATCGCAGACGCCCAGGGAAGGAGCGTGCCTAGACTCCAGAAGGGCATGTGGGAGACATCCTGGTGGACCAGTTCGGCAAACCACTCCACCCCAGCCAAGAAGGTCGCAACAGTGGTCATGACGAAGAGGAAGTCCCAAAGCTCCAGCCGCATGAACTTGAAGACCCAGTGAAATATTTCCTCGCATATAAAGGCCAAGAATTCCTCCAATTCGTCAACCAACAAAGATCTGGAAAACAAGATAGAGAACGTGGAGCTACATCCCGTTCCCAGCAGCAACACAATTCTCAAAGCTTCCAAATCGTGGGAGCACGAAACGCCGCAACTCGTCAAAGGAGGTTCAATGATGAACGCCGAAGAAACCACAGACTTTCACCTTGGCGTAGCATCACCCCACCTCGTCATCACACTATTTCACCTCGGCATGACGATGATTACCGAGAAGGGAGATTTACTGTTTACAGTAAGATCTCTACTCCCTTCACCAACAAAATACTCTACACTCCTCTCCCGGAGAAGTATTGAGTACCTCCGATCAAGCCTTATAACGGCTCATGCGATCCGAGGAATTTTTTGTCCCAATATCAGTACAATATGATGAATCAAGGTCTCAGCGAGGATACTTACATGTGTAAGGTATTTTCCGAACGGCTCGTGGATAACGCTCGTAGTTAGTTCGATAGCCTGCCTCCATGCAGTATCGGATCATACGCCGACCTACTCGATGCTTTCGAACGTAGATTTTTCCAGAAAGCCGAGGCGAAAACCACCCCAGCCCAACTTCTTTCCATAAGGTAGAGACGAGGAGAATCGATAAGCGACTTTATGACTAGGTTTAATGAGGAAAGCCTGAAAGTCGATCGCTTGACCGACGAAGTCCTTATCTCGGCCTTCCAGAATGCCATCCAATCTAGTGCTCTCTACAAGGAGATCATCAGGGAAGAGCCTCAGACATTGAAGCAGCTGTGGAGCATCGCGGATAGGTTCGCACGCGCAGATGAAGCGGATAGGAAGAAGCGCGAGGCTGATAAGCCTGAACCGTCCGATCGGAGGAAAGAAGAGCGCAATGACCGAAGTCAAAGCCGCCGAAGTGCCTTAGATAGACTGCAGGGAGGCCCAATTGAATCCCGACTTGGACCTCGGCAAACTCCGGAGAAGACCCAGTTTACACCACTGACAAAGCCGAGGACGGAGATTTATGTGCTTCATACCAACCTATTTGAGAAACCTCAGCCCATGTCACGTGGTGGGTCGAAACGCCGATCTAAGGACAAATACTGCCGATTCCATGAGGATTACGGCCATGACACGGAGGACTGTAGGGAGCTAGCTGCGGATATCGAGCACATGGTGCGCGACGGTACGTTTAGAAAGTACCAAAGTCGCGGCCAACAAGATGCCCGACCCCAGGGCAAGGGAAAGCGCAGAAACCGAGGAGGGAACAATTACGCCCCCCATGTCGACAAGAAGCCGAGGCCTGATGATGAGGATGGAGACGAAGATCAACCCCAGATCGACGGAATCATCACCGCTATTACCGGGCTCCCACAAGGAGCAACAAAGTCGTCACTCAAGGCCGAGGCCAGAAGTCCCCCTGCAGACGAACCTTTACAAAAAAGGTTCAAAAAGGACGAGGCCATTACTTTCTCGGAGAAGGACCCGGTGCCACCAATGATACCTCACCAAGATGCCATTGTGATTGAGGCAGTGGTGGCTAATAAGCTCGTCCAACGAATCTTCATCGACAGTGGGGCCTCGGTAAGTGTGCTCTTTAAGGATTGCTTCGAGAAGCTAGGGGTCGAAGAAGCTCTTTTAACACCAGCACCAATTCCCCTAAAAAGCTTCGTCCAACAAGAGACGCAAACCGAAGGGATAGTTCAACTCCCAGTGATAGTGGGTAAGCATCCACTGTCATCCACTAAGCTCGTCAGTTTTTTTGTCGTCAAGGCGAACTCCCCCTATAATATCATCCTAGGAAGAGATTGGTTGGTCGCAATGAAGGCAATATGCTCGGCGTACCACCTAACGATCAAAATTCCATCAAAAAATAGGGTAATCGTAGTTCGCGGCGACCAGAAAAGAGCAAAAGAGTGCATGCAGATCGACCTACGAGGTGTTGGAACACCTCAGCATCCGCAGGCATAGCAACTACAGAAACCCGAAGAGTTGGTGGAAGACAATTCTGCATTTTACGAGCCAGTGGAAGCCGTTGTATTGTACAAAAATGACCCGACTAAGGTCGTCAAAGTAGGCTTCGCTGGAGGAGCCGAACTTCGCAAGCAAATTGTCCAACTCCTTCGGGAATATAGAGATGTCTTCGCTTGGTCACCGCTTGACATGACCGGAGTTTCACCAGATGTTATCACACACCGGCTGAACATTGACCCCGGAGTAAAGCCAGTCCGGCAAAAGCGGCGGGTATTCGCAGCAGACTGGAACCAGGTCATACATGACGAAGTGCACCAACTTTTAGAGGCACGAATACTCTTCGAGGTCAGATATCCGACGTGGATTGCTAACCCGGTGATGGTGAAGAAACAAGGAGGAGGTTGGCGAATGTGTATCGACTACACCGACCTAAATAAACACTACCCAAAAGACTGTTATCCCCTCCCCAACATCGACAAGAAAGTCGAGGCTCTGGTCGGCCATAAGGTTTTCAGCTTCTTAGATCTGTATAAGGGATATCACCAAGTCTTGATGAGTAACGAAGACGCACTGAAGACAGCTTTCATCACTGACTTCGGTGTCTTCGCATACAAGAAAATGCCTTTCGGATTAAAGAATGCTGGAGCCACTTATCAAAGAATGGTGGACAAGATATTCGAGCCCCACATCGGCAAAAATGTGGAGGTATATGTGGATGACATCATCGTCAAAAGTAAGGAGCCAGCCACCTGTGCCGACGACCTCAAGATCGTCCTCTGCCTCTTTCGGAAAGTCAACCTAAAGCTGAATCCTAAAAAGTGTACCTTTATGGTCCGATTCGAAAAAAATTTAGGATGCTGGGTTTCTCAAGAAGGATTAAAAGCCAACCCATCCAAGGTCCGAGTTGTCCAAGAGATGAAGGTTCCGGAGAAGATTCACGACGTGCATAAACTGACGGGCTGCCTAGCTGCCCTAAGTCGGTTCCTTTCGAAAGCGGCAGAGAAGCAACTCCCGTTCTTCAAGATTCTTAAGAAGAACCCGGTTTTTAAATGGGAAGAGGAACATAAATCAGCGTTTGCCGACCTGAAAAAGTACCTCTCCAAGCTTCCAACCTTGTCGGTCCCGCACAAAAGAGAAATTCTCTCCCTATACCTCGCGACTTCGGATGAAACTATAAGTGCAGTCCTAGTACGTGAAGAAAAACGTCGGCAACTCCCGATCTACTTCATCAGCCGAGCACTCAAAGGACCAGAGATGAGGTACCAGCCATTAGAGAAGATCGCACTAGCGTTAGTAAACGCTGCAAGGAGGCTACGACCTTATTTCCAGGCACATCCAATATAGGTCCTCACCGACCTTCCACTTCGGCAAGTGCTATTGAAGCCTGAAGCTTCGGGGAGAATCGTGAAATGGGCAGTTGAGCTGGGTGAGCACGACATCAGCTACTGTCCACGCAGTGCTATCAAAGGCCAAGCCTTAGCTGACTTCCTTGTGGAGTCTAAGTTTACGGAAGCACCGAAGCTACCCGATACCGCCTCGGACATTGTCAGAGCCGAACCCACAAGCAAACCGCCCAAACACTGTTGGAAGGTATACGTGGACGGGGCTTCTGGAAAATCAGGAAACGGTGCAGGCATTATACTTCTCAGTCCAGACGAGCAGGAGATAACCTATACACTTCGGTTCGACTTCCCTACCACAAATAATGAAGTGGAGTACGAAGTCTTAATTGCAGGACTTCGCCTCGCTCAAAGTCTCCAAATACGAGTTATACAAGTCTACTGTGACTCCCAAGTCATAGTCAGCCATATGCTCAGCACATACGAGGCAAAGGGCGACAGAATGAAGAAGTATCTCCAAAAAGCTAAGAGTCTGCAAGAAAGCTTCACCTACTTCGAGTTGGTACGAATCCCAAGAGGAGCAAATACCCGAGCCGATGCTTTAAGCAAATTGGCGTCCTCGTCAACAAGCTCTCCTGTGGAAGGAGTCAAGCACCGAAGTATAGAGGAAGCCGAGGTCGACCTCGTAATTGATGATGATGCGCCGAATTGGATGACTCCTCTTCGGAATTATTTGGAGAAGGGCGAGCTACCCAGCGACAAGCTTGAGGCGAGAAAGATCTTAAGCAAGTCACCGAAGTACGTTCTACAGGAAGGAATTCTGTACAGAAAGTCATACCTTCAACCTCTCCTAAGATGTGTCGGGCCGAACCAAGCAAGCTATGCGTTACGGGAAGTTCATGAAGGATCATGTGGAAGCCATATCGGAGCTAGAGCACTGTTAAAGAAGGTCATGTGCTGGGGATACTATTGGCCCACGATGTTCCAAGACGCAGTCGAACTGGTCAAAAAGTGCCCAAAATGTCAAATCCATGGGATGGTGCCGAGATTACCTCAAACTGACCTCGTAAGCATGCAAAGCCCGTGGCCGTTCGTGCAATGGGAAATTGACATCGTCGGACCGTTTGATAAAGCTCCCGGACAGCTCCAGTTCCTCATCGTAGCCATCGACTACTTCACTAAGTGGGTCGAAGCCGAACCCTTGGCAAAGATTACAAGCAAGAACGCCCTCAACTTCGTATGGAAGAATGTGGTTTGCCACTTCGGTGTACCTTGCATCCTCGTTTCGGATAACAGAACGCAATTCACCGATCGGACATTCAGAGAATGGTGTGAAGGGCTTCACATTCACCAAAAGTTCACTTCGGTAGCTCATCCTCAAGCGAACGACCAAACCGAAGTTACTAACAGAACGATCGTCAAGGGACTCAAGACCCGCCTCGACAAAGCCAAAGGAGATTGGGCAGCAAATTTACCCCAAGTCCTATGGTCGTACCGAACAACTCCCCGGACCTCGAACGGCGAAACACCTTATAGTTTGGTGTATGGAACCGAAGCAGTGATCCCGGTAGAAATCGGCCTGCCGAGCCCGCGCACTCTCAACTTCATAGCCGAAGTCAACGAGGAAGACCTTCGAACTGAACTGGATCTGTTGGAAGAGAAACGAGAGCTCGCCTACATAAGAGAAGCCAAGTACAAGCAACAAGTAGCTTGGTACTACAACCAAAGAGTGAAGTACCAACAATTCCAAGCAGGCGACATCGTACTTCGGAACAACGAGGTCAGTAAAGCGGAAAGGCTCGGCAAGCTTGAAGCCACATGGGAAGGACCATACCGAGTTGAAGAAGTCCTCGGCAAAGGGTCGTACAAGCTCGCCCATTTATCCGGTGAGCCCTTACCCCGCACATGACACATTGCTCATTTAAAGAAATACTTTGTATAAGTGGAGGAGAGTAATGTCCAAGATCAGTTCATTTAAAGTCGTAGGTGTCAAGAGTCAGGTCGTCTTGTCAGCTGTTTTCGTTTTTTAAAACTTTGGTTTTTTATCAATAATTTTTTTTTCCCCTTTATTATTCATTTAAGTCCTTTCATATCATATCCTGCATGTCTCTCTCTCCTACTTATATTTAGTATTTTGATCTTTTATTCTAAAACCCTGATAAGGGTAACTTAATAACTTCCATATTTGGGGTAAATTCCAAACGCGCGTACCAACCTAACCTTGTTAAAAATAGAAGTACAAACTGTCTCGGCTTAAAACGAAGGCACCACCTTTGTTAAAAGCTAGGAAGAACTACTTTTGTTTAAAATGAGGAGGCACCACCCCGGTTAAAAACAAAGATACGGCCTTTGTTTAAAACAGAGAAGAGCCTAAACCTCGTCTGAAGCCGAGGTCGTGCTAATTAAAGCCTAAACTTCGTCTTTAACGAAGTCGTGCTATTCAAAGCCTAAACCTCGTCTGAAGCCAAGGTCGTGCTAATTAAAGCCTAAACTTCGTCTTTGACGAAGTCGTGCTATTCAAAGCCTAAACCTCGTCTGCAGACGAGCTCGTGCTAATTAAAGCCTAAACTTCATCTTTGACGAAGTCGTGCTATTCAAAGCCTAAACCTCATCTGAAGCCGAGGTCGTGCTAATTAAAGCCTAAACTTCATCTTTGACGAAGTCGTGCTATTCAAAGCCTAAACCTCGTCTGCAGACGAGGTCGTGCTAATTAAAACCTAAACTTCGTCTTTGACGAAGTCGTGCTATTCAAACCCTAAACCTCGTCTCATGACGAGGTAATGCTCATTATGGCCTACCTTTGTTTAAAACAAAGAAATATACCTATGTTAAAAATAAGGTAAAAGGCTTATACAAGTACAAAAAATCCCGTTTTATTTCAAAAATGGAAAGTACAATTACATGGTGATCAAGACGAACTCGAAGGCTTAGGTTTGCTGAAACTAAGCCATCTTGTGGGAAAATCACCGTCGGAGTTAAAATTTAAAACTTCATCTATATTGAAGCTGCCTCGACCTCGTTCACCACCACCTCGTCCTCGACCCCTACCCCTACCCGATTGAAGGCTCCGACCTCATCCTCGTCGAGCCAATGATTGTCGTTCTTGTTCATAAAACTCCTTCGAGTGGCGCATGAATCTCATATTCGATCGACCTGCGGGTGTGGACGAACTCGAGGGACCGGCGGGAATAGACGAACTTGAAGGACAAGCGTTCTTTGCCAACCGAGCAGCCAACTTCGGGCGCCGAGCTAAGATCACTTCGTACATGCCGGCTACTCATTTCAGCTCGACCATCTGATCTTGGAGCTGCCAGGAGTCCACTCCGTATCTTTCTTGGTAATCCTGGCACCGGGCTGCGACCTCTGTCACCTTTGCGTCCACTTCAGCAATGGTTTTCCCGTCGTTTCGGCGGACAATGGCCTCGTACTCAGCGTGCTTCTCGGCGATCTTATTAGCTTCTTCCTTCAAGGCATCAAACTTATCTCCAAGCTCCAGGAGCTGAGCTTGAAGCTCGTCATTTCTGATTTGAGCGGCTCTAAGTCTCACGTCGGCCTCGTCGCCAGCTTGGTCTTTCCAATAAAGGACTTCGACATGCTTAGCTTCAAGAGCTCGCAGTAAGTTATTGATTTGGGCTATATACGGAGATGCATCGAAAAGTTCCGGAGAAGAAGAAGACTACATAAACACGAAAATAATTTCAATTAAAACTTGAAGTTTTATAGCCACTAAGGCAGAGGTGAAACGACATCCTAGCGATGCCGTAGTACAAGCGCCCTACATAAAAAAAAAAAAAAAAAAATACAAGGAGGTGATCAACTGACCACTAGGGCGTTCACTTCATCCTCACGAGAAGCCCCATCAGTAGCCGGAGCAGTTTCACCCTCACCCCTGACTTCGGCCTCCTCGTTCTCCTCAGTTTCCACTTCTTCGTGGCCAGCATCCTCCGCCTCGGTCTCCGCAGTACGGCTGAGGCCAGCGATAAGCTCCTCCAGCTCATCATCCCGGTCGACCGGGCAATTTTCCACCACCTCGGCAGTCAGAACGGTGGATGCCGAGGCTAAGCTATCCAGTAGAGGGATAACTTGGATGCCCTTCAGTAAGGCCTCGACATACTTACAGTGCACGGCCTCATCCGACATCTCCTGATAACCGTACTTGGATTTATCCAAATCCGGAATATCAGCAGCAATGCTGTCGATGGTGTCACTGATAGCACGATTGTTCAGGACCGAGGCCACCTGCCTGACAAGCTCTGAGAACTTCTCGGAGCGGAAGAGGCTCTCTGTATACGCCCGAAGCAGCGGCCCCTGCCCGGAAACCATTTCGGCTTCCCATCGCCTCGCCGCCTCCGCCCTCCACGAGGCCGCCTCTGTCTTCGCCGCCTCGGTAGCAGCCCGCACCACCGCCAGTTTTTTTTTGGCCAACGCCAATCGGTTGGCGAGGCCTCCCTTCTCCTTTTCCAGGTCACGACGAATCCGGGCCAGCTCGTTGTAGCGGTCAACCCCCGTGGTTAGGAAACCGCTGAAATCTGAGGCCAGATCACTCAGCCTCGTCGCCATATCCTCGGCACCCTACATCAGCAAATATTAATGTTAGCAAAAAATAAAGGAGATGCCGAAGTACAGATGAAGGTATGATACTACCTCGGGGAACGGCCGACGCCGATTCACCATTTCTCCAAAACCCTAGCCTCCTACACCGCCAGACGACCGGACTGCAGTGACAGTGCAATCCTCCTCTTCGATCGAAGTGGCAACAGCCAACTTCTGCAGTTTTTTTTTACGAACGAGGGGTCGCTCCGGAGGGGACCCCATTGGTGATGAGCCTAGTCCGCTCTCTGTTCGCTCCGATGAAGCCTCGGACGTCAGCTTCTCAGTAGAGCTGGACCTTGTCCTCTTCAGACCGAGTAGTTTCACTGCAGAGAAACACAGTGGGAGCCTTATCACAATGACATGGAAAACATAAAACAGGATAAAAACGGACCAAGTGGAGCCTCACCCTTCACCGGCTCAACCATGGAGTCTGGATCATAAGGGCTCAGCCCCGCCCTCGCAAGATCGGCCTCGGTGAATTCTTCCTCGACGAGGCTCGTTAACACTTCCTCAAGAGCACCGAACTTCTCTTCGGTGCCTTGGTTCCTCGGCTTACCCACATTCCACATGAACTGTGGGACCTGACCAAACCGGCAGAAGAAGAACTTATACTGTCAGTTCGGAATCTTTGACTTCGTCTTGACTCTAAAGTCAAGACGGGGTTTCAAGTAGTACCACCCTTTGAATGAATTAAATTGGAAATATTTCAGGATCAGCTCTACTAACAGGTTGACCCCGTGAGGACTACTAAGTATGCCCAAACCCGTGAACTGCCTAAACGAGTTCGGCATTATCTGAGCTAAGGGAATGCTGAACTTCCGAAGAAGATCGGCGAAAACAGAGGAAAGGGGAAGACGAAGACCGTGGTTTAAACAGTCTTCGTAAAGAGTTATGAATCCAACCGGAGGATCCGAAGTCCTATCCTCCGGCCGGGGAACTACAAGCTCGATAGTATTCGGAAATAAATAATTTCTCGCAATTGCTAAAATTGCGGAAGAATCTAGGGTTGAGGCATAAGTCGTCACCTTTCCTATAGACTTCGAAGGAGGGGAAAAAAACCTTTACGTTTTGATAGAATGCTCGATTCTACGGTATACACATCTATATCTACACTTTCCGACGGATGGGATATCGGCGGCGACATGGACCTTTCACCAGAATCCCGACTACCACTACCGCTCGACTCGCGAATAAAAGAAGAGGAAGCCATGGAAACTTACTTTTTAAGCGATGGACGACTGTGGTGAAAACAAAAAGGTTCACTGGATTCTGGCTCAACACCAACGGCAACGCCGCAATCAGGAAGGTTGAAGATGAATTGCCGAGATTTTTAGGGTTCCGAATTTCAAAAATGAATGATTGTGGCGTCTGAAAGAAGTTTTAGTAACTTTCCGCCTTTTCATATTCCCCCCACAACACGCACGTGCCTACTTTATCGGGACCCCAAACGGCACATTTAATGTAACTGACACATCACGTGCTCGCCCTTGTCCGCAATGCTGATTTGCGCCAAGCCACTCTGCCACACTTCATACCGACCTCGTCCTAACGAGGCGGTACGCATTCTGACTTCGTCGAAATCTAATTTCCGAAGGGGCAATGCGAAATTTAGCTCGACCTCATCCTAACGAGGCGGTACGCATTCCGACTTCGTCGAAATCTAATTTCCGAAGGGGCAATGCAAAATTTAGCTCGACCTCATCCTAACAAGGCGGTACGCATTTCGACTTTGTCGAAATTCTAATTTCGACGGGGCAATGCACTTTCACTACTCCTCTTTCAACTTTCTACCCCGAGTCACACCCTCACTTCTATATCTTTTTTGGGAGGGGGGGGGATGTAATAGGATATGGTCTAGCTACTAGGCCCAAGCATCGAGCCCAATATAATTGGGCCCCGACAGTTAAGCTTGGCCAACGCAGCTCGGCCTAACTAGAGCCCTATGCAGTTCGGCCCAGTCAACTACAACCTATTTCAAAGAGACTTCTACACCAAGGCAACTCCTACATCGACTACAATTCAAGCTCCAAGAGATATAGAAGCTCGGTGTTTATCCAATAAAGGAGGAGATCAAGTCAAAGAGTCCTAATAGGAAAAGACTTGTAATCCTAGTCGGGTTACATATGTAAATACCTATAAATAGGGGTTGAGAATAGATTGAAAGGGGAGAACAATCTTTGTACAAGCTATACGCATACTCTCAATAAAATCCATACACACTTTCGCTCCATGGACGTAGATCTATCGCAATAGATCGAACCACGTAAATCCTTTGTGTCCCTTTTCGTGTTCATTAAATCCCAGTTTTCGTGCATTAATTACCTTGCAAAAATAAGATCGATCACACACACACACACTTGAGAGTTCGAGCATGAACGTATAAGGCATATATTCATTAGGTATAGCCATCGATGGATCCCATCGAGCCTCTTAATGTGGTTTCCCATACTCGAGAAGAGTAGAGCCCCATGAACTATCTCAAAAACTCAAGCACACACTCTTTCTTCTTTTTTCTTTTTCTTTTCATTTTCGTCTTCCCTTTTTTTTTCTTTTTTTTTTTAATAAAGGATATATTCGTAAGGTGGAATTTTTCGAAGGTCCTTCGAAACATCCTTACGTGGTCTCCCATGTTCATTGATTCAAATTCCTAAGAAAATGAACAAGAGGAACAAATCCACACTCTTTTGCTCATTTTTTTTTTTTTAATTCACACTTAAGGAAACAAACTCATATAGCCAATAAAGGAAGCAACACTCATAATTCGAATCACAATCAATCATCAATCTTTCTAGTAAGTAACATGCCCTACAAATAATCCTAGACAAACCAAGATTACATAACCAAACTCACTATTAACCCAAGTTTCTTACTTTCCAATCTTACACATACCAAGCTTCACAAAACCATCATGCTATCTCACCCTATCAAATACATGTCAAGAACTAACAAAAAGAATTAAGCATGCTCTCAAAACAAAACAAAACAAAACAAAACAAAACAAAAGTTTCTAACACCCCACACTCAAAACCAAGCAATATCCACATTGCTACAAATAAAAGAAGGGATGAGAGAAACTGCCCTGAATAGACGACAAACCGGCAACGAACTCAGAATCCAAGAAGAACTTCCAAGTCGAAAACCTGAAACTAAGACACAAAATACAAAACTAAACGTAATACGGAGTAATAGATAAAAGAAACTAACTAAAACACTAAACTCACACAAAAGAAAATAAAATAACCAAAAAGAACGAAGAAAATGCATAAAACTAATCATGGCAATAATGGCAAAAGTGTGGAAATGAGTGCAGCTAATTGTTTTCTCGTCAATTGTGGAAGATTAAGCACGATCATGAAAAATTCCAACAAGTCGCCGCGAGCGAGAATTTGTGGTGTGTTGCGGTTTCGGGTTTGAAACTCTGCTTGCAGCTATAGAAATTTGGCGAAGAAGCGTAGCAGCTGTATTCAGGTGGAGCTCGACTGGAATAGGGATGGTGGGAGGCGTTGAATAAGAGGGAAACAGCGGCGGCTGCTGAAACAAGGATTCAGGCACGATCTGAAACAAGAAGATGGCGGCGGAAAAAACAGGGGCAGCGACGCAGCTGGAGCTGGTCGCTAGGACGGCACAAAGAAGAGACGGCGGCTGGAACTACTGTACGAACGCAGGTGGCTGGTGGTGATACTGGAGTAAAGCAGCGCGGCGACAGAATTGGAGAGAGACAGCCTGCGACGACTGAAAGAACAACGGCCAGCGGCTAATGAAAAGCTTGAAGGTGACGCCGGCGACTGCTTGCTATAGGAGAGAATGAACTCCGGTAAGCGCGGCGACGACCTGAGCTCGGAATAATAACGGCAAAAGTGCTTCTGTACGGCCGCCCGGCGAGGTGACGACTGTAGACGGCTGCGACTGTTGACGGCGGATGCGGCAACAGACGATGCTATGGAGCAGCAGCGGAACGTCGGCCGCGCTGTGGTGATTGTTGTTGTGCGCTGTCGGTAGCTGCGGCAAGTGGAGTATTGGCGAGAGAGATAGAGAGGAAGTTGTGAGAACAGGGTTGAAATACTCGGTGCGGGCAAGGGGGTAGCCCTTGTCTTCCCATGATTTGTTTGCTCTTTTTTTTTTTTTTGATATGAATGACCTGCAAAAGAAAGAAGAAAAAATGAATAAATAAAATAAAATCATTAGAAATCAGACAAAAATAATTAAAAGAAAAATACGAGAATAATTAAAACGTGGGTTGTCTCCCACGAAGCGCTTGTTTATCGTCGTTAGCTCGACGGAAAAACTCAATCAACGTAAACCCGTTGCAACTAGCAACGTCTCGTAGCCGTTAAATGACATGTTGGCTTTTGTAGAAGTTACGAGATCGAAAAATCCATTGGCCAATCGTGACATAAGTTTGAGCTTTTCTTTCGATTAGGGTCAAGAATCGAAAATTGGTTTCTCTTCGACACTCTTCTCCCCACACTTATTCCAAGCTCCTCACAAAATTCCTCTCAATCTTGCAAATTTAGTAAAGGCTCCTCCATAATGTGAATTTCATCGTGCAAATTAACGAGAAAAGTGTCTACGATGTCTTCTTGTTGCAAGCTCACCATACAAACCTCTTTTACTTCCTCTAACTCCTCCAAATTATTCAAAAACTCTTCTATGATGGCCTCTTCTTCATCCACATAACTAAATAATTCCTCTTCAATGAGCTCTTCTTCTTGAATTTCAGCCCGCAGGGCCCGCACAACACTTCCCTCATCCAAATTGTTAGGAATTTGTACATATGAACATTTATGGATAGAAGAATTAGAAGTAGAGGTAGAAGGCTTATTTCCAAATACCGAAAATGTTACCGAACCTCCTTCACCGGCCATGCTCAACGTGCCAGAAGCAACATCAATGTGGTCTGCGTAGTAGCCATGAACGGTCGCCCCAACAAGAGAAGGTGACCTTTCTCACTCATAGCTCCTCATGCCACATCAAGCATGACAAAATTAGCAAGAACTCGAATGCCTCTGACAATTATAGCAACATCTTCAACGATTCCCAAAGGACGACTCAAAGTACCATCTGCTAACTCTATGCGAATGTCGGTCGCCTTGAGATTCTTTGAACTCATCTTCTCAAAAATAGAATGGGGCATCAAGTTCACCGCTGCTCCTAAATCCATCATTCCTGAAACATTCTCCCCGTTATCCAAAGTAACATTTAATTCGAAACTTCCGGGATCACTGCGTTTAGGTAGCAACTGAAAATGACCAACGAACTGGTGATCCTACTTCTCATTCTTCAATCTGCTCAGAAAGGAAATAGGTAGAACATAAAGGTTGGAAGCCTTGTGGAGTGGATTCTTGGCAACTTTCTTGGGAACTTTTTCTCGTTGAACGACCGTCACCACATGGGCTTGATGGGTTTGCTGCATCGGGTATTGTGGTGGGGGGTAGTAAGGTATTGGTGGTGGGTAGTATGGCTGTTGTGGAGGTAGATAATATGGTGGCTGAGGTGGATAGTAAGGTGATGGTTGAGGTGGGTAATATGGTGATGGTGGAGGGTAATATGGTTGTTATGGATATTGTTGAGGGTATTAAAATTTTTGAGGAGGTAGGGCTTGGGGTGGATAGCCTTGTGCTGCATAGACCTCGGCACCACCTTCATAAGTGAAATTGCCCATGTTTGGACAAACATCGGCAAAATAGCCGGACTCTTGACAAATCGCACACACCTCTGGTTCACTTTCTTAGATTGGTGTCTGTAATCTTTTGAGAACTTTGACCGGAGGAGTAGCAGGGGTCACCTCAGCCTTCATCTCAAGCTCATGCAACTTTCTCATTATGTCCGCCATTTACTTTTTAATTTATGTGCTAGCGGTGACTGCACTAGCTTCATTCTTCTTTGGTCGAGACGATTTTTGTTGCGAGCTTGCAGCAACAGTCTCAAATGTCATTCTTGCCTCAGTCGCCGTCTTCGCTCCTAGATCTCCTCCTGCAGTGTTGTCCACCAAAGTTTGACTTGCTGAGTCAAGCCCATCATAGAATAATTGCCACAACAACTCGCTGGCGAACTGGTGGTGCGGGCACTGCTGCAACAAATCTTGGAATCTTTCCCATACTTCATGAAAATGCTCATTGGAATCTTGTATAAAGTGCATTATCTTTGATCGAACTTCTTGAGTCTTCCGATTGGGATAGTACTTCAACATGAACTTCTCACAAATATCTTTCCATGTAGTCATCGATCCGGCTGGGAGAGAACGGTACCATGCCTTTGCACGATCCTTCAAGGAGAAAGGAAAGCACTTTATCATCAATTGGTCTTCAGATATGTCACCCAATGGAAAATTCTGAACAATCGAACAAAACTCTTGAATGAAATCAAGAGCATCTTCATTCGCCAGGCCATGGTAAGAGGGAAGCAGCTGTTGGTGTTGCGGTTTAAGCTCATGCTCCCTTACCTCCTCAGACAGGGTAATCGCCGAGGTGGAAGCAGTGACAGTGGGACGACCGAACTGAGCAAGTGGTTGTTCTGCCATAACCTCGGATTCTTCAAAAAGAAAGACTAAACAGTAGTCTTTAAACTCAATCTCATCTTCTCTATTCACTGTAAGCACTCAACAAACGGATCAAACGTACCGATGGGAGAGAAGAATAATCGAGCAAAAATTAAATAAAATAAAAGTAAGAATAAAAGAAAAAGAGAAACACGAAAAAATAAAACCACACAATCAATTGCCTAAAGCCTTCCCTGACAACGACGCCAAAATTTGTTTCACCCAAAAAGTTCTAGCAATAAGCTAGGTCTACGTAGTACTTAGCAAGTAAAAACCAAAGTCGATTCTCAAGGAAAGTTTAATAGGGAAATTAATTATGTGATATCTACCCTAAGAATGCATGTAAAATCAAGGGGGTTTTGAGTTTTTAATATTAATCCTAGACTTAATAAAAGAAAGCAAGTAAATTAAACTAGACTTGAAACCAAATAAAAGCAAGTAGAAAGAATTCCCATCTGTCACCTAGGATAAAGAATTAAACTAAAAGAAAGCAATAAATCTATCTAGGCATGATTTGAAGATAAAGCAATAAAGAAAGCAATCAAATCTAAACTAGAGCAAATAAATCTTAACATGAATCTAAAGTATATTAAAGCAAATAAATTTAAGCCTAGGCATATATATAAAGAAAGTAATTAAATCTTAATCTAGAAAACTAATCTAAGCTAAGCAAAGCAATAAAGGAAAGCAAGTAAAATTAATCTAAGAGCACAAAATAAACTTACGAAATTAAGATGAAAGAAAACGAAAAACTTGAATTAAAGTTTGAATCTCCAAAAATATTCTTCAACCCAAAGCATGAAAAATAACCTAAAACTAATGCTGAAAATAAAACTAAATCTAAAACTAAGAAAAGAAAAATAGTGTGTGCCCAGTATAAAAATAAATGACGTCTAAGAAGAAAAGGGAGTCGTCTGATCTCCTCTATATATCTTATTTATAAGAAAGGAATAATAATAAATTTCCAAGTATGATTTGGGAAACTTGTTAGCAAGCCACCCCCTTCTAGTAAACCAAATCGTGGCTTACTTTTCTTCCGACAATGATCTCCCCAAGGCCTAATATCATTCATTCCAAAGCCCACAATTTTGTAAATTTATGGCTCGATTCTTGATAGCTCACAATTATCTTCCAATTTTGGCACAACTTCTCCTAAATCAACAAAACATATTAAAAATTAATGTCAAATAATAAAAATTACTCCAAAACTAAAATATGATTTGCATATTAATTCGTGTTATGGTTATGCAAATAAATGTCTGGTACTATATATTATAGATAATATGGTGTGGGTGGTCGCACGGAAGATCATATTATCGGTTTCTTATATGGTTAAATAGTGTTCAAAACCGAAAGTAATCTTGGACAAATTACTTGTTAAGGTTGTAGTATAATGCTGGATAATAGTTGGTCTTGGCTATTAGCTTATACTAGTGCATACGATCAGAGTTGTACTGAACGGGATCGAGGTGAGATAAATCCTTTTATACTGACTTATTAAGGATCACATCTCGGACGATTATTATTTCTTAATTCTAGTTGTCATAATATTCAATTATGTATTTATACTAGTTATTGCTTTGATTTACCATGAGTGAGAGTTATCGCAACTCAAAGAATCTCCGTATCTTGGGTAATAATATTATAAATATGATAATTAATATTATAGCTAGAAATCGTGTCTCGGTGCGCCGAGTTGATGATGTCCCCTTGAGGCGTTCTAAGGATTATTATTTCAAACCCTGCAGGTGGATTAAGTTCCGATATAATAATGAGGTCGAACGGGTACTACTCTCGGTATAAGATATTAATTAATTGGAGCAGTCAGTAGCTTAAATTAATTAATGTACATGCGATATCTTAAACACGGGAAATAATATAATTCAAAGAGGAGCCCGGTATGTAGTAATTTGGGAATGGACGGCGATGCAATACTATTTTACTATAGTGGAAAGGCTATAATATTAATATAATTAAATAGAGTATTTGGGGCCAGAGAATACTTTGATTATTTAATTATATTGGAAGGCCCAGTCCATATCCTCCTCAAGATCCCTGGAGTAGCCCAAAAGAGCATAGCCTGGCCCATTAGTGAAGGCCCTAACTTCTCCACCACTCCACTTCTTATATAAATAAGGGATAAGTGGAGAGTGAACATACGTGATTTTCATTCTTCACAATCTGAGAGAAGGGGCGGCACTTCTGGGTAGTGCAGAGAAGATAGATTTTCGCCCACTCGAAATTCTTCTCGTTGCTAGGGAATACTCCAGAAGATCTCGGGGTTTACGATCAAGAGCTAGATCTCGTGTGCAGAGATCTAGTGCGTGGAAGATCATTACCTCGACTCAGATTCCACTGGTGATTACGCAAATAGGTATATATGATTTAGATCTATTTCCGCTTTCAAGATCTGAATTCATATGTTAATAATTATTATAATTAATTAAATCTACATCTGAGGGATCCCGGATCCAACAGTGCTAGCTGCTGAAGTTTGATGTGTGATTCCATTTCTGGTACAGTAGGACTCGATCATATGATTAAGAAATTATGTTCCACGATCGGATCTAATTGAGATCACACTTTTGTTCTTCATGTTTGACTGTTTGGTGAGCAGCGTAGGTAGCTCCACTAGTGTCTCCTTCTTTTTATGTAAGAAAATAACCCAAGTATATCGTGAGTAATCATCAACAATAACGAGAGTATACTTTTTTACCATTAATGCTTCTAGGAGTCACTGGACCGAATAGATCCAAGTGGAGTAATTCCAAGATTCTACTTGTGTTGTGAGCTGCAATGCTTGAGAAGGACAATTTGGTCTGCTTTCCAGCTTGGCAGGCTTCACAAACATGATCTTTGTAGTAGACTTGATCTGGAAGGTCATCTGCGAGCTTCTTGCGAGCAAGCTTGTTGATGGCTTTGAAGTTTAAGTGACACAGTCTCTTGTGCCATAGCCAGCTAACTTCAGGTGCAGATTTGGTGACAAGACAGGTTTCTTTTTCATCTGACCATTGTACTATGTACAAGTTATCCTGCAAGATACCGGTAAGAAGAATTTCTTCTCCTTCCTTGTTCTTTATAGCACATGTGTTAGCAGAAAACTCTACTCTTTTTCCAATAGAGCAGAACTGGCTTACTGAAAAGAGATTATGATTTAAACCTTCAACATATGTGACATTAGATATTGTTGTTTTACCAACAACTAAATTACCGTAACCTCTTATTTTCCCTTTAGAGTCTCCTCCAAAAGCAACTAGAGGTCCATCACATTCAATGAAGTTTGTAAGCAAGCTTTTGTCGCAGGTCATATGCTTTGTGCATCCACTGTCAATGATCCAGATCGCGCCGCGAGTTGCTCGCTTTCTCCTTTGAGTTTTCCCATCCTGCAATTTAGACAGTTTTAGCAACCCACATGAATTTGGGTGCTTTGTTAGCAGGTTGAGTTTTAGCAGCTTGGTTTCCAAGCTTCTTCTTTTGGAAACTCCTTCTGTTGACTCGTGGCTTGATCCATTTCTCGTTTATTGAGTGGAAGGTTTCATATGCAGACTTCTGTTGATAATGAGCAGGTTGATAATGATCATTTTGATAACATTGCTCCATATATCCACATCTGCAGCAATCAGTTCCAGATCCACTTCCATATGGAAATTGATAGAGTCTACTTGACAGCTCAGGATATTGGTACCAATGATGATCGTACCAGTAACCTTCATTGTCAAGTGTTTGTCGATTTGCTTGCTGCTCATAGTGATTGTTTCATTGTGATTGAGCAGTTTGAATGGTTCTTGGATGAGAGACTGCTTTTCTTCTGCTAGCAGTTTGCACTTTTCTTGGAGCAGGTTGGCTCCCTTTTGATAAGCAGGTTGATCATACAGTTTCCTAGGAAGCTCAACCTTTTTCTGTTCAACTGATGGCTTTAGCTGCTGCTTCTTGATAGCAGGCTTTCCATGCTCTTTCACCAAGATTGCTTGAGGTTGTCGTGCTGGATTCTTCAGTCTGAGCTGCTTGTCTGGTAGAGTGTGATGAGCTTTGCTTTCAACCACTCCTTTTTCTTTTCGAACGCGACCTTCTCTTTCTCTTTGGCTACGCTGGTTTGACCATGGAATCCAATGCCAAGCTTTATGTGAGCAGGTCTCTGGCAGCTTGCAAGACTTCAAGCTTTTCAACATTTTTGTTCATTTTCATCAGGACTTGTTGAAGCTTGAGCTCTTTCTGCAACAGCTTCTCATGCTCTTTTAAGAGATCCATCAGTTTGCCATTCAGGTTGTTGATTTCACTATCCCTTTCAGTGAGCATTTCTTTAAGGTGTTCTTCCCTTAAAGCTGATTGACCCATGTGGACTTTTAGGGTCTTTATCTCCTTTTCTTTTGCTTCATCATATGGAGTGAAGCTTTCATTTAAGGCAGTTTTGAGTTTCAAGTTTTCATCTTCCAGCTTGGATCCTTCTATGACTACTTGCTTAAACATTTCCGAGAGCTTCTTGTAGTCATCAAGCTGTTGTTGAAACTCTTCATACGTTGGCATTTTAGGTATTTCAATACCTGCATGTTCGGAGTTAGCTGAATATGAAAAAGAGGTTTCAGTATCAACCTTGTTTTGAACAAGATCGAGATCTTTTCCCATGAAGCATTCCTCATATTCAAGTTCCTCATCAGCTAAGCGACATTCCTCCTCATCCAATTCATCATCATCATCTTCGTCGGAGGAGGTTGAGTCTGATAATGTGGCAATTGCTTTGGCCTCTTCCTCAGCTGCGATCATGGCGTTGCGCTGCTCTTTAACCGTTTGATCTCTTTTTGCGCGGAGCTCTTCCCGTTCAGCCTTTGATAAGTCTGGGCAGTCTGACTTATAGTGATCTGGTCTACCACATTCAAAACAGCCACCCGTGGGAGTGTTAGAAGAATTGAATTTAGAGGGTTTTGATATACCTTCACCTTTCTTGTTGGAAGAAGAGGTGGTTTGATTTCTCTTGAAATCCTTGTGATATTTACGGAATTTGTTGAAACGTTTTTCAAGCTTTTCATTTCTCCTAGCCATGAGTGCATAGTCTGTCAATAATTTCTCCATTTTGGAGCATAAGTCCTTTGGGATTACTTTTTCTTCTATAATTGATGCAGCTTTGAATGCAGCATCCTTTTCTTTCTTTTCGGGTTCAGTCTTCTTGCTTGAAGATGCTTGTTCTGACCCGTGAAGTCTGATCATCTCAAACTCATTTCCGATGAGTAGATCAAACAGTTGCTCGGTTGATAGGTTGCTGATATCCGACCTGCCACGGTGCATGGCACTGTACACATGCCAGGTTGCTAGAAGAGATTGGATAACTTTGAGGTTGAGTTCGCGCTGTGTGTATTTATCTTTCTTGAGAGCTGCGATCTCCAAAGTGATCATTGTGAATCTGTTCTTGAGCTGATCAATGGTCTTCATTGGCTGCATTTTGAATTCTTCAAATTTACTGCATGCCACTGACAGCTTGTTTTCCAGCATTTCTGTTGATCCAAGGCTTATGGCTTTTAAGGTGTCCCACATTTCCTTTGCAGTTCCAAGATTTCTTATCTTGGCCAGGTGGACTCCCTTAACTGTGCTAGAGATCAATCCTTTTGTGAAGCTGTCAAGTCCAGCGTCCTTTCTTTCTTCTGTTGTGTATTTTCTGGGATCTTTGATCTTTAGCACATATGTTTCTTCAGAAACTTTTTCTCCAAAAACATCAGTATCGTAGGGTTCGTAGATTGGTGTTGGGCCATTCTCGATGACATCCCACATCAGCACATGATGAGCTTGGAGGCACATCTTTATTCGAAAACTCCAGTCTTCATATCCCTGCACAGAGAAATCTTCGCAGACGCGGAGAAGTGAAGCTTCCATAATGACAGTTTATGTATGTATGCACAAACACAAGTATAGAGATCTAGTTCAGTTTGACAAAAAAACACAGAAAGCTTCTAGTATGCAGAAGCAGTGGTCAAAAGAACCACCGCTCTGATACCACTTGTAGGTCCCGATAAATAGTTATTGGTGTATGGGGGGGGGAATACACCAATTAGCCAACAGTTTTGACTTTTCAAAACAATTTGATCTTACTGAGTCGTCACTACAGTATATCAGAGCTGTTTAGTTTTTCCAGCTCAATCAATAAACTGCTGAGCTTGCAAAACTAACCTGCGTGCGGAAGTTTGGTGGAAAGGTTGGCTAACAGTTTTCAATAAGGAAACTTTAGTTCAGACAAGTGTTCATGCAAGACAGGTTACAGTGGTGCAGGTTGTGAACATGCAAACTGTGTAAATGAATAAGTAAATAACAAGAGAGACACTAGGAGTTTTTATCGTGGTTCGGAGTAAACAGCTCCTACGTCCACGCCAGATTCCGTCGAATCTGTAATCCCTTAACTTGAGATTTTTCGCTCCTTTTAACACTGGTGAAGGACCAGTCCAAATTCAAGTCTTTCTCTTAGACTGAATCTAGCACGATTCTTGAGTCATGTCTCTTCTTACTTACATACAAACTATCATACCATCTTACCAACGCTAACAACTATCGTTAATGTCCAAACTAGAAAGTTGTGAATAGCTATCGTCGTAAGGAATACAACTCAATCAACTACACTAGTTTTTCAACTTTGATGGTAGTGAGTGTGTGTGTGATGTGTTCTAGTAAGACAGTTTCCAGAGAGATCAGAAATCTACAAAGATCAACACTTGGGAAAGCTCTAGTAATTTCGAGTGTTGAATGAATGAATTTCAGCTTGAGATTTCTGCAGCGTTTCGGCTTGTATATTGAGTTTCCCGTACTTCAATCTGGAGTAAGTTGAGGTATTTATAGAGAAGCATTTGAAATAGAGCCGTTGGAAGTGTGTCAGGATTTGCAGTACCGTACACTGACACAATTCTTGTCATTGGGTGAGAACAGGTTTCTCAACCACAGCTCAGGTTGATCTTCACAGGTCGAGCTTCCTATACCTCGAACTGTCTTCAGTCTTCTGTAACCTTCGTGTGAGATCTTCTGGCATGGTAAGAGCAAGTTACATAGACAATTTACTTAATGGAACAGTATGACAGATTGGGTGGTTTAGGTACCAGGTTGCACTTGCAACCTTGACCTTTACATGAGCAACCTGTCCGAGTAAAGCTTGACTGATCCAAACACGGAGACCAGCATATTCCACTTAAAATCTATATATAAGTGTGGTTTCTAATAGCATTATCAAAACTCAATTTCAAAGGGTTCCCAACAGTATTTAATATATTATTAGATTTAAAACAGGTGATTTTGTCTTTTACACTTCATTTTACACTTCGTGATCGTTTTTTTGTTACGAATCCTAACAGTTCTCTACTAATCCTAAGCAATATTTACGTGTTTGCTGCTAATGTGACGATGTCACATAAACTACAAAAGCATATTAATAAAATTCTACTAAAAAAACAGTTCGACATTTTACTATATAAAACCCACAAAACATTTTTACTTCAATAGTGAGCAGATAATAGTGCCTAAGATGAGTAGTTCAGCTTTATATATTTGTATAGAATCTAACATATTATAAAAATAAAAATAAAAAAATGTCCCAACAATAGCTGAATTATTAGATATCTTCATATCTAGTCAAATCTAATATTCGTTAAAATTCTTGTGACGGAGTAGTTATTGATTGCGCATCTTCATATATGTGGCAACACAATGGCCATTCCCAAATTTATTGATGAGGACATGTTTATTTAGGTTCTTACTAAAGGCTTTTATTTTACTTGGTTCCTAAGATGGTCCAGGTCGGCAGGTCGGCACAGTACATGTGACAAGAATGCACCTTATCTACCGTATTTTATAATTGATATAGCAGTGTCTAGGGATGAGAATGGGTCGGGTTTTTGCGGGTACCCCCGCCCCACCCATACTCTGATAGGACGGGTTTGGGTAAAATTAAATGGGTTTGGGACGGGTCTGGGTAGTAAAATTGATACCCGGAATGAATTTGGGTCAAGTATGGGTAGATATTTACGGATACCCACTACCCATACCCATATATATATATATATATATATATATATATAGGAAGACGTAGATTTACTTATGCTATAACTTTTTTTAGTTAGTATTTATTTGAAATTTTCTTTTATATTTTGTTAGTACTTATCTTGAGATTTGTTTTATATTTTCTTAGTTTACATTTATTATGAGATTTACATGTTCAAATAATAGTTTTGACTTTCAATTGGTAATTATATTTTAGTTATGATTTTTTGTTATATAAATTTATAGGAATATTTATTTTGATATTGTAGAATTTGGGTATATAGGGTAATTAATGGGTATTACCCGGTGGGTTTGGGGCGGGTACAGGTATTAAAATTGATTTTTAATCGGGTTTGGGACGGGTATGGGTATCGAAAATTTTAACGGGTTTGAGTTTGTGAAAGACTAAATGGGTGAGTACCCGACCCATTCCCATCCCTAGTCATGTCTTTTATTTAAGTTTATTTTTTCTTTTTTTTAGAAAATTTTTATAAGGTATATTAATAGTTTCTTATATTAAAATATACTATGATCACGTAACTCATGAACACATTAAATATGTTCACAGTAGGTAGGAGAGTATTCCTTGTAAAATTGATTAGACAAAGCTATTATTAACGAAGCCTTTCAGTACGACGGTATCCCTTTCATATTGTTATTTAATTTGGTCGACCAACAAAGGCCCAAACGTTTTATTCTAAAATTATGTTGATGGGATATGACAAATGTGACGAATTAGTCGAAACATAACATTGGAATTTGATATTTATGGGTAATGTTGATCAATACCTCTACTCAAATACTTTAGAAAATACAATGAAGTATATCGGATACAAGGGACACTTACTCTTCGTGTGAGATGGAAATATAGACAGAATGATACTTTCATGATATTATGCAAATTTATATCTAAATATTTTGTTGGTATCTATATGGGATGCTCTACGAGCACCTCTTCTGATAAATGCGCAGTATCAATTAGAAAACGTGAATAATCACAATGGACGAAAAAATAATTTTTCCGCAAGATATATGAACAATATCTTACGATTGCATTAAGACCAAAACATTCACTAGATTGTATAGTGAATTACAAAAAACAAGTTGAGACAATTGTCAATGAAAACTCTAACTATAGGCTAGAAGCTCTCAACTAAAAATGCTCTACCTAGCAAGTATATTTTCTTTTCAGCTCTATAGCACTCCAATCTGAATGTATGCTTGTCTCTCCTTTTATACTGTAATATTTTCTTGATCTTCAAGCTTCTAGATGATGCGCACCCATTAATGGATTAGTGAGTTTGCTCCCCCCTCTCTCCATGACCCCACTGCTTCACTCTTGCATCCACATGCACACTCCAACTGATTTGACTTCGTCAAATCAATTATATTTATTTTATAAACTTTGCACATGTAATAAAGTTCCTAAAGTATAGCAACTAAAAATACCATACAATTAATATGTTTGAATTAAAAAACTAAAAATAAGAAATATATATGAAAATAGATTTCAACATATTTTTATGCAGATTCTTATGATTTAATTATGTTCCTATAAGTTAGAAGTGACCAAATGCGGGTTCAGGTACAGAACCGTACTCGTACCCATACCTAGTGGGTATGGTTCCATTAAATTGGACTCATACCCTAACCATGGTATATGAGGGTATGCGTATAATTTCGAGTACAACGGGTACGGGTACGGGTCAGACGGTTCCAGGGGTTTTATAATTGAGAAAATGCACATTTTTTACCCACTTTGACTTTATAAAATCAATTTTAGGTATGGAATATAACTTACACAAAAAATACCCATATTTAGGTTCGGTGGACAAAAATACCCGTGTACTTTTTGTTTATTTACAATATGTGCCATTTCTTTGTCGGCTCAAGCTCTCATCTACGCTTGTCTTTTCACCTCCTCTCTCCAGTTCTCCCTCCTCTCGCAGTAGCTCGTTCTCTCCCTCAACGCCACCTCTGCTGCCGCCTCCCCCCTCAGCCACTGGATCGTGTCGTTGACCGTTTCTCTCACCTCATCTCTTCTTTTCTCTCACTGGCGGCGGCGCCGATGATAGCGGAGATGTTGTAGATATGTCCTGCAGCGTCGCCGTCGAATCCTTCACCAACCGCGCAAAGATATTATCGCCTTCGGTCGTCGATTACAGTTGAAGCAATTGCTATATCACTGTTCGTCAGCAGCAGTTGGCGGTTTGAGGCGGAATTGAGTTTTCATCAATCACATCAAATTTCAAAATTTCGATCCTTTTTTCCCTCGTATAGAATCGGAATTGATCAAGAGAAGCAATCATGTGGCGATGAAATTCAATCGGATCTGATTTCTGATTTTTAGTTTTTCCCTTTTGAGTATGTGTGTAATTTTACCGTATTTCATTGAGAGTTGAGGTGGGACTAAATTCTTCAATCATATCGTTTGTATTTGTCCTTAAATTAGAGAGAAGTTGTGTACTATTCGCATTATCCATTTCTTTTGGTTATTTTGTATACTCTTTTTATTTTGGTACAATTTGAAGATAGTTGGAAATGCATGCATGGTAGCTGTTTGATGAAATGCCAGAATGATGATGATGTAAAAAATTGGAAGAGTAAGAAGGATAGAAATAGAGACAAATGGATATTATAGGCACCTCAACAATTTTTATGGCAATAAATAGTTGTCATTGTACGTCGGTGTTGTTCGTTTGAGAAGAAAAAACACAAATTTAGAAAAAGCAACTTAGCTCTTGTACCTTCACGAGTAATTTAAACACTCTGTTGTTTGGTTAATTCTCTGGAGTTTATGGCTTGATGTTTGTCTTTGTTTGTTGTAAAATTTACTAAAGCTGCTATTGAAGTGATGAGTTTTACGTATTTGTTGAAATGACTATTGATCGCTCTCACTTTTAAGGGTGAGAGGAGTTCAATGATAATCGATTTAGTATAATCGAGTCGAATCCACAATGAATGTTATATGAATAAGAATTTCAACTAGTAATCTAGCTATCTAATCACTATTCAAGCTACCAACTATCATGTTTTTGTGTTTTTGATTAATTGAGAACTATAAAAGTAATTAACAAATTTCAAGTTTAACTAAACAAGTAACAAGTAATTAAATGATAAAAACTCAATAGGAAATGAAAGTGACTCCAATTATACTTCAATTAGGTTTAGGTGATAGGGATTTAGGACTTTAATTAGAATTAGCCATTTTAATGCAATTTTATGTGGGAAACCTCCTAAGTATGATTCACTCAACTCTCATTGCAATGAAATCAAGTAGATTAATGAAAGGTCTAATTCCTACTAAGATATTAAGCAATTCATTAACTCCCAATAGCTTATGGATTTCTTTAGCCCTACTATCTCTAGCATGCAAATCCCTTGTTTCCTAGCATCTAATCTAAGCCTCCTAAGCATTAGATCAAACACTTGATATGCAATTATGGTGATCAAGCACAATTACATAATAAAACATGGCACCAAGAGAAATGAACATGAAATCAGAAGTTAAATTCATAGATCAAAGCCTAATCCCATCACTTATCCCTAATCTACATATAATTGGAATCACAAAGAAAATTAGCTAGACATGATTACAGCAATTGAACCATAAGAAATGTATGAAACCATAATCAAAAGATAGAGAATTAAAAATTGAACAAAATAGTGGAAGGATCTTCAAATCTTCAAAGTAAATCTTCAACAAATGATCAAAATACCAAAGTAGAAAGAGGGAAATGTAATTAGGGTTCTAGAGTGAATATTCAAGCTAAAGATACCCAATTGGGGAAGATTTAGGGGTTAAATACATAAAAACTGAGGTTGGAGACGAGTTGGACCGAATTTGGACGGACCAAACTCGGTCCTTAAGTGAGGAGGGGGACACGGTGGTTTGGCAAACCGCCGGCCAGACCGCCGGTCTCCCTTCTTTGACCGGTTCTATCCCTTCTTGCTTCCTTCTTCAGGTTTTCTTCGTTCTTCGATCGAACTGACTTTTGAACTCGAGTTTCCACCTTTTTAAGCTCATTTCTTTCTCATTTCCGGCCCTCAATCCTTGGATACTTGAATGCTCTTTTCAATTCCTACAGAAATAGATCGAAATTCAAAAGAAAACGAGAAAAGTATAAAATATGCTACAAGTTAAAATCCCTAGCAATTCTAGCATTTAAACACCAAATTCGAGCCTCAAACACATACGAAATACAATCAACATGCACATAAAATACGTGTTAATCACTCCCCCAAACATAAGCCATTGTTCGTCCCAAACAATGAAACGAACAATCAAAACACTTAACCCGTATGGGATGTGCATTTGAGATCAACGATTCCTCAGAATTTATTACCAAAAACAAACATTTTCCGAATTTTCAAAGCATATCAAACACACTCTCTATCTCCTCAAATGAATCATTAGCAAAGAACTTCCCTCAATTATCAAGCAAATGAACCTCAAGGGAAGTGTATCGCTCAACACTCGAGTGTATAAGGGTTATCACTCAACAAATCAATGCAATGCATCTCATATATCATAAGCTTGCCTTTTATCTACCATCTCCACCGCTTAGCATGTGCATAGAGCTAAGATCAAAAAGGACTTTATTAAGCTTGTAATGTCGGGACATTGGTTAAGGTAGGGAATTTTAGGTTAATTGACTCAAATTCTCATCTAAGTACTTTCACCTTATATCTTCTCTTCTCTAAACATGAATTCTTTCATCTTCTACCTTATCCAACCCCATTTTCCAATGAAACCTCAAGCTTTTACTAAAACTCATCATAAGATAAGAACTACTCCTTTATGCTCTTTATTCATCATCTTTTCTTTTCTCTTCTTTTTTTTTTATTTTTTTTATTTTTTATTTATTTTTAACATGAGCTTATAGGAGCATTCTTTTAAAGACAAAACAATCCCAACAACTTTCCATTTTACCCATCATTTTCAATAAATTTTTAACTTTCCCAAAGATTCCCTTAACCATCCTTTACCCCTTATCCTCCGGTTTTTGAATGAAAGGCTTAATAAGGCTCAAATGGGGATCACAAGGGTAATGAAAGATAGGTAAGTGTTTGGGAAAAAAGGGTTTATGAAAAGATGGCCTAAGATCATCTCCTAATTCCATGCATAAATAGAGCAATCTCGAATAAGAATCGAGGCAAGTTCTAGAAATAAAGAAGCATGCATGATAACTCTCAACAAGGAACATTTAACTATATGCAATGCATAGTCATAGCTCAAGTCTTCACTAGTTAATGTTCAATGCTCAACAATCAAGTTTCATTCTTCATCAACAACTCATGCAACTTGATAAAGAGATATGCTCAATAATGCTTTTCAAATTCAAAACACTTTCACATTTTTCATATTTCATCATAGATATCTCCCTCTTATGCACAATGAATTGACAAACACGTGCTTTCGCACTCAAGCATGCAAGCATTCATTCATTATTCAACTAAAAAACTTTTAATTTTCCAAAAAATTTCGCACTCAAGACCAAATCAATCAACAAAATCACCGACACCAAAGATTCTCCAAGCAAGCTCCAATAGAACTTCAAACAAACAAAACAAACTACCCCAATCTCAATGAAAATCCCACATTATCCACACTACTTCCAAGAAAAATTTCGCATATCACCCAATCACAATCAATGACTCCCCATCAATTAACAAAAACCCTAAGAGAAACATCCATGGCAAATAAGATCAACCAAAAATTCACAAACTCACGTAACTAGCACCAAAACAAAACAAGCAACAAAAATACAAGTAAAAGAATGGAAAAGACATAAAAATGTAAGTAATTTAAATTTCTTATCCTACCCCTCCCCCAAACTTATTTTAGAAAATAAATTCTAAAATAAATTTTGAGGCAAAGATATATAAGAGATTTAAATTACACTCACAAAAGTCCAAGCTACAATGGAGGCGGTCGGGGCCAAGTCACCCCTTAAGCGATTTGATGCTCCCGGAAACTCTCCAATAGCTCCATCATCGATGTCGTTGGCTTTTCCATCCTTTCATTCCTTTTTGTCTCCTCAAGTTGAGTGAGCCTCATAGAAGTCACCTCCTGCCTCATTACAGTAACTTGGGCATCCAAAGACTTGAAACCACTTTCCATGCTTGTCATTCGGCTTTCAAGAACCTCAAACCTCTCATCATAACATGAATCACTCGGGCCTTGATCATCTCTCATGGGTTCATCATCCATCTCTTCCATGTCTTCCTCCACACGGCATCTCTCACCATGCTCCTCACGATCTCTTTCTCCAAGAAAATGTTCATCTCCCTCACCTTGCTTGAACATCCGGACTCTCATGATCAACTTATGTAAGGGAGTGTCCAAGTACTAATTCACCCTTTCATCAAAGTTTATAACCAAAATGCTCATAGCATTGGGCAATGGGTACAACTCCTCCTTGTTTATGCGAAAGTAGTAAGGGGGTGCAATTGAGGTAATGAACCTCAAGTACCGGAGCTTGATGATGTCGAAGAGAAAAGCACCTCCCATTGGAGGGTATCCACCAAGATTCCCTTTGGTGTAAGCATGCCACCAATGTTGATCTTCCCAATTTCACCTCGTGCTTGCTTTACCAATTGAGGGAGGAAGAGATGACAAAAGCTAATCCTCTTTCTGGTGAGCATGGCATGGAGAATAAATAGATCATCATTCCTCACTGAGTTGTTCTCTCTTCGAGCAATGATGGTATGGGATAAGATCTTCAAGACCATTCTAAACACTAGGTTCCTTACTTCATTTGACTTGGAATATCCGGACTTGAACCCTTGTTTTGAATTTGGAACAAACTCGTTCCAAATGGTGTCATGTTCGAACAATCGATCTACAAGTTGATCACCGCCATGGGGCATACCAAAGGCATCATCAATGTCCTCAAAAGACATCACATGCCTTTCACCAAATAGTTGAAACTTGATATTCTCCGTGACATGCATATGTGTAGCCTCCAATGTGCTCATCATGTCGAGGACGACTTTGGCATATGTCCTTCGGTCTTGAATAGTATCATCGAGAAAATCACCCCAACCAATATTGTCGAAGAGGGTCTTCACATTGTCATAGAGCCCAAGTGTCTCCAACACTTCTCGAGATGGAAATCTCATCTCTTCGATCCCTTTTGTGACAAGTGAAGCGAAGGTTGCTCGCTCATCAGTAGTGTTCAAGTAAAGTCCATGAGTTTCCGGGACTTTTGGGTTCATTGTCCTTGAGGTGGTGTTTCTTGATTGAGAAGAGGAAGAACCATCTTTTCGCCTTTTGTTGGAGTAGGTGACCAAGGCCTTTGTGGGTGCCTTTGAAGAACCTTTCCCTTTGGCTCCTTTTTCTCTACAAGATGTGAAAAATATTCCAAGATTCAAGAAATTAAACAATGAATTTTCACTTAGCAAACAACATTTCTCCTACTTATTACCCCCCATTTTGGCATTCATACATTCAAGAAGTGAATTTTAAAACCAACATCAAGCACATTATTCACATTTCTCCATAAGTTTAAGAAAATTCTCCTAATCTCATTCATGTATATTCAACTGAAAAGAAATTCAAGTCATATGAAAATTCAATTCAAGAGAGTAATACAATGAATTTTCCTCTTGCAAACCAAAAAATTATGAACTCATGACCTCTTCAAGCAATGAAGCATTCAAGAAATGAATTTCTATCTAAAAATTAAACATATTCATTCACATGTTCACCCTTGATGCAAAAATCATTCAAATTCATTCCAAGTATGCCCAATTGCATAAAGAGACACAATTCATAAGAGAATGCACTTTCAAAGCTATATAGAGCATAATTCTTAAAAAGAAAAAGCAATGCCATTCAATTCATGCCCATTTCCACATTCTTCATTCAAAAATTTCTTCAAAATTTAAGAGAAAACCTAGCTAGAATTTCTACCCATTTCTATGAAAATGATAAGCAAAACACTCATATCCATTCATATATGGCAAGTAGAAACCCATAAAAGCAAAGATATAGAGCATATTACCTCATTATCTTGAAGAAATTTGAAGAAATTCAACTCTTTCCAAAGAAAATGGAGTTTTCGTTTTTTGTGGAAATTGAGGCAAAAATGTGATTTTTTTGGCTTAAAATGTGGGTTTTGGGATGGGTAGTGACCTATGGAAGGATTAAACTCAGTTCAAAGTGATTTGGAAGTAATTGGAGAAGGAAAATTGAAGTTTTAGAGAGGGAAAATGATGTTCATCCAAGAAATGGGGGTTTGAAAGTGAAAAATAAGAAAATAGGAACGAAAAGAACAAAAATAGAAATAAGGTGAAAAAGAGGGGGGACGGCAGTTTGATGAGGCTGCAGGCAGTCTGACAGACCGCCAGCTCAAACTGCCATTTTCTCTGTCCCGGCCAGCACCTCTCACGGCGGTTTGATGCCGGTTCTCGGCGGTTTGGCAAACCACCGTGCTTCTTCCGGCTCAATTTTGGGCCATTTTTTGGCCCTTCCAACGGGAGGGGCTGACTCCCGACCCTCTATCGAGACTCTCTAAATATGTTTTTAATTTTAATTTTTTAATTTTTCTATTTTTTATGGTTTTTCCGAAACAAAATGAAAAATGAAACAAAAACCGAAAATAAAATTCAAACTAGCTAAGATTAAAATAAAAGGATATTCGTTGAGGTGCCTCTCAACAAGCGCTTAGTTTAACGTCGTTAGCTCGACGATACCTTAAACATCAAGGATCTTGAAGAAGGATTGTCGACTCCTCCTTAACTTTCTTTGAGTTGAAAAAGGGCTTGAGTCGATGTCCATTGACAACAAAAGTAGAACCATCGTTCTTGAGAAGTTCAAATGTTCCATTCTTGTTGCTCTTGCTCACAACCTAAGGACTCGTCCACATTGATTGGAGTTTTCTAGGGAAAAGACGAAGATTAGAATTAAAGAGAAGAACCTCATCTCCCGGAACAATATATTTTTTCCGAATTCCCAAGTCATGAAACTTCTTGGCTCTTTCCTTGTAAATTTGAGAATTTTCATAGGCCTTATTTCTCGAATTCTTCCAACTCCACAAGATGATCTTTCCTACTATACCCGGCTTCCTTAAACTCAAAATTGATTCTCCTTGTAGCCCAATACGCCTGTGCTCAATTTCCAAAGGCAAATGACAAGATTTTCCAAAAACAAGTTGGTAAGAGACATACCAATAGGTCTTGTAGGCGGTTTCTATAGGTCTATAATGCATCATCGAGTTTGTTTGTCCAATCTTTCCGAGTGGTGATCATTTTCTCCAAAATTTGTTTAGTCTCTCGGTTTGCAAGCTCGGCTTGACCATTAGCTTAAGGATGATAATGTGTAGTAACCTTGTGTTTCACTCCATACTTAGCAAGTAAGATTCCCAGCCATTTATTATTGAAGTGAGACCCCCATCGCTAAGCAAAGCTCTCGGAGTTCCAAATCGAGTCAAAATGTTCCTCTTGAGAAATTTAATCACCGCCTTAGAATCATTGGTTGAAGTTGGAATGGCTTCAACCCATCATGAGACATACCCAATAGCAAGAAGGATATAAGAAAAATCACAAGATTTGAGAAATGGTCCCATGAAATCTATCCCCCAAACATCAAATAATTCAACCTCAATCATGATGTTTTGAGGCATCTCATCCCTCTTAGTGATATTTCCCATACTTTGGCATAGATCACAATTCTTCACAAAGGTTTGACAATCCTTAAAAATAGAAGTCCAATAGAACCCACATTGAAATACCTTCCAAGCCGTACGATTAGCCCCAAAATGGCCCCCACTTGGCCCATTGTGACAATCTCTAATAATCTTGAGCCATTCATTCTCCATAGCACACCTACGAATAAGGCCATCGACACATCTCCTCCATAAGTATGGATCTTGCCAATAATAGAACTTCACATCTCGAAGGAACTTTGCCTTTTGATAATCCGAAAGGTTTGGTGGCAATTCTTGGAGCACAAGATAATTTGCAAAATCGGCAAACCAAGAACTTTTGCACTTCAGTACTATAATCCTTTCATCGGAAAAACAATCATTAATGCTCAATCTCAAGTCTTTACCTTCAACCGGCTTTTCAAGACTTGACATGTGATTGGCTATCTCATTATCACGACCTATTCTATCACGAATTTCCATGTCGAATTCTTGAAGAAGAAGAATCAAACAAATAAGATGAGGCTTAACATCCTTCTTTGTAACTAGATGTCAAATAGCCATGTGATCCGAGTAGACAATGGTACGATTTCCCACAAGATAAGACCGAAATTTGTCAAAGGCAAAGACAATGGCTAGAAATTCCCTTTCCATTGTTGTGTAGTTCCTTTGAGCTCCATCTAATGTTCTACTTGCATAATGAATAACTCGAAACACATTATCTCTCATTTGCCCCAACACAACTCCCAAAGCCCAATCACTTGCATCACATTTCAAAATGAAAGAATCACTCCAATTGGGCTTGATTAGAATGAGAGTAGAAATGAGGGCTTTCTTCAATGTTTCAAATGCTTCCAAGCACTTATCATCAAAGACAAACTTCACATCCTTTTGCAAGAGAGAACAAAGTGGCTTTGTGATCTTCGAGAAATCCTTTATGAATCTTCTATAGAACCCCGCATGCCTAAGGAAGCTTCAGATTGATTTCACATTTGTTGGGGGTGGAAGCTTCTCTATGGCAACGATCATGGCTCTATCAACTTCTAAACCGGCACTAGAGACCTTGTGCCCAAGCACAATTCCACCCTTAACCATAAAGTGACACTTCTCCCAATTTAGGACAAGAGAAGTGTCCTTACACCTTTGCAAGACCTTTGTGAGATTATCCAAACAAGAATCAAAACTCTTCCCAAAATCAAAAGTCATCCATGAACACCTCCATTATATTCTCAATCAAACCACTAAAGATAGACATCATGCACCTTTGAAAAGTAGCCGGAGCATTACACAAACCAACTGACATCCTTCTATAAGCAAACACTCCATAAGGACATGTGAAGGCCGTTTTGTGTTGATCCTCCAGGGCTATCACAATTTGGTTATATCCCGAATAACCATCAAGGAAGTAATAGTATTCATAGCTCGTCAAACGATCCAACATTTGATCTATAAATGGCAAAGGGAAGTGATCCTTCCTTGTTGCCGCATTCAAGGCTCTATAATCAATGCAAACATGATAGCCCGTGGCAAATCTAGTAGCTATAACCATATCTTGCTCATTTTTAACCACGGTCATCCCTCCTTTCTTCGGAACCACTTAAGTAGGGCTCACCCATTCACTATCAGATATGGCATAAATTATGCCCGCATCAAGCAACTTTAACACCTCCTTTCTAACCACCTCTTGCAAAACCGGATTCAACCTCCTTTGAGGTTGCACTTTAGGACGAGAACCCTCTTCCAACAAGATACGATGCATACAAATAGAGGGGCAAATCCCCTTGATATCATTAATAGACCAACCAATCACATATTCAAACTCTTTAAAGACCCTCCTCAACAACTTGTCCAATTTGGACTCTGACAGTTAAGAGTCATTATCAGCAATAAAGGCATACCTCAAATGTTTGGGAAGAGGTTTCAACTCTAGAGTAGTGCTTGAAGGAGACTCTACTTTTGTTGAACTTCCACACTCTCCCGGTTGGTTGATATCAAGGTAGTGCACCTCATCCTTTGGTGATCCTTGGTTTGCATCCAAGAAAGTAATTGACTCCAAGAGTTCATCACATGCTTCATCTAAGTCGGAATAAGAGTAGAGAGATTCAGAAATGATTTTCTCCGTGGAATCCTTTGCCATAGATGTAGGCAAAGTAGTGATTGACTTACATTCTTCATAACTTGGTTCATCTCCTTTCTTCATTGCATCAAAGATTGAAAGAGTGAGGGTTTCTTCATTGACCCTAAATGTAAGATTCCCGTCTTGTACATCAATGAAAGCCCGACCGGTTGCTAGAAATGGACGCCCAAGGATGAGTGGCATATCCTTGTCTTCCGGCATATCTAAGATCACGAAGTCCGCGGGAAATAAGAATTCCTCAACTTTCACTAAAACATCTTCAACAACCCCTTTGGCATAAGAAATCGAATGATCGGCCATTTGGAGACAAATTGATGTTGGTTTGATATCTCCAATGTTCAATCTCCGAAAAATAGACAATGGCCTCAAATTGATGCTAGCACCTAGATCACATAAGACTCTCCCAAACTTTTGCCGACCAATCACACATGCTATAGAGAAACTTCCCGGATCCTTTTGCTTCAAAGGTATTTTCCTTTGAATCATCGCACTAACTTCTTCCGTTAGACTAATTGTTTCAAATGATCCAAACTTTCTCTTGTTAGCTATGGCATCCTTTAGAAACTTCACATAGCCCGGCATATCTCTAAGTGCATCAAGCAAATGGATATTGATTTTTACCTTGTTGAATATATCCAAGAATCTCTTCATATTTTCATCAACCTTAGGCTTTGCTAGACGATGAGGAAATGGAGCCTTTATGATCACATCCTTGGTAGGAAGAGGAGCTTCTACCAACACTTCTTTTGAAGCCTCTTTTTGAAGAATTTCGTTTCTTGACTCCTCACGAGTTGGAGGCTCTTCATAGGGTATTTCTTCAACAAGAACTTCATCTTCTTTACTTTTGGATATGGCTTGATTCTTATAGGCCCTTCCACTCCTTAATGTGATAGCATTACACTCTTTGGGATCCATCTCCGTATTACTTGGGAATTTGCCCGGTGTGTGTTGAGTGGTAGCTTGGTTAGCTATTTGGCTAATTTGGCCTTCCATCATCTTCACTTGCTTTGTCAAAGAAGTGAGGGAATTCTCCAAGACATTGACCTTTTGGCCGGTTTGAGTGATAAAAGAGCTTTGTTGATTGGCCATTTGTTGTACGATTTGCTCAATAGAAGGGGATGTCTTCTTAGGTTCTTCAATCACTCCTTGAGAGACGGAGAATCCGGGAGGTGGAAATTGAGCGTTGTTAGGATTTCATAGGAGAGGTTGGAATAAGTTCGATTGTTGGGATTGTAGGCTTGATAACCTCCTGGATGACCATAAGAGTTGCCTCCTTGTGGCTTCCCGTAAAACCCCCCAGTGTAATTTCTTTGAAATCCTCCTTGAGTTCCTTGGAAACCTTGCTTGTTGAAGTTTCCATAGGGCCTTTGATTCACGTAGCTCATATCTTCACTCCCATTGTACTCTTCATTCTCTTGAGCTTGAACCTCTTGAACCTCTTTCTCTGATCTCATTTCTTCTTCAAATTCCCTCTTAAGAAGAGTGTATTGAGAAGCTAACTCACCATATCTTGCATCTTCAAGAATCAAATTCACCTTCTTTATAGGGCCTCTCTCCATTGGCCATTGATAACTATTGGTCGCCATCTCCTCTATGATCCTTAAAGCTTCTTTAGCATTCCGGTTCACAAGGCAACCACTGGAAGTTGCATCTACTATGCTCCTTACATGTGGAGAGAGTCCACTATATAAATTGACTATTTGTTGCGCCTCACTAAAACCATGTTGAGGGCACTTGCGTAGCAAGTCCCTATACCTTTCCCATGCCTCAAATAGTGTCTCATCACCATATTGAGAGAAATGAGGAATTTCCAAAATGAGCTTTTCAGCCTTTGAAGGAGGGAAATACTTGGCAGGGGTTCTAACTGACCTCTACGTGTGTGACTTGCTATGTGTGTGACTCGCTACTTTTGGGACCAACAAGTGGTATCAGAGCAGGGGTTCTAACTGACCTCTATTTCTGCATACTGATAACGCAAAAGCGTTATAGTTGGTCTACTTAAACCGATCTTTCTAAAATATTGCATTAAAACCTCACTCACTGCATATTGCATATACTAATAGATCTTCTAGTATGTCTACAGTGATGCTTCCTCAGTACTCAGTTGAAGATTTCTCCACATGGAAATTTCACGTGGAATCGCATCTCAACTCAGTTCACAGCCGCATGTGGGAAGTGATGGAGCGTGGACCCATCATTGGTCTAGAGCGCTTGGATAATATTGCCCGCAATATTATTCAAACAACGGTCTCCGACGCTTACCTGCCTCACATCATGAAGTGCAGATCCGCCAAGGAGATGTGGGATACTCTAGGCTCGCTTGCCGAAGGCTCGGAGAAGATCCTGGATCAGAGGCTTTCAACACTCTTGCAAGAATTCAACGATCTTGCAATGATGAGGAATGAAAGTATTGAAGCGTTTGAGACCCGTGTCTTGAACCTCCTTGAAGCCGTGAGCTCGCTTGGAAAGAATCTCTCCCACGAGGAAGTCAACAAGAAGATCATACGTGCTCTTGACGAGAAGTGGCAAAATATAAAAGAAATATTTTTGTCCACCAAGGATCTTGAAGTGTTGTCTCCGGAAACGCTCTTTTCCGAACTTAAAGCGATTGAGTTCGATTTGGAAGAGCGACCGGGAATAGCTCAACTTTCCTACTCTCAAGTCAAGCGAGAGAGTTTAAAGCGCGTGAAGAAAGTACATCTAACGCTTTGACCGCAAGAGCGTCAACGAAGCGTCCCTCTCAAAGCGTGAGCGTCTTCCTCGACGCTTTCACTCACACAAACTATGACGATGATGATCAGACGAGTTTGTGAAATAGAGTTGGAGATCGCTTTCCTATTACTGCCTTCCTAAGAATATATCAAAACCTAGCAAGCAGTATATGCAGTACATGGAGAACGTCTCACTGATTATTGGGATATCGAGTTAAGGGGGAACCATTAGCTTGAGAGGTAATTCTCCTAAAGCGTCTACCTGGATGTGCTTCAGCATTTCTAGCTTCTCTTACGCTCTGAAGATACCCCGCCTCAACCCTCAGCAATGCAGTGATCTACCTTTTGTGGAGCTTTCAAGTGGTATCAAATCATTGTGGCTTTTGACGATACCAAAAAGGGGGAAAGATGGGAATGAAAAATACCATCTCATAGCGAGGGGGAAGGAGCGAGGAAGCTTTGAAGAACGTGAAGATGTGAGTGATGTTCAAGTGGAAAATAAATCCTTGACATCCAAAGCGCCTATCTCACCGCCCGTATGTTTATAGGATATTTTATTTCTAAAGCATTTTATTCATTTTTTCATTCGGGTTTTGGCATCATCAAAAAGGGGGAAATTGTTGGGATATTATGTTAAGGGGGAACTTGGATTCAACTGTGTTTTGATTGGATTCCAAAACCCTCATAGAATGTTTCCCTTACTATCTTTGATGATCCAGCTCAAGTTACAATATATTTTAATGTGTTAGAATAGCTCACTTGTTAGGGAACTCTTGATTGAAATGTAACTTTAGAGCGTTTAGGTGAAAACGCCTATTTGGAAGAAAGCCAAAGCGCCTGTCTGAAGAAAGCCAAAGCGCCCGTCTGAAGGAAAGCCAAAGCACCTGAAGAAAGCCAAAGCATCTGTCTGAAGGAAAGCAGAAGCACGCTTTCAGGGCAAAGCGCATATCAGGACCAGAGCGCGCTTCCAAAGTCAAAGCGCGCGCTCTGAAGTTCAAAGCGCCTTCCAGGGCCAGAGCGCGCTTTCAGGTCAAGCGCCTCTCAGGGCTAAAGCGCTTTCCAGGGCCAGAGCGCTTCAGTTCAAAGCGCCTCTCAGGGCCAAGCGCCTCTCAGGGCCAGAGCGCGCTTTCAGCTTGAGCGAGAGCGTCCGACAAGCAGGTGAGATGTGTCAGCTGTCAGACCACGTGTCTGCTCCAGATTGCTCAACGGACTGTTTAGTGTCTAATCGCCGAATGCACAGGGCTAGGCTCCTCTAGTCAAACGGCTATCTTCCTAGGACTGTGCTCTATCAAGGAAGAATTCAAAATTTGGATTAGACAAGTAAGGAACATGCACTCTATCTCTCCAACGGATAGATTAGTGTCCCTTACTATAAATAGAAGGTTCAAGCTACATAGAAAGATGAGAGAGAGCAAACAAACAAAGTAGAAACCGTCCTACATCTCTCCCAAAAGATTTTCGGATCTCAACCTTCTAGTTTATCCATAAGGCTTCAACTTCTAGATCCATAAGACTTAGAGAGAAATCCTAGCCTTCTACATTATGCTTCATTGTGTAAGGATTTCTCATTAGTTGCAAACTATACGAACCCAAACCCAAACCGAGTTTGAGAGTTTAGTTTGTAAAGGTTGTAAGGCTCGTGAGTGCCTATCGTATAAACTCATAGGCTCGTGAGTGTCGATCATATAAACTCACATAGGCTCTTGGGTGCCCGTTGTAAACCCAAGCTTTGAGTGAAGTTCATCACCGAGTGAAGGTGGTAAGAGTGGATATAGGAGCATAACCTCCGAACCACTATAACTCTTGTGTTATGCGCTTTACATTCTTTATGCTTTGATTATTCATAACACACACTCACGCTCTAAGTGATAAACTGTTTTAAGTGCAAGATAACTAAAACGAGTATAATAGCTCACCACATTCCGCACCGCACCACTCGCCAAGCAAGAAGCTTTGAAAGTGTGAAACACTTTCAAAGCGTCACGCTTTGCAAGAGGCCGAAAAATCGAAGAGAAGTTAAACACTTCTCCACACACGTATTCACCCCCCCTCTACGTGTGTGACTCACTACTTTCGGGACCAATAGGGTCCTCATTTGGCCTTCCACCAAATTTTTCCGATTGGACCATTTGGATAAGGCCGGTCCTTATCTCAAAATTGTTTTCATTGACACGAGGTACCCATCCTGCTCCTTGAAATTGGTCTGTTGGAGATTCGAACATTTGGTTAAGAGGAGGTTGTTGAGCTTCTTGAGCCCTTCTTTCTTGCGCATCTTTCCAAGCTCGGATATCTTCCAATTCCTTCCTAAGAACCTCTAGCTCTTGATTGTTAGCTGCCATTCTTTGATCTTCAACAAGATTCTTTCGATTTCTTCTTTCAAAAGCTAGTACCAAAGGCTCAATGATTCTACCTTTGGATCTAGTGTGCATACACCTACAAAACAAAAATCAAAAGAAAAAAAAATGCTTGAATTAGTAACTCAATAACAAAATCGACTATTGAAACTCAAACTAAACATTCCCCGACAACGGCGCCAAAAATTGATTGCTCTCACTTTTAAGGGTGAGAGGAGTGCAATGACAATCAATTTAGTATAATCGAGTCGAATCCACATGGAATGTTATAGGAGTAAGAATTTCAACTAGTAATCTAGATATCTAATCACTATTCAAACTACCAACTAACATGTTTTTGATTAATTGAGAACTATAAAAGTAATTAACAAATTTCAAGTTTAACTAAACAAGTAACAAGTAATTAAATGATAAATACTCAATAGTACTTCAATTAGGTTTAGGTGATAGGGATTTAGGACTTTAACTAGAATTAGCCATTTTAATCCAATTTCATGTGGGAAACCTCCTAAGTATGATTCACTCAACACTCATTGCAATGAAATCAAGTAGATTAATGAAAGGCCTAATTCCTACTAAGATATTAAGCAATTCATTAACTCTCAATAGCTTATGGAGTTCTTTAGCCCTACTATCTCTAGCATGAAAATTCCTTGTTTCCAAGCATCTAATCTAAGCCTCCTAAGCATTAGATCAAGCAATTGATATGCAATTATGGTGATCAAGCGTAATTACATCATAAAACAAGGCACCAAGAGAAATGAACATAAAATTAGAAGGTAAATTCATAGATCAAAGCCTAATCTCATCACTTATCTCTAATCTACATATAATTGGAATCACAAAGGAAATTAACTAGACATGATTAGAGCAACTAAACCATAAGAAATGTATGAAACCATAATCAAAAGATAGAGAATTAAAAATGGAACAAAATAGTGGAAGGATCTTCAAATCTTCAAAGTAAATCTTCAACAAATGATCAAAATACCAAAGTAGAAAGAGGGAAATGTAATTAGGGTTCTAGAGTGAATATTCAAGCTAAAGATACCCAATTGGGGAAGATTTAGGGGTTAAATACATAAAACTGAGTTTGGAGATGAGTTGGACCGAGTTTGGACGGACCAAACTCGGTCCTTAAGTGAGAAAAGGCGGCTAGGCGGCGGTCTGTGGAGGGTGGCCGGCGGTCTATGAAACTGCCATCTTCTCTGTGAACAGTAGCCACTTGCCGGCGGTTTGAGGAGGGGGACACGGTGGTTTGGCAAACCGCCGGTCTCCCTTCTTTGACCGGTTCCATCCCTTCTTGCTTTCTTCTTCCGGTTTTCTTCATTCTTCGACCGAACCGACTTTTGAACTTGAGTTTCCACCTTTTTAAGCTCGTTTCTTTCTCATTTCCGGCCCTCAATCCTTGGATACTTGAATGCTCTTTCCAATTTCTACAAAAATAGATCGAAAATCGAAAGAAAACGAGAAAAGTATAAAATATGCTACAAGTTAAAATCCCTAGCAATTCTAGCATTTAAATACCAAATTCGAGCCTCAAACACATACAAAATACAATCAACATGCACATAAAATAGGTGTTAATCAACTATGTGAGTTTGAGAAGAAGTATTGAATAAACATAAATGTACTGCATAATGTGGTTACAATTTGATATTATTCGTTTACCACTTTAAACGGACGTATTATAGCAGATGTCCTTCCCCCTTTAAGGTTTCTACACTCATTAGTAACATGTCCATGATCGTTATAGAATTTAGAGAATTTATCGGACTTAGGACTTCTTGGCGATTCGTTGGCACGAGCTGGCTTGAACACCCCTGGTTTTTGCAATTCCGCTTCTAGTAGTTCTGCAGGTGGTTTAAGAAGAGGTGTGTAGGACCTCTCATCTCGTTCCTTGCGCCTATTTTTATTAGATCTTTCTTGTCCTCCTTTATTTTCAGGAGAGGAAGATTTATTCTCATCCCTTTTCTAGTTAGGCGTTGTAGGGACATTTGATGCTGCTATCAATGTTGCATATGCTTCCTTAGCAAGTAAAGCATCTTCCAATTGGATGTACTTATGCACACGAGTCATGAGCTCATTAAATGTGCGGGTTGTTTTCTTAGCCATGGATGAAAAGAATTCTCCTCCCCTGAGCCCGTTGACGAAGGCTACTGCATTTACTTCAGAGTTTAACCTGGGAGTTTCTAGCACTAGATCGTTAAATCACTTCAAGTATTTTCTTAAGGATTCGTCCTCGCATTGTTTGATCTTTACCAGTCATAGAGAGCTTCTGGCCGAACGCCTAGTGCTTGCGAATTGACGCAAGAACAGATCTTTAAGCTCTTCGAAGCTGTAAATAGAATGACAAGGGAGTTGTCTGAACCATTGCTGTGCTGGTCCTCCTAAGGTGGTGACAAAGACTCTGCACTTCACTCCTTCTGAGTATTGTAGCAGTTGAGCCATATTCTCGAATTTCAAGATATGCTCCTATGGATCAGAGTCTCCTTCATACTTACACAGAACATGTCTAAAATTGTGTGGGAAGGGATCCATCTGGATATCTCATGAGAAAAGACTGGCCTTGTTAATAGTTATCTATTGCGGAGTACCAAATACTGGGTGAGCAGAAGCACTTGGTCAAATTCTGATCGGCGAAGGAGTTTCAGACCCCTCACTTTTACTTTCATCAGAAACTTGTATGGTCTGAGCCGTATGTGCTTCCTTAAGCTGTTGTACAAGTTCTGCCATACGTTCCTTTTACTTCAGAAGTTGAGTCTTATGTTTAATGATTAAGGCTTCTACAGTATCAGCATCATCATGCCTTAGTTCATGTTCTGAATTATAGTCTTCAGCAGACTCCCAGTCCATAAAATGACCGTCCTCTTGCACGGGTTCTAATCCCTTTGCTTTTGGATAAGTTCTTTTCTTTGGCAGCGATTTGAGTTAGTACTGCCTTCCGGTGTTCCTTTCAGAAGGAGGTAACATCCGACTACTTTTAGGTGTGCTATTTTTATTTAATGCCAACCTGCATTCCGAGAAAATCCTCTCCACGTTGGATTGCACCAGATTTGCTATCTGGATTGCTGTTGCTTCTGATATCGCAACTTCAGCACTACTACCCACATTCATGGTGGGTATGGCTCTTGAGTGCTCCTCATTGTTTCCTATGGGCGATTCTCTCCTGTGGTGAGAGTCTGATGCTTCCACCACACTTCCTTCGGTGGACATTATATTTTTTCTTTCTGTGAAGAAATAAGTAAGTATGTCACATACTACTATCCCCCTGTTTCATTTTTTATCTTATTTATCAAGATAAAGAAGAAGAAGCTGGTAACAACTTTTTAAACTAATACGAGATCTGATTAGGCTCGCAGCATTTTTTAGACCTGCCTTGAGGCCTATGGATGAGATCCGATTCAACTCGCGCATATGTTTTCTATGTTATTATTATATATTCCATTTTTGCTTTTGTTTTGTTTTTTAGGCTAGCCTAGCATAAATGCTTCTGATCTTCCTTAAGGATCTGATGAACCATTCAGAACCTAACCACCATATGGATTTTAGAGGCTAGCTTGGACTTTACAGCCCGAAACTTCCCATAGGACTAGGCATTCTAGCCATAACCTCAGCCACCATTAAATTTAAGGGGCTAGAGCCTCATCGAATGAGCAATCTTCCCCAAGGATCAGGTGGTTTAGGCCATAACCTAAACGTCATTTTAGGGGCTAAAGCCTCACAAGTGAGAATTCTTCCCCAAGGATCTGGTCTTTTCCCCAGAACCTCAACACCATCTGATCTAATTGATTCCTTACATTTCTTTGTTGAGTTAAACAAGTTAAGCATGTTCTGTGACATGATCTTATTTCTTTTAACCTCTAGGATACATAATCGAGTTCTACTGTGATTCAAATACACTTAGTCTTGCTCTTATGGTTTTTACTGTTCAAATTGTGCCCACCTTAGGGGACATCATGATATTTTCAATTATGCTCTTCCGGGGGGCTTAGAGCTATGAACTCATCAATTGATGCATATGGGAGTGGGTGCCCAGGTTCAGTTCTGGGGCTTATCCGCTTCCTGACCCATCATTGGGGGCATAATTATTTGCCGAGTGCCTGATCTGAATTGGACCTAACTCTTTTTCTGAATTGCCTGATCTGAGCAGGGCTTCCCTTTTTTTTATTATTTTTTCAAGTTCCATATCTGAGCAGGGCTTTCTCTTTTTATTATTTAAATTTTAAGCATAATTTTCTACACTTGATTAGCAAGAATAACATATATGTAAGGAAGCATGATTCTAGGGTCATACTTACGTTTTGGGTTCTGGAAAAATTCATGTCTCAAAACCCGATTAATTGCAAGATTTCTTCGCCGGTGGTAGCTTGCCCCTTTCTCCTTTTTCTCTTTATTCAAGGAGACAAACAAAGTCAGTTTATCAATTTCAATAAAAATTTCAGTACATTATCAACTCCATAAGACCAACATAATCTTTAATTTTAAGCTTTAGGAGAGAAATTTCTCTGTGGGAGAGCAGAGACGATAGCAATTAACTAGTAACTGCCTCCGTTTTGCTCTAGAGAATGCAACAAAGATTTTATTATTATTTCCTAGAAAAAGAGTTTCCTAAAAGGAGATGACCACATAATAACAATGTATTGACTGGAAAATAAGAAAGGAAATGGAGGGTTCCGCTCTTCTTCATGATTATAGAAGGGAACAGAACCATAAACTATCCCCTTTTAGGAAGATAAGAGTGCTGGCAAGAACTGAACGTAACCGAAATTTTTCATCTCTTACTGGAAAAGAGATAACCATAATGGCGCGGGTTCTCAGCCTGTAATTAAAGAGGAAAAAATCGACGTTTAAACTCAACTTTCCCACAGACGGCGCCAGTTGTTAGATCTGGGTGAGGGATCTACAAACAAAAAAGGGATTTTCGGGAATAAGAGAGAAAGAAAGCAACCTTCTCTTAACCTGAGCTTCAATTGAAGAAGAACTTCGGCTTCAACTCTGTCACGCGCTCTGCAAAACAAGACCCGGGGGGAGATTCCCCGGGGAAGGGACTCCGACGCTTAAGTCAGTACAGGTATATAGAGGAATTCAGGGTCCTCTTTGGTGGAGAAAATGTCTAGTGAAGAGAAAGAGAGTTGTGGTGAGCAGAGTGTGTGTGTATGTGTGGAGTGAAAGTCTCTTACCTTGGGTGTGAAGAAAATGAGCTATTTATACTCATGAGATATAGATTGGTAGGATTGTCTTTTACTAGGGGATACTGTAACCATTGGGCTACAGTGGCATCCTTTTGGCTACAGTAAAAGTGAGGATGTCAACAAATGGCAAGGTGCCACATAGGGTGGTCCCGTGAGCTAACTGGAGTTGCTCAGATTATAGGCCGTATGTGATGATGATGTGACAAGATCGTACGTGGGATCTGGTCGAGAAGGTGAGAGATCTGCTATAGAGCAGATCTTTTAGACACCTGCATGTTCATCTAAGCCAGATCATCATGGCCAGATGTGAATTGTTACCTTCTGATCAACGAACCAGAAGGTACAAAGAGGGATCTGCCTCTCAGGACTGATAAGAAGGGATCTGCCCATAATAGATTTTTGGTTTTGGGAATAAGACTACATGGCCTTTAGTAGGGTTTGAGTGAGCTCCCTTGACCTTAATATGTTAGGAAGATCGCCATGTGTCGTAACATGATTCGTTGTCGGTAAAGAGGTGATATTTTTCCCTAACACCTGCCATATACCAAAGCACAACAACATATGTTGTGCACCAATACGGTGGCATTTTGCATCTTTTTCTACAAATTTTATTACTTATTGTTTTGTCCTTTTCTTTCTTTCTTATTTATTTTTTATTTTTCCTTTTATATGTACTTGTTTTCTATAGATAGATGTGATAATTTGGCTTGTTATAATTAAATTATAAATTTTTTAACCATATTTAAAACGGCTGGTTAAATACTGGTATAAAACAAAAAACTATAGATCCTTATTACAAAATAATTAAACAAGCTACTTATAATTATTTACCTAAAAATTAAAAACTTGAATTTATGAATTAATCGAACATAAAGCTTAATTATGAAAATGATTAATACCAACTTAAATAGATAAAATAATAATTAACACTCCTTCCGTCCCCCATATATGTGTGCATATTACCCGTTTAGGACGTCCCCCATTTATATGTGTGTTGGTCCCGAAAGTGACTAACACACGTAGAGAGTGCCGGAGGATGCTATAAGGATGAAGCTCTTCAACTTTTCTCTAAGGGATCGTGCAAAGGAGTGGTTCAAAAACCTTGACAAGAGCGAGATCACCACATGGGAAAAGTTATGCAAAGTTTTTCTAGCCAAGTACTTCCCTCCTTCAAAGGCTCAAAAACTCATCTCAGAAATTTCTCACTTCTCACAACATGGTGATAAAACTTTATTCAAAGCTTGGGAGAGGTATAGGGACTTGCTACGCAAGTGCCCTCAACACGGTTTTAGTGAAACACAACAAATAGTCAACTTCTATAGTGGACTCTCTCCACATACGAGGAGCATAGTTGATGCTACATCCGGGGGTTGCCTAGTGAACCGGAATGCAAAGTAAGCCCTATGGATAATAGAAGAGATGGCGGCCAATAGTTATCAATGGCCATTAGAGAGAGGTCCTACGAAGAAGGTAAATTCTATACTTAAAGATGCAAGGATTGATGAGTTGGCTACACAATACACCCTTCTCAAGAAGAAATTTGAAGAAAAGAGGAGGTCGAAAAGAGATGTTCAAGTGGTTCAAGCCCAAGAGAGTGAAAAGTACAATGGAAATGAGGAAGTGAGCTATGTGAACCAAAGACCCTATGGAAATTTCAATAAGCCAAATTTTCAAGGAGCTCAAGGAGGATTCCAAGGGAATTATCAAGGGGGATTTCAAGGGAAGCCACAAGGAGGTAATTCCTATGGTCATCAAGGAGGCTATCAAGCCTACAATCTCAACAACCGGACACATCCCAACCTCTCCTACAGAAATCCCAACAATGCTCAATTTCCACCTCCCGGATTCTCCATTTTTCAAGGAGTTATTGAAGAGCCAAAGAAGAATTCTCCATCAATGGAGCAAATGATGCAACAAATGTTGGCAAATCAAGCTCAAATGTCTTCTCAACAAGTATATTCATTACTCAAACCGGGCAAAAGGTGAGTGTCTTGGAAAATTCTCTCACCTCTTTGACAAAGCAAGTCAAATGGCTAACCAAGCCACCACTCAACACACACCGGGCAAGTTTTCAAGTGACACGGAGATGAATCCTAAAGGGTGTAATGCTATCACATTGAGGAGTGGAAGGGCTTATGAGAATCAAGCCACATCCACCAAAAAAGAAGAGGAAGTTCTTGTGGAAGACATACCCTATGAAGAGCCTTCAACCAATTATGATGAATCAAGGAAAGAAGTGCAAAAAGAGGCTCCAAAGGATGTGCTAATAGAAGCTCCTCTTCCAACCAAGGATGTGATCACAAAGGCTCCATTCCCTCATCGTCTAGCCAAGCCTAAGGTGAACGATAAGATGAAGAGGTTCTTGGACATTTTCAACAAGGTACAAATCAACATACCTTTGCTTGATGCACTTCGAGATATGCCCGGATATGTGAAGTTCCTTAAGGATGCCATTGCTAACAAAAGAAAATTTGGATCATTTGAAACTATAAGTCTAACGGAAGAAGTTAGTGCGGTGATTCAAAGGAAGATGACCTTAAAGCAAAAGGATCCGGGGAGTTTCACTATTGCTTGTGTAGTTGGTGGGCAACGGTTCAGAAGAGACTTATGTGATCTTGGAGCTAGCATCAATTTGATGCCCTTGTCTATTTTTAGGAGATTGGATATTGGAGAGATCAAACCTACATCTATTTGTCTCCAAATGGCCGATCGTTCTATTTCTTATGCTCAAGGAGTTGTTGAAGATGTGTTAGTGAAAGTTGAGGAGTTTATCTTCCCCACGGACTTTGTTATCTTGGATATGCCGGAGGACAAGGATATGCCCTAGCAACTGGAAGGGCTCTTATTGATGTACAAGACGAGAATCTCCCTTTTAGAGTGAATGAAGAGACACTCACTCTTTCAATCTTTGATGCAATGAAGCGAGGAGATGAACCAACCTATGAGGAATGCAATTCAATCACTACTTTGTCTAGATCTATGGCAAAGGATCTTACGGAGGAAATCATCTCCAATTATCTCTATTCTTATTCCGATTTGGATGAGACTTGTGATGACTTATTGGAGTCAATTGCTTATTTGGAAGCAAATCAAGGATCATTGAAGGATGAAGTACATTACCTTGATATCAATCAACCGGGAGAGAGTAAGAGTTCAACTAAAGTGGAGTCTTCTTCAAACACCAATCTAGAGTTGAAACCTCTCCCCGATCACCTAAGGTACGCCTTCCTTGGTGATAATGGCTCTTTACCCGTAATTATGTCACAACACTTGTCAGAGTCTGAATTGGACTAGTTGTTGAGAGTCCTTAGGGGGGTTTAAAGATGTTATTGGTTGGTCTATTGATGATATCAAGGGTATTTGTCCATCTATTTGCGTGCATCATATATTATTAGAAGATGATTATCGTCCTAAGGTTCAACCTCAAAAAAGGTTGAACCCGGTCTTGCAAGAGGTTGTGAGAAAAGAGGTGTTACAGTTGCTAGATGCGGGAATGATCTATGCCATCTCGGATAGTGAATGGGTGAGTCCTACCCAAGTGGTTCCAAAGAAAGGGGGAATGACCGTGGTCAAGAATGAGAATGATGAGGTTATAGCTACAAGGGTTGCCACCAGTTATCGAGTTTGTATTGATTATAGGGCTTTGAATTCGGCTACAAGGAAAGATCACTTCCCTTTGCCCTTTATAGATCAAATGTTGGATCGTTTGGCGGGTTATGAGTATTATTGCTTTCTTGATGGGTATTCGGGATACAACCAAATTGTCATAGCCCCGGAGGATCAACACAAGACGGCCTTCACATGCCCCTATGGAGTTTTTGCTTATAGGAGGATGCCTTTTGGGTTGTGTAATGCTCCGGCCACTTTTCAAAGGTGCATGATGTCTATTATTGGTGGTTTGATTGAAAACATTATGGAAGTATTCATTGATGACTTCTCAGTTTTTAGGAAGAGCTTTGATTCTTGTTTGGATAACCTCACGAAGGTGTTGCAAAGGTGTAAGGACACTTCTCTTGTCTTAAATTGGGAGAAGTGTCACTTCATGGTTAGAGATGGAATTGTGCTTGGGCACAAAGTTTCTAGAGATGGTTTGGAAGTTAATAGAGCCAAGATTGTTGCCATAGAGAAGCTTCCACCCCCAACAAATGTGAAATCAATCCGAAGCTTCCTTGGTCACGCGGGGTTCTATAGAAGATTCATAGAAGGTTTTTTGAAGATTACAAAGCCGCTTTGTAATCTCTTGCAAAAAGATGTGAAGTTTGTTTTTGATGAAGAATGCTTGAAAGCATTTGAGGCATTGAACAAAGCCCTCATCTCTACTCCTATTCTAATCAAGCCTAATTGGAGTGAGTCTTTCATTTTAAAGTGTGATGCAAGTGATTATGCTTTGGGAGTTGTCTTGGGGCAAATGAGAGATAATGTGTTATGAGCTATTCATTATGCTAGTAGAACATTGGGTGGAGCTCAAAGGAACTACACAACAACAGAGAGGGAATTCTTGGCCATTGTTTTTGCCTTTGACAAATTTCGATCATACCTTGTTGGAAATCATACCATTGTCTATTCGGATCATACGGCTATCCGACATCTCATGGCAAAGAAGGATGCAAAGCCTCATTTGATTCGTTAGATTCTTCTCCTCCAAGAATTCGACATGGAGATTCATGATAGAAGAGGTTGTGATAATGTGTTAGCCGATCACATGTCAAGGCTTGAGAAGCCGGTTGAAAGTGAAGACTTGAGATTGACCATCAATGATTATTTTCCAGATTAGAAGATTATGGTATTGAAGTGTAAAGATTCTTAGTTTGCCAATTTTGCTAACTACCTTGTGCTTCAAGAATTACCACCAAATCTCACGAATTATCAAAAGGCAAAGTTCCTTCGAGATGTTAAGTTTTATTATTGGCAAGATCCATATCTATGGAGGAGGTGTGCCGATGGCCTTATTAGGAGATGTGTTATGGAGAGTGAGTGGTTCAAGATTGTTGGACATGAGGGACCAAATGGGGGTCATTTTAGGCTAATCGTATGGCTTGGAAGGTATTTCAAAGTGGATTCTATTGGCCTTCGATTTTCAAAGATTGTCAAACCTTTGTGAAGAATTGTGATAGATGTCAAAGGATGGAAATATCACAAGGAGGGATCAGATGCCTCAACACATCATGATTGAAGTTGAACTATTTGATGTTTGGGGGATAGATTTCATGGGACCATTTCCCAAATCTTGTGGTTGTTCCTATATTCTTCTTGCTATTGAGTATGTTTCAAGATGGGTCGAAGTCATTCCAACTTCGACTAGTAATTCCAAGGTGGTGATCAAGTTTTTAAAGAAGAACATTTTAACTCAATTTGGAACTCTGAGGGCTTTGCTTAGAGATGGGGGGTCACATTTTAACAACAAATGGTTGGGAAGTTTGCTTGCAAAGTATGGTGTTAAGCACAAGATTACTTCTCCATACCATCCTCAAGCTAATGGTCAAGCGGAGCTTGCAAACCGGGAGATCAAGCAAATCTTGGAGAAGATAATCACTACTCGGAAGGATTGGGCTAATAAGCTTGATGATGCTTTGTGGGCTTATCGAACCGCCTACAAAATCCCCATTGGTATGTCCACGTATCAACTTGTCTTTGGAAAGTCTTGTCACCTGCCTTTGGAGATTGAGCATAAGGAATTTTGGGCTATAAAGAGGATAAATTTTGAGTTTAAGGAGGTCGGATTTAGTAGGAAGAACCATCTTGTGGAGTTAGAGGAATGGAGAAACGAAGCCTATGAAAATTCTCTGATTTACAAGGAAAGAGCCAAGAAGTTTCATGATTTGGAGATTCGAAGTAAGGTTATCATTCCGGGAGACGAGGTTCTTCTCTTTAACTCTCGTCTTCATCTTTTCCCCAGAAAACTCCAATCAAGGTGGATCGGTCCTTATATTGTGAGTAAGAGTTTCAAGAATGGCACATTCGAACTTCTCAAGAATGATGGTTCTACTTTTGTTGTAAATGGTCATCGACTCAAGCTCTATTTCAATTCTAAGGAGGTTAAGGAGGAGTCGACAATTCTTCTTCGTGACGTTTGATGTGGGAAGCAATGTCGAGCTAACGACGTTAAACAAAGCACTTGTTGAGAGGCACCTCAACACGTATCCTTTTTTTTTCATTTTCTTTAGTTTTTATTTCATTTTCGATTTTTGTGTCGTTTGTTTCGTTCTTCGTTTCATTTCGAAAAAACCATAAAAAATAGAATATATATATTTATATATATATATATATATTTATTAAAATATATTTAGGGGGTCTCGATAGAGGGTCGGGAGTCGGCCCCTCCCGTTGGAAGGGCCGAAAAACGGCTCAAAATCGAGCCAAACGGTGGCAGCAGCTGGCGGCGACCCAGCCGGTGGTCCAGCCGGTCGCCGGTCCAGGCCACCACAATGGAAAGAGCAGTCGGCGGCCCAGCCGGTGGTCCAGCCGGCCGCCGGTCCCCATTCTCTCTCCCCCTATTTCTATTTTTGTGTTGTGAGCTTTTTCATTCTTATTTCTTTCACTTTCAAACTTAAATCCTTGAAGAACATCCCCCATTTTCTCCCCAAATCTTCAATTTTCTTTCTTTAATTACTCCCATAATCACATTGAATCAAGTTTATTCCTTCCATAGGTCCATTACCCATCCCAAAACCCACATTTTGAGCCAAAAAAATTAATTTTTTCCCACTTTTTCATAAAAAACGAAAATTTATTTTTCTTTTCAAAGAGGTGAATTTCTTCAAGTTTCTTCAAGATAATGAGGTAATGAGCTCTATATCCTTGCTTTTATGAGTTTCTACTTATTTTATAAGAATTGGTATGTATATTGTGCTTATCAAATTCATGCAAATAGGTAAAAATTCTTGCTAGGGTTTTTCTTTAATCTTGGAAATTCTTGAATGAAGAATGTGATTTTGTGCATGAATTGGATAGCATTGATTCTTATCTTTAGGGTTTATGCTATACCTAGTCTTGGAATTGGTATTCTTTTATGAACTATGTCTCTTTTGCACTTGAGCACACTTGGAATGAATTTTGAATATTCTTAATTTCTTGATGAATGAACGAATGCATATGCTTGATTTTTGATAGAAATTCATTTCTTGAATATTTCATTGCTTGAAGAAAACATGAGTTCATAAATTTTTGGGTGTGAAATAGGACAATTCATTGCATTAGTCTCTTGAGTTGAATCTCCATATGAACTTGAGTTCATTTTCACTTAAACATGCATGAATGCTTGGGAATAATTTTTCTTGGACTTATGGCTTGAATATTTACTTCTTGAGGGCATAAATGCAAAAATGAGGGGTAATAGCTAGAAGAAATGTGATTATCTAGTAAGAATCCATTGATGAATGTTTTGAATCTTACTTGGGGATTTTGCACATGGTGTAGGGATAAAGGAGCTAAAGGCAAAGGGACTTCTAAAGCACATTCTAAGGCCATGATCACTTATTCCAACAAAAGGCGAAAAGATGGTGCCTCTTAATCTCAACCATCAGACACCACCTCAAGAACAATGAATCCAAAGGTCCCGGAGACCTATGAGATAAACTTGAGCACTAATGAAGAAAGGGCGGCTTTTGCTTCCATTGTCACTAAAGGGATTGAAGTAACGAAATTTCCATCTAAAGAGGTGTTAGTGTCACTTGGGCTTTATGACAATGTGAAGGCCCTTTTTGATAATATTGGTTGGGGGAGCTTTCTAGATGACACCATTCAAGATCGAAGGACATACTCTAAGGTTTTCCTCGAAATGTTGAGTACATTGGATACCACACAAATGAATATCAATAGGTCCATTAAGTTTTAATTATTTGGAGGCAAGCAAGTGATGTCTTATGTGGATATTGATAATGCTTTCAATGTGCCCCATGGAGGTGATCGACTTATTGATAGAACATTTGATGTGAAAGGCATGTGGAGAAAGCTTGCTCCAAACTCGGAAGAGGGATTTAGGGCCGGTTATTCAAAGTCCAATGAAGAAAGGAATCCGGTGCTTCGAATGGTGTTGAAGATATTGGCACACACCATCATTGCAAGGAGTGAAAACACATCGGTGAGGAATGATGATCTCTTTATTCTACATGTCATGCTCACCGGAAGGAGTATAAGTTTTTGTGACTTATTCCTTCCTCAATTGAAGAAGCAACCCCAAAGTGAAATAGGAAAGATCAACATTGGAGGCATGCTTACTCCAATTGCAGGAAGATACGATCCAACCTTGGTGGCTATCCTCCCATGAGTGATGATTTTCTCCTTGACACCGTTAAGCTCTGATGCTTACGTTTCCTACAATCGAGTTCCCTGCCTTACTACTTCCTAATCACCAAGAAGGAATTATATCCTTTGCCCAATGTGATGAGCATCTTGGTTACCAACTTTGAGGAAAGGATGAATCGGTACATGGATACTCCCGAGCACATGATGATCATGCGAGATAAGGTTTTCAACCATGGTGAAGGAGATGAATATTCACTTGGAGGGAGAGGTGGTGAAAGCAACCGGATGGATGACGATGAAGACATGGAAGAGAATGAAGAGCCTTCAAGAGATGATCAAGGTTCGAGTGAACCAATTTATGATGAGAGATTCGAGGCTCTTGAGAGCCAAATGACGAGCATGGAAGATGGGTTTAAGAGTTTGGATGCCCAAGTCAAGGTTATGAGGCATGAGATGACATCAATTCGACTCACTCAATTGGAAGAAGCAAGAAGAAGCATGGGGATGGAAGAACTCCTTGAGAGCTTTAGGGAATATCAAATTAGCCAAGGCGCTACTTGGCCTCGACCATCCCCAAAGTAGATCGGAGTGTTTGTAAGTGTAATTTAAATCTATTATTTATCTTTCCCTCCAAACTCATTTTAGAATTTATTTTCTAAAATAAGTTTGGGGAAGGGGGGTAAGATAATGAATTTAAATTACTTACATTTCATTCATGCTTTTAAATTCTCTTTAAATTTGCTTATCTTTTGCTTCTTTGCTTCTTTGTTTGTTTATTGTCTCTCTTGATGCCTATAATATGATTTGGTGATATCTATGTGACTTGTTTGTCATTTGGTGATTTGGTGATTTGGATATGTTGGTTTTGATTGAGTGAATGAAGTTTGTTGGAGTTTTTGGTGAGGAATTTGGTTGGGAGGTGGTTTTTGGATGATGGATTTATTTTGAAAGATTTTGGTAATTGTGGGTTTGTCTTGTTGTTTTATTTTGTGAATTTGTTGAAAGTGTGGTGCTTTGTTTTGTTGCTTTTTGCGGATTTGTTGCATTTAGGGGATGAATAGGGATTGAATGAGTATTTTGTTGAGTCAAGTGGTTTGTAACGAGTTGGTGGTGTTGAATGTGCGAAATTTTTGATAAGGACAAGTTAAGTTTGAGAATGAAAGGATGATTGCATGCTTGAATGTGAAAGAACGTGTTTAATTTCTCAAGTACTTTTTGGATGAGATGCCAATGATTGATGCTAAAATGGTGACATTTTTGAAATTTCTCAAGTTTGAGTCAAGCATAATTAGGGTTATTTCACTTGAATAGCTTGGAAGGATTGATCTTAAGTACTTAAACTCTAGGCAAAAAGCTTGAGAGGATTTTGAGCCTAAAACTATGCATTTTACATAGTTAATAATTCTTTCTTGAGAGCTTGATCTTGCATTGCATTCTCTTTACTAGAACTTGCCTTGACACTCATGTTAGAAATGTTACATGTTTGCATGATTAGGAGATGATCTTAGGCCATCATTGTATAGCCCATTTTTCTTAAACACTAACCTATCTTTCATTACCATTGTCGTCCCATTTTGAGCCTTGAATAGAGCATTTTCTTCTTGAACCGGATGATAGGGGGTAAAGGATGGTTAAGGGAACCTTGGTGAAAGTTGAAAAGTTATGAAAAATGATGGGTGATGGTGAAGGGTCTTGAGATTGGTTTTGAGTTGAAAGAACATTCCTATAAGCTCAAAGTTAGAAAAGAATAAGAACAAAGTTCTTATTGAGAAAAAAAAGAAAAAAAGAAAAGAAAAGTAAGAACAAAGTTCTTACAAGAAAAAGAAATGAATAAGAGCATAAAAGAGTGTTTATTTAGATGTTTGGTAGAAGCTTGGAATTCATTGGCTAAAAAGGGGTTGGATAAGGTAGAAGATGAAGAAATTCATACTTAGAAAGGTGAAGAAAGGTTGTGAAGGAGCTTAGATGAAAATTTAAGTCACTTAGCCTAAAAATTCCCTACCTTAACCAATGTCCTTACATTACAATCTTAAGAAAGACCTTTTTGATCCTAATTTGTGCATGCATTGTGGTATTGGAAACTTGAGTTGATAGGCAAGCTTATGGTTAAAGTGATGTATTGCATGATTTTGATGAGTGTTTACCTTTCCTATATATTGAGTGCTTGAGGGATATGCACTTCTTGTGAGGTCTAGAGTTGAATGTGCTTGAGTGATTGAGTTCTAAGTTAGGATAGTGATTGATCTTATGAATGCTTGGCTTGACTTGAGAATTTCATTGAACTAAAATGGTTTTTGAGGTGATATGAGGCATCGAGGAACTCAAAATGCACATCCCATATGTGTTAAGTGTTTTGATTGTTCGTTCCATTGTTCGGGACGAACAATGGCTTATGTTTGGGGGAGTGATTAACACGTATTTTATGTGCATGTCGAGTGTATTTTTCATGTATTTGAGTCTCGATTTAGGTGCTTAAATGTTAGAAATGCTAGGGTTTCTAAACTTATAGCATACTTTGTGTTTTTCTCATTTTCTCTCGGTTTTTGATCTATTTTTGTAAGATTTGGAAAGAGCGTTCATGTGATTAAGGATCGAAGGCCGGAAATGAGGAAGAATCAAGTTTAATTAGAGTGAAACTTGTATTTAAGAATGTGGATTTTCAAGTTGCATAACTAGGGTTTCACTTGTTTGATTTCATTTATGTTCTCCTCGTTCTCTCGAGTTTCTTCATGATTTTTGCAGGAATAATGGAGAACTTACTTCGCCAAATTAATCATTCCATAATAAAGAGGAGCTCGTTAGGAAGCCATAGCAAAAAGCAGATTGAGAATCGGAGTTACTATGAGAGAGAATGAGCAAAAATGGAAAAGTCGCGCAAAAGAACGAAGGAGTGGACCGGTCAAAGGAAGGACAACCGGCGGCCCAGCCGCCGGTCATCAGCCCCAGGCCACATCAGCTATAGAGAGTTCATCGGTTCAGCCCGGCGAACCACCAGGCCGCCGGTCACGCGCTTGTTTCAACTCAAGGGGCGAGTTTGGCTTGTCCAAACTCGCCCGAACTCGTACCGTTTCACCCCGATTCGACTCAAACTCGATTTTCTATGTATTTAATTCCTAAATTCACCCCATTTGGAGATCTTTTTATACTTTAATATTTTTAGAACCCTAAATAGATTTTCCATCTTTCTACTCTGGTAATTTGAAGATTGTTGGAGCTATACTTTGTGGATTTGAAATTCAAGACCATCTTCTTCTTCCTTATTGAATTTTCTATCTTTTAAGCATGATTTCGTTTACTTTTTATGGTTTAATTTCCTTAATCATGTCTAGCTAGATCTCTTTGTGATTCCAATTATATGAAGATTAGGGATAAGTGATGGGATTAGGCTCTAATTGTGAATTTACCTTCTAATTTCTTGTTCATTTCTCTTATGGCTATGTTTTATTATGTAATTGTGATTGATCACCATAGTTGCATACCAAGTGTTTGATCTAAAGCTTAGGAGGCTTAGATTAGAGGCTAGGATCAAGAGATTTGCATGTTAGAGTATAGAAGGGTTAAGGAACTCCATAAGCTCTTGGGAGTTAATGAATTGCTTAATATCTCAGTAGGAGTTAGGCCTTTCATTAATCTACTTGATTTCATTACAATGAGAGTTGAGTGAATCATACTTAGGAGGTTTCCCACATGAAATTGGATTAAAATGGCTAATTCTAGTTAGAGTGTCACATCCCTATCACTTAGACCTAATTGAAGTATAATTGGAGTCATTTTCATTTCCTTATTGATTTTTAATTATTTGCATACTTGTTGAGTGTTTAGTTAATTTCTAAGCTTGAAACATATTAGTTGGTAGCTTGGATAGTAGTTAGATAACTAGGTTACTACTTGAAATTCTTGCGTCCTAGCATTCCTTGTGAATTCGACTCGATTATACACATCGATTATCATTGTATCCTCTCACCCTCAAAATTGAGAGTGACCAATGACGCTTTCACTGCTGGAGCCGCTTCTCTTCCTGACGCTTCGCGAACTCTGATTACTTTATCCTTAGCGCTTCTAGACCAAAATGAAAGCTTCCTAACATGCAAGCTTTGCTAAGTATAACTTGTCTAAATTCATCAAAAATAATAAGGAAAATATTCTACTTAGGGTTTTGGAATCGAATCAAAATAAATTGTTTATTTAACTTGATTCAAGTTACCCCTTAACATTATATCCCAACAATGTGCATTCCATAAATAGAAAGATTCTCTTACCAAAATTACTTATTAACCCTTACTTTATTCTTACTTTTCCCACTTTCTACCTACTTTTCCCACTACTTTATCTTACTTTTCCCACTTTACACCAACTTTGTCTTAAACTGCGTGCCGTTTCTCTCTGCACATATATATGGGGAGCGGAGGGAGTAATAATGATGAAATACGTGAATAAAATATTACTCCCTCCGTCCTACTTCAATAGTCTTGTTGCTTTTCGACATGAGATTTTAGGAGAGTATATTTTAGGAGATTTTAGTAGTCTGTGGCCGTGTCTCTCTCTCCCTCTTCTTCGAATTCGTCGGTGGTCGGCGCCACGACTTCGGCAGTTCTCTCTACCACCATCTCTCTGTCTCTCTGTTGCCATCCCTAATTGAAACCTCTCCATCATCTCTCTCTCTCTCTCTCTCTCTCTTGCCTCTCCCCTCTACAAAATCCTAGATCTGTGAAATTTCAGCTAGATCAGTGCTTGGGACTCTGCCGTCGACCGCCTCTTCCTCACCATGCACGGCGAGCCTATCGCCCTCTCCACCACCAAGAAATACTATGTTCTATGAAATTGTTGGGGATTTCATCCATTCTGTAAAATTGCTGGTTTAATTAGGGATTTATTTATGTGTTATGTGTTGATCGCTCTCACTTTTGAGGGTGAGACGATGTAATGATAATCGATGTGTATAATCGAGTCGAATCCACAAGGAATGCTATGGCGTAAAAGTTTTAACTAGTAATCTAGCTATTTAACTACTATCCAAGCTACAAAATAACATGATTTTGGGTTTTTCGTTTCAATGATCAAATAAACTAAATAACAATGAAAAGTAAGCAACTAGATATCAAGAACTAATAACAAGCGATTAAAAATCAATAGGAAAGAGTTTGGTTCCAAATATAATCCAATAATCACTAGAAGCCTAGGTTTAAGGATTTGCATGGATTAGCCATTTTAATCTAATTCATATGGGAGTTCTGTATATAGTAAACATCAATTCTTCTCTCCAAGCAATCAATATTAATGGATTAACCTATGACATCTATCTCCGCTAGGTCTCAAGAAGCATAAATTAACTCCAAATAGCTCAATTAATTATCTAGAAGCTCCTACTAGCAAGAATTACTAATATGGTGTGATTTGATGCCAAGTGTTATGAATTAAAGCCTCCTAAGCATTTAACCAAATACCTTGTATGCACTCAATGATGACCAATTAATCATGCAATAATATTCAAGACCCGAACCACAAGACATATGAATTAGAAGTTAAATCTAACAACAAAATCTAAAAACCTAGTTTTCTAGATCATATCTTCATATATTGGAACCAAAGGGAAATTTAGCTAGACATAATTAAAGGAATTAAACCATAAAAAATAGATTAAATGATAAGGAAAAGAAAGAGAATTAAATAAGGAAGAAGAATATATGCTTGAATTTAAATTCCAACAAGTGTAGCTCAAGCAATCATGAAACTACTAAAGAGTAAAGTATAAAATCTAATTAGGGTTTTTGGAATGTAAAAGTATGGAAAAATACATGAAAAAGGGAAGAATTTGGGGTTAAATATATTAAAAATCAGATTTGGGTCGAGTTGGGCGAATCGGTGCGAGTCCGGATGAGTTCGGGCGAGCCGAACTCGCCCTTAAGTTGAATTCTCGCGCAACCGGCGGTCTAGGCTGAACCACCGGCGGCCTGGTGGCCTGCTGGTCCAGGCCGCCATCCTCTCTGTCCCCGGCGGCGGTCTGGTAGGTTGGTCGGCAGCCTGACAGGTCGCCGGTGGTCCGTGCATTGACCGGTCAACTGGTTTCTTCATCTTGCGCGACTTTGCCATTTTCGCTCGTTCTCTCTCGTCCGAACTTCGATTCTTGATCCGCTTTTTGGTATGGACTCCTAACAAACCCCTCTTCGATATGGAGTAATTTAATTGGCCAAATAAGTTCACCATTATTCCTGCAAAAAGCATAAAAAGACTCGAGAGAACGAGAATAACGTAAATGAAATCAAGCTAGTGAAACCCTAGCTATATAACTTGAAATCCCACATTCTTAGACATAAGTTTTACTCTAATTAAGCTCGTTACTTCCTCATTTCCAGCCTTCAACCCTTAGCCACATGAATGCTCTTTCCAATTCTTACAAAAATAGATCGTAAACCGAAAGAAAACGAGAAAAGTAAAAAGTATGCTACAAGTTAAGAAACCCTAGCATTTCTAACATTTAAGCACATAAATCGAGACTCAAACACATGTGAAATACACTTGACATGCACATAAAATACGTGTTAATCACTCCCCCAAACTTAAGCCATTGTTCGTCCCGAATAATGAAACGAACAATTAAAACACTTAACACATATGGGATGTGCATTTTGAGTTCCTCGATGCCTCATATCACCTCAAAAACCATTTTAATTCAAAGAAATTCTCAATTCAAGCCAAATATTGATAAGATCAATCACTATCCTAACTTAGAACTCAATCACTCAAGCATATTTGACCCTAGACCTCACAAGAAGTGTGTATCACTCATCACTCGATATAAGGAAAGGTAAGCACTCATCGAAATCATGCAATACATCACTTTAACCATAAGTTTGCCTATCAACTCAAGTTTCCAATACCACAATGCATGCACAAATTATGATAAAAAAGGTCTTTCTTAAGCTTGTAATGTAGGGACATTGGTTAAGGTAGGGAATTTTAGGCTAAGTGGCTTAAATCTTCATCTAAGTTCCTTTACCTCTTTTCTTGACTCTCTAAGTATGAATTTCTTCATCTTCCACCTTATCCAACCCCTTTTTATCAAATGAACCCAAGCTTCTACCAAATATCTAAAGAAACACCCATTTATGCTCTTATTCTTCTCTTTTTTCTTGTAAGAACTTTGTTCTTACTACTATTTTTTTTTTCAATAAGAACTTTGTTCTTATTCTTTTCTTTTCTAACATTGAGCTTATAGGAGTGTTCATTCATTTCAAAATCTATCTCTAGACCCTTCACCATCACCCACCATTTTTCATGAATTTTCAACTTCACCAAGGTTCCCTTAACCATCCTTCACCCTCTATCATCCGGTTTAAGAAGAAAAGGCTCTATTCAAGGCTCAAAATGGGACGACAATGGTAATGAAAGATCGGTTAGTGTTTAGGGAAAATGGGCTATTCAATGATGGCCTAAGATCATCTCCTAATCATGCAAACATGTAATATTTCTAACAAGAGTATCAAGGCAAGTTCTAGTAAAGAATATGCAATACAAGATCAAGCTCTCAAGAAAGGATATTTCCTATGTAAAATGCATAGTTCTTAGGCTCAAAATCCTCACAAGCTTTTTGTCTAGAGCGTAAGTGCCAAAGATCAATCCTTCCAAGCTATTCAAGTGAAATAACCCTAATCATGCTTGACTCAAACTTGAGAAATTTCAAAAATGTCACCATTTTAGCATCAATCACGGCATCTCACCCAAAAGTACTTGAGAGATTAAACACGTTCTTTCACATTCAAACATGCAAGCATACATTCATTTTTCCATTCAAAACTTTTCAATTTCCCAAAAATTTCACATTCAAGCTCACATTCAAAAACCAACAAACCAAAGAAGAACTTTTCATCAATTAAGCTCACTCCCAAACTCGTCACAAACAACTTGACTCCACACAATACTCATTTAACCCCTATTCATCCCCTATCATCAAGCAAGCCTAGGCATATAATCAATAAAATCATAATGATACCACATCACTTAAGAAATTGAAAAATCAAGAGTAAAGTAATTTAAATCCTTTATCCTACCCCCCTCCCCCAAACTTATTTTGGAAAATAAATTCTAAAATGAGTTTGGAGGGAAGAATAATAAGAAATTTAAATTACACTCACAAATGTCCAAAGCTATGTTGAAGGTGGTTTGAAAGCCATTCAATCCTTTGCTTGCTTGATTGATTTGATTTTCTTCCTTCACTCGTTCCCATCATGATTCGACCTCATGCATTGAGAATGAAACACATGGAACTTGTGAAGTAGAAAGAAACTTAAGAATAGGAAGTATTAGCATAGGCATATAGAAAAATTAGGAAAAACAACTAAATCAAAAATAAGAAACAAAAGTCAAATTCAAACTAAAGAAACTAACTAAAAGGAAAAAGAAAAGGATAGATGTTGGGGTGCCTCCCAACGAGCACTTAGTTTAACGTCGTTAGCTCGACGATACCTCATTGCCCTTTTCAAGGGACTTTGAATGAAGTCCCTCCTCGATCAAGCATCAACTCCTTGTTGAGCTTTCCATTGCTCCCTTTCACTACAACAAAAAAGGCCTTTAACAACGGGAATCTCCCGTTGTCTTTTATTATTTCCAAGCGTGGTTGTAGCCACTGTTGTTGTAAATGCGCTCATAGACAACGGTGATTCACCGTTGTTGAAGATTGTTTCGACAACGAGTACACGCTCATAGACAATGGTGATTCACCGTCGTTGAAGATTGTTTCGACAACGAGTACACGCTCATAGACAACGGTGATTTAGCGTTGTTGAAGATTGTTTCAACGAGTACATGCTCATAGACAACGGTGTTTTGCCGAAGTTATATATAGAATCGACAACGGTATGATACCGTTGTTGTTTACATATTTTTTTTTTATCATTTTTATATTTTTATAGTTTTTTTTCGAAATGTTTTTTTTAATAAAATAAAATTAAAATTACACGTCAAATATATCTAAAAATTACTTAATCACTAATTTCATAATTTTAAACAACACAAATTCACTACAAAAGTAAACAAAAGCAAATATGTTCTATTTCATGAGACAAGCAAAATAGTCCTAAACAGTATTCATACTTTTGAAATTACGCACGCTTCCAAAAACATTCCTTGATTTTGATCTTTCTACCATAGGCGACTCCACGAAGCAACCGTAGTTCAATCTCTTGTGCTTCTTTGGCACATCTTTATGTTGTAATTTACCTACAAAATAAGTAAATTTGCAAAAGTAGTTACTCATAAATAGAGAATTATTATTACTTAACTAGCTAGTGTAGAAATATAAACTAGGAGTAAATGCAATAATACCTACACATATTTAGCCCTCAGCAAGTACATAGGATAACAATTGTTAAAAGATATAGACATAATAGCTTTCCTTAGGGAGCATAAACCAAAACAAAAAGAAACCACAGATCTTCGCAATATTAATCATGAACCTAACAAAATGAGAATATAACATCAATTAATTATGTTATGAATATGAATTAGTAGGTTTTGTGTGTGTTGAATTTGGTACCTGTGATTCTATGTTGTTAAGCATGTCCCCTTGAGCTTCCACACGTACTGCCATATCCAAGAATATGTGTAATGAGAGAGAGAGAGAGAGAGAGAGAGAGAGAGAGAGAGAGGGAGAGGAAGGAGAATATTGTTAGTTTATTATATACTGATGCAAATTCACAAGGTTTTTTTTCCTTCTAAATCTCTAACTGCATCATGGCGTTCTTGAATTTCTGCTAGAGTGTCTATTACCTAAAAAGAGAACACAAATAGATTAAATACAAAGAGAAAATATAATTGAAATAAAGAAAGCAAGCAAAGGTGAAAAGGAAAGAAAAATGAAGAGTATATATATACCTGGCTTCGGTCTTGTCATATGTTCTCCTTTAAAGTCTGCACTTATGCTCATCAAAAGTTTCTTAACTCTTAAGAATAGGAATTGCATGAAGTAATGGCTGCAGATTGCATGAAATGAATGAGATTGGATATATGGTTCAAGTAATGGATATAATAATATACCTTTCATTTCTGAAGCCCTGGTAACAACCATTGTTTCTTCATGAGCATTCTGCTGCACTTAATTAAATTCTAAATAGAGTTGCTGAAAATAAATAATGAAATTCAAAAACTTGAAAGGAACTAGGAGCAAGAAAGTGTAGAAATATGGATGGAATGGAAGTTGATGTGCATGAAGTGAAGATTGCTGAGGTGGGTAAGGAGGTCTATGAAGTGGCAGTTGGCGACATGGCAGTTTGCTGATTTAATCTTGGCTGTTCATTAATAAGTGATCTAACAGCTTTGATTAGTCGCCACATTAGTAGTGCAGTTCATGAGCTTGGATCTCATGCTTTCCCTTTTCGTTTAGCTATAAATAGTGGATGAATGTAATAGCATAGTTTTGAGTTTTGCTTAAATGAAATTACAGTGCATTCGCAATACATTTTACTCTTCATATATGGATCACTTATTAATGAACAGTCAAGATTAAATCAGCCAACTGCCACGTCGCCAATTGCCAGTTCACAGACCTCCTTATCCACCTCAGCAATCTTCACTTCATGCATAGCAGCTTCCATTCCATCCATATTTCTATAGAAAGTACATGAAGCTTTGAGCAGTACAGAAAGTTTTTCATATGGTTCTTCAACCTCTTGAACCTAGAACAAATTATAAATGCAGAAAGTATCTAAATCTGTTGAGTTTAAGAAAATGTAGGAAACTAATATAACTAGCTTGATATTAATTTACTTCACAATGAGCTAAATGTTGCACCGATTGTGCACCAACTAAAATGTTCACTTTCATTACTTGCTTTAGACCTCAATTGTCACATTCATTAATTAGCAACAACTTATAAAACTACAGGACTATAGACATCATTATTCAAAAATTATGTAACCAAATTCAGATTTTCCAATTAATACATTAAACTTGCAATTTCATGTACATGATTCTGTGCGTATTGGATTAGAACAGCTACGCTCTATGCGAGCACTTTCGCACAGAATTCAACCAAACTCATATCAAACATGCATCTACAGAAATGAAAACAAGAACAATTAGACTCTCTTCAACCCCGATATGAATCGAGGATCAAGCGAAGTAGAGAAATTGGAAGGAGAATGCGCATATATGTTGTACTACTTGGCTTGAAAAGCACAATAGCCCTCTCCTCGTTCGTCTCCAAGTTAGGTGACTCTTCAATTTTCAAACCCCCCGATTAGTGGAAGCTCTATTTTGGCAGCTACTAGCAATTGACTGAACGTCACGGCGGCAACTTCTGGCTCGTCCTCCACTATTACGACGACAACGGTGGCGGATTCATAATCCAATTATATGATACTGCAACTAGGGCACATAAATCTTTCTAATCGCGCCCCTCTTTCTTGTCCATTCCAACCGTACTACTCACGCAGAAAGGAAGCAGGCTTTGGCCGGAGTTGATTTTTTGCCGGAGCCGCTGAGAGAGAGTCATTTTTGCCGGAGCCGCTGAGAGAGAGAAAGGGATTTTATGAGAGAGAGTGTATTTGGTTGGGAAATAATACTTGACTGTAGAAAAGAGAGTCTTTCACGATTCCTTTGCTTCCCTGCTGCACCTAGGGTTTGTGATTTTCAAGCTTCCTTGGCTATGGAGACAATGAGTTGTAGCGAAAGGGAGTTGAGAGTTGTGAATAGAGAAGTTAACAAATCCGATAGATTTTGGGATTACTAATATTTTTGTAAATCCCTTCCAGAAAAAAATATATTTTGTAAATTAGAATATGGCTTTATTGTATTTTTAATATTTTTAGTAACAGTCTATTAACAACGGTTTTCCCTAACTGTTATTAAAACTATAGGAAACACTTTGCTAATGTAAACATAGATAACTGTTTTTAAGAAACTGTTAACTATAATTATATGCATAGATTACACTTTATTAAAAACCGTTATTATTGTTAAATGTTACACGCACATAGATAACAATAACTGTTATCTATGTAAAATACACGCACATACATAACGGTTTTATGAGAAAAGCATTATCTATGTAGTGTTATCTATGATAAAATTTCTTGTAGTGTAAGTATCAAAAATAGACAACATTAAGAGATTAGAATCTATATGAAAATTATATTGATTTTAGACTTCACATTAGTTTAAATTAAATTACAAAATTAGGATTAATATAAAATATGTTATTTTTAAAAATTAATGAAATTGTAAGTTTTTTGTCTCATTTGTTTTAAAAAAAATTCTAAGTATTGAAAATAGACAACACCGTAATGACAACGGTATACTTACCGTTGTCTATGAGCATGACAACAATGGTCAACAGCAGCGGTATACTTACCGTTGTCTATTAGCGTGACAACAACGGTCCTACGACAATGGTATCTTAAAACCGTTGTCTATGAGCGCAACTTTTTGCTAATAGACAACGGTATATAAAAACAACAACGGTTTTGAATGTTTTAACAACGGTTTTTCACAAAAACCGTTGTTGTTTCAGTGTTGTTGTATCTAATTTTTGTTGTAGTGTTTGCTTGTCTCCTCACAATCCTTCAAGTCATTCGATATGTAGAATGTCTCTTCATCCCCATTGACTCGAAGGATGAGACTTTCTTTGTAAATATTCACTAAGGCTCGACTTGTAGCCAAGAAAGGTCTTCCAAGTATCATTGGTACATCATGATCCTCCGGCATGTCAATAACAATGAAATCCACGGGGAATATGAACTTTCCAACCTTGATAAGCCCATCTTCGACAATCCCCTTGGGGTATAATATTGAGCAATCCGCCATTTGAAGCACAAGTGATAAAGGCTTAAGATTTCCAATATTCAAGCGATTGAAGATGGAAAGGGGCATCAAATTAACTCCCGAGCCCAAGTCACACAAGACTTTCTTAAACACTTTACCTCCAATCTCACAAGGTAGAGTGAACTTTCCGGGATCTACTTCCTTGTTCGGGATCTTCTTTTGCAATCGAGCACTACTCTTCTCCGAAAGCACAATGGTTTTCAAATCATCCCATTTCACCTTCTTATGAATCATCTCCTTCAAGAATCTCTTATAATCTGGTATCTCACTCAATAAACCAATCAAAGAAGCATTTATATCCAATTTCTTGAATGCATCTAACAAACCACTCGTCCTCTCATGCAAATTCTCATCAATCAACTCAAAAGGAGATGATAGACTATCCATGCTATTCAACTCAACATGTTCTTAAGAAACTTTGGGAGTAGAAGGGGTACCTTTTTTATTCTTGTGAGCACTCTCCTTCTCTATGGGTTCTAGAGCACCAAGTTTACTCTTCACTTTTGAAGCTTCATAAGCATCCTTCCTTCTTTGTAGATCTTTTAGCGTATCAAGACGCTCATCAAAGGGACTTGCCTTGGAAATCCTCATTCTTGAATAGTAATCATGAATGTCCCATTTTGTCCATCCTTCTATAGATGGAATAATTGGACAAAGATCTATGATTCTTGGATCGGATTCATCAATTTCCACAAGGTTGCTCTTAGCAAGATTTGGAGATTTCTCACAAGGTATATGTGAAGGTGTTGAAGAAATTTCACTTACCACATGAATGGCGTTGCATTGTTGCTTCGTATTCACTTGAGCTTTGCTAGAAGCTTCTCCGGCCTTTTGTAGAGCATTCACTTGATTGGCCATTTGCTTTACTTGTCCTTCAAGCATCATTACTTGCTTGGCAAGAGTTGTCACCGAGGTAGCAATTGTTGACACCGAATTCTCTAATGTATTCATCTTTTGGCCGGTTTGAGCTATGAAATTTTGTTGTTGAGTAACCATTTAACCTTGATTACTCACCAATTGTTGCATCAATTGCTCTATAGAAGGAGATGTCTTCTTAGACTCTTCAATCACCCCTTGAGAGACAGAAAATCCGGAAGGTGGAACTTGAGCATTGTTCGGATTTCCATAGGAAAGATTGGATTGATTCCTATTGTTAGGGTAGTATGACGAGTTACCCCCTTGATTTCCATAAAAATAACCACTTTGTTGATTCCCTTGAAATCCCCCTTGGTGATTTTCTTGGAATCCTCCTTGATGTCCTTGGAACCCTTGCTTGTTGTAATTTCCATAAGGCCCTTGATTGACATATCTCACATCTTCACTTCCATTGAACTCCCAATTCTCTTGAGTTTGAACCCTTTGAATTTGAGCTTTCCTTTCATCTTCATACTTTCTCTTCATATTAGCAAGTTCCAATGCTAATGCCTCATACCTCTCATCCTCAATCGAAGTAACCTTTCTAGAAGGGGCCCTCTCCATTGGCCATTGATAGCTATTAGCCGCCATCTCTTCAATGATTCTTAAAGCTTCCTTTGCATTTCGGTTGAGAAGGCACCTACCGGAAGTAGCATCTACAATGCTTCGTGTATAAGGTGTTAACCTACTATAAAAGTTGGTCATTTGTTGACCCTCATTGAAGCCATGTTGAGGGCATGTCCTTAGGAGCTCTCTATATCTTTCCCAAGCTTCACACAAGGTTTCGTCACCTTGTTGAGAAAATGTGAGATGTCGGAGATAAGCCTTTGAGCTTTGGAGGGTGGAAAGTATTTGGAGAGGAAGGCCTTGCACAAATCATCCCAAGTGTGAATGTTGGCCTTGTTTAATCCTTTGTACCAATCTTTGGCCCAATCCCGTAGAGAAAACCCAAACATTCGCATGCGAATAACATCATTTGAGACTACATTTAGCTTAATGGTGTCGCAAATATCAATAAACGTACTGAGATGGGTGTTCGGATCCTCCATAGGACTTCCACCAAATTGCTCGTCTTTAACCAAGACCGGATTTGAGCTCAAAATTATTGGCATTGATTGTCCCCCATTCTCCTCCTTGAAATTGTTCCGTTGGAGATTGGAATATATGATTGAGAGGAGGTGGTTGAGCCTCATTTGCCCTCCTTTCTTGCTCATCCTTCCATACTCTAAACTCCTCCATTTCTTTCATAAGAGCCTCCATACCTATAAAATAAAAATCAAAAGAACAAATGCTTGAATTAGCAACTTAATAACCAAATCAACTATTGAAACTCAAACTAAACATTCCCCGGCAATGGTGCCAAAAATTGATCACTCTACTTTTTAGGGTAGAGAGAGAGCAATAATAATCGATGTATTACAATTGAGTCGAATCCACAAGGAATGTTAGGACGTATTAATTTCAACTAGTAACCTAGTTACCTAATTACTATCCAAGCTACCAACTAGCATGTTTTTGATTACTAATGACAATGAAAAGTAATTAACAAACTAGAACTCAACTAAACAAGCAACAAGTATGCAAATGATATAAATTCAATAGGAAATGAAAGTGACTCCAATTATACTTCAATTAGGTCTATGTGATAGGGATATAAAACTCTAACTAGAATTAGCCATTTTAATCCAATTTCATGTGGGAAACCTCCTAAGTATGGTTCACTCAATTCTCATTGCAATGAAAATAAGTTGATTAATGAAAGGCCTAATTCCTACTAAGATATTAAGCAATTCATTAACTCACAATAGATTATGGAGTTCTTTAACCCTACTCTTCTCTAGCATGCAAATCTCTTGATCCTAGCATCTAATCTAAGCCTCCTAAGCTTTAGATCAAACACTTGGTATGCAACTATGGTGATCAATCACAATTACATAATAAAACATAGCCATAAGAGAAATGAACATGAAATTAGAAGGTAAATTCACAATTAGAGCCTAATCCCATCACTGCACTTTATCTCTAAACATACTCTCCTAAAATCTCATGTCGAAAAGCAACAAGACTACTGAAGTAGGACGGAGGGAGTAATATTTTATTCACGTATTTCATCATTATTACTCCCTCCGCCCCCTATATATATGTGCAGAGAGAAACGGCACGCAGTTTAAGACAAAGTTGGTGTAAAGTGGGAAAAGTAAGATAAAGTAGTGGGAAAAGTAGGTAGAAAGTGGGAAAAGTAAGAATAAAGTAAGGGTTAATAAGTAATTTTGGTAAGAGAATCTTTCTATTTATGGAATGCACATTGTTGGGATATAATGTTAAGGGGTAACTTGAATCAAGTTAAATAAACAATTTATTTTGATTCGATTCCAAAACCCTAAGTAGAATATTTTCCTTATTATTTTTGATGAATCTAGACAAGTTATACTTAGCAAAGCTTGCATGTTAGGAAGCTTTCATTTTGGTCTAGAAGCGCTAAGGATAAAGTAATCAGAGTTCGCGAAGCGTCAGGAAGAGAAACGGCTCCAGCAGTGAAAGCGTCATTGGTCACTCTCACTTTTGAGGGTGAGAGGATACAATGATAATCGATGTGTATAATCGAGTCGAATTCACAAGGAATGCTAGGACGCAAGAATTTCAAGTAGTAACCTAGTTATCTAACTACTATCCAAGCTACCAACTAACATGTTTTTGGGTTTTTATTTAAATAATAACAATGAAAAGTATGTAACAAGCTTAGAAATTAACTAAACACTCAACAAGTATGCAAATAATTAAAAATCAATAAGGAAATGAAAATGACTCCAATTATACTTCAATTAGGTCTAAGTGATAGGGATGTGACACTCTAACTAGAATTAGCCATTTTAATCCAATTTCATGTGGGAAACCTCCTAAGTATGATTCACTCAACTCTCATTGTAATGAAATCAAGTAGATTAATGAAAGGCCTAACTCCTACTAAGATATTAAGCAATTCATTAACTCCCAAGAGCTTATGGAGTTCCTTAACCCTTCTATACTCTAACATGCAAATCTCTTGATCCTAGCATCTAATCTAAGCCTCCTAAGCTTTAGATCAAACACTTGGTATGCAACTATGGTGATCAATCACAATTATATAATAAAACATAGCCCCAAGAGAAATGAACATGAAATTATAAGGTAAATTCATAGATCAAGCCTAATCCCATCACTTATCCCTAATCTACATATAATTGGAATCACAAAGAGAATTAGCTATACATGATTAAGGAAATTAAACCATAAAAAGTAATGAAATCATGCTTAAAAGATAGAGAATTCAATAAGGAAGAAGAAGATGATCTTGAATTTCAAATCCACAAAGTATAGCTCCAACAATCTTCAAATTACCAAAGTAGAAAGAAGGAAAATGTATTTAGGGTTCTAAGAATATTCAAGTATGAAAAGATACACCAATGGGGGAAGAAATAGGGATTAAATACAAAAAAAATCTGATTTGGGTCGAGTTGGGACGAAATGGGGCGAACCGGGATGAGTTTGGGCGAGCCGAACTCGCCCTTAAGTGAAGTCTCGCGCGACCGGCGGCCTAGAGGAGGACCACCGGCGGCCTGGTGGGTTGCTGGTCCAGGTCGCCGTCCTCTCTGTCCCCAGCGGCGGCCCAATGGGTCGCCGGTCCTCCATGCGTTGACCGGTCCACTGGTTTCTTCATCTTGCGCGACTTTGTCATTTTCGCTCGTTCTCTCTCGTCCAAACTCCGATTCTTAATCCGCTTTTGCTATGGACTCCTAACGAACTCCTCTTCGACATGGAGTAATTTAATTGGCCAAATAAGTTCTTCATTATTCCTGCAAAAAGCATAAAAAGACTCGAGAGAATAAGGAAATCATAAATGCGATAAAACTAGTGAAACCCTAATTATATAACTTGAAATTCCACATATTTAAACATGGGTTTCACTCTAATTAAGCTCGTTTCTTCCTCGTTTCCGGCCCTCGATCCTTAGCTACTTGAATGCTCTTTCCAATTCTTACAAAAATAGATCGAAAACTGAGAGAAAACGAGAAAAGTATAAAGTATGCTACAAGTTAAGAAACCCTAGCATTTTTAACATTTAAGCACATAAATCGAGACTTAAACACATGCGAAATATACTTGACATGTACATAAAATACGTGTTAATCAGACCTGCTCCAAGTTTTGATCCCCACATCTACTATTCCAAATGTGCCTCAAAACACCTGATCCAAATGATGCGGATGACCTTTCAAGGTGTGTGTGACACCATCGAAAAACAAATATGTGCCAAGAAATATTTTCCGAATAAACTCCAGGGACTACTCTACATAACATGCTGCTATTACTTAATTAAGGACGGTTGTCCTTACCTGCAAATTCCAACAACAAGTAGTAGTGCATTGAATTGTCCCCTTCGTAAAGACTAAGTTGCCCTCTACTGTGGCAAAATGGGGATTACCCACACCTTCCATTAGCTATAAATACCTAAACCCTCAGCATAATCTGGTATGCCCTTTTTACCCTCTAATGTAATGATTCATGCGAACTTCCTTGGAGATTCCTTAAGTTTTTCACCATCTTCGCACACTAAAGAGATACTCTTACTTCAAGAGATCTCACATACACTTTTTACTGTATTTCCTCTACTGACTTGAGCGTTGAATAATTTTTTTGAAAGTCTTTCCTTTTTTCTTTTTTTTGTAGATTTTGGACTCATTGCTCGGTGGAAATCTCTCATTAATTTTGACAACAAACATATGCCATTTGCAAACCTTTGACTCACATTAAGAAAGTATAATTCCTTCTCAAATCTATGTCAGTTTACATTATTGTTTATCTTTGACCCAAATCTAACAAATGATATCATCTTTATTTATCCAAACTTGTGGATTATTAAAAGTTTTCTTAGATGAAATTAAAGGATAGGAAAATGAGCAGAATTATGTGAAAATTAGGAATTCATAAATTATTGACGGTGTTTAGAGGTAGGGTTAGGTGGAGGGGTGTAAGTGCGCAACTAAATGTACATTGGATTTGAATTTGCTCTGAACGATATGTTGAGGTCCTAGATGCATTAGGCGTGTCAACCTAGTTGGGGCTTATCTGCTATTTTTCCCTTTACTTAAGTAAATAGCTGGAATTTGACTCCTGTTAAATTGAGCGACTATTTAGAGAGCGTCTGGTTGAACTTATAATTTAACACCCCGAGCCTACAGGATAGGAGCCCGTTGTGCTATGATGGCATATTGGCCCGCTAACAACTACTTGGCGTTCATCCTTGTTTTGCCAAAATAGTTAACCTAAGTTGATAAAGAGTCCATTGAACACATACTTATATTGTATTGGCATCCCTTACTAATTATTCAATGTTGAAAATTTAGTCTTTTGATCAAATTATAAATAATTTAATTTAATTTATTTATTAAATTATATATTAGATTGTTAATCTACTCTCATAGTAGATGAACGTGGTATATTTATATGCTCAAAATCGATTTTCGGTGCGTGATATATAAATGTTTAACTTTAAAGGTTGAAAATTAGTGGAGTAATTACTTCATTAGTGATAGGGAGTAAACATATCCCTATTGCCAGCTATCATGCGCAATACAGAACTTTAACTAATTCCCGTCTACTTAAACAGATCCCTTATTGGGATCTATCCTGAATACAGAACCAAAGAGGAGGATTTGTAACAAGTATGACAGGACCCTCTCTATTCGCCAGAACCTCAAAGCACGCGAAGTACATGACCCATGGGGTCCACAAGAGAGGACCACTTTATAATATCAATGTACCTAGCTAGAAGGCGGATTCCAACTTATTTGTCCCCCTCGTAAGGACTAATATACCCTCATGTGAGGTAAGGAAATTACATTTCTACTCAACCTTCAATATCCACTATAAATAGGTGAGTCCTTCACCTCAGAGGTACGCGCATACATACTCATACACTCATTTTCTTCATTTTTGTTGCGAGCCTTGCTCAAGCAAACACACACTTCACTTAGAGATTTCTCCCCCAAGAAATCTCGAATCCTTTCAGTATTAGATACTGACTTGAGCGTCGGAGGTTCTTCCCGGAGGACCCCCCTCCCCCCCCACCCCTGCTCCTCCGGTGTTGTTTTGCATGATTCTTGAATTCTCAAGGTATACCAAGGAGATCATGAAGGGCTTGACTCTTCCTTTATTCCGTTTATCTTCTACCCACATTCTTGAGGATTTAATTCTCTATGTAATTGGGCTAGTTTCTCTATTCTCGTTGATGGATCTTTGACCCGGATCTATCACTGGTACCGTCTATGGGAAAATACGAGCTTAGGTATCGATTTTTCCGTTCCTTTTAAGAAAAATGTATATATGAATTCCTAAAAAACCCTGTTCATCGGCAACTTACTTCTATCCCTTTGCTTCTTTGACAAGATCCCTAAGAGATTGAATTGAAAGTTCTCAGCAAGGGAAAACAAGGAGTTGATGACGATCTCAAACTGAAATCTACTACTTTCGTAAGTATAGAATAAAAATAGTCATCCTCTTGGGAAAATTGATTCATCAAAATCATAAATATATATTTAATAGAAGGGATACTGAACTTCTCCTCTTTGACGATTTAGATAAGTCAGAAGGGGAAATATCCTAATTCTCTGAATCTAAGGAAGATTCAAGGAAAAGTCAAGTGACAATTGTCTGGTAAGTATAAATAACTTGTCAGATGAATTTGTAAAAGGGACTAGCTAGGACACATGTCTGATGAATGGTAAGCCCCAATAAAAAAAATTGGGCTCAGAAATCAGCACGGTTTGCATGTCAAAAAATAAAAAGATGTACAGTCAAAAGTCAAATGGGTAAACCCCATTAAAAAAATGGGTTCCAAACTAAAAGACGACAGCCATAAAAAAGCCCTATTAAAAATAGGCATCTGGGAAAATAAGATGAGGTTAATACCCAAGCATCTGCCCAAATAAAAATCTACGAGTAAGAAATAATAGCTTAATATGCTTACTTGCTCTTTTCAGATAACTCAGATGAATCCAGGATCTGAAGAAGCCCAGATACGGGGTTCAAAGCATCCGCACATGATGGATATTCTACCACCGAGTTTCGAGGAAAACTCAGGATCTGCACCTACAGTCCAGATAGGTAGCACTTCTGATGCATCTTTCTCTCCTCTAATGATCAAGCAGATGAAAAGCATGCTGGAAGGGGTACTGGACGGAGCAATAGACAGACGGCTAATAGCTCTAGGGGTGAGCCCAAACACCCAAAAAAATGGACCAAGCCTTCTTCATACTGAGGAAGAAAGAAGAAGCAATAAAGAAAAAGCATCTAGCCTCTACAGTTCGCAGAGTGAAACGGCAAGAGGTCGTACAAAGTTTAGCAACAAAGCTACCTGAAATTTAGGAGGAAGGCAGATTCACAGATGTCGAGTCATCTGATGAAGAAGGGGCTCTTCATGAAAATCCTACTCAAAACGGAGATGTCAATGAGCTCCTTAAAAAACAAATCCTCTCTCAACAAGATCAGATGAGAGCTATGGCCGTAAAATTAGTGGCGTTCAAAAAAGCACGACCTGCTTTTGAGGGAAAAAATACAGATGAATCTGCTCAGCACATAGAAGGAATCATAAAAAAACTGGATATTAGGGGAAGTTGAAATGCCAAATCTGATCATGGCCAGATTTACATTGATGATAGTAGTCCTTTCTCTGCGGATATATAGACCGATCCTGTCCTGAAAAGTTTCCGACCTATTCTGTGTGATTACAAAGGTCAGGGAGATCCTGAAGAGCATCTCATGAAATTTGAGAGTCTCTGCCTACTACATCAGTATTCATTGGGAGTGAAATGTCAAGTTTTCCTAACTACCTTATCGGGACCTGCCCAACAATGGTTCAAGCAATTGCCCAGATCGTCCATTCATTCCTACAAGGATCTGTGAGAAATCTTCTTGCATCAATTCGTCTAAAAAATCCACTAAGAACTCCTTGTACATAACAACTGTTAAGCAAGGAAATAATGAGAGATTAAGAGACTACATGACTCACTTTAATGAGGCAGCCCTGGAAATCCTTGGGCTAGACTCTAGTTTGAAGACTTACTCCTTTGTAGAAGGACTGAGACCTGGCCCATTCTTTGACTCCCTGATGAAGAAGCCGGCTCAAACCTTCGACGACCTTCTCAGCAGGGTGCAAAAGTATGTACATATGGAAAAAGCAATGGTGGCTAAGAAATCAGAAATTGCCTTTAAAAAGGAAAATAAATCTGAGGAGAAGAAAAGACCCACTACTGAAGGAAGAAGACCTGAGCGGAATGAAAAATTTCAAAGGTCTTTCACTCATCTCACAAGGCAACCTGCAGATCTTTTGGAAATAGTGATGAAGAAACCTGGAGTGCAGGTCCCTCCTAATTAGGGATAGCCCCCTAGAAGGCCTCAATCAGACAAGTTCTATAAATTCCAGAACGATTATGGACATACGACAAATGATTGTCGTAATCTGAAAATCGCTACTGAAAAATTAATCCAGGAATGAGAATTACTGGAATACGTTCGGCAAGAATCAGGACAAACCAAAAGGAGGAAAGAGGATAAGGACCCTAAAAGCTCTGGCAAAGAGCAGTTGGGGGAAGCATCTGGAAAAAGAGGAATCATAGCAATGATCTACAGAGGCCACACCGGAGGAGACTCTAACAGAAGTCGAAAGGCTCATAGAAGAGAAATTCAGATGCTAGACCGGCATAGGGTATTCCAAATTAAGAGCCCTTCCCCCTCCCTAAAATATCCTTTGGGCCCCAGGATGACGAATCCTTGATGCATCCTCATGATGATGCATTAGTTATCTCGGTCGAGATAGAACGATACGATGTCAAAAGTGTGTTTGTAGATACTGGAGCAGCTGTCAATGTCATATTTTAAGACTGCTTTAATCAGATGGCCATTCAGAAGCCATTAAACGGGGTAGTCACAACATTATACGGCTTTGCCGAAGATAGTGTCATGTCCTTGGGATCTGTGGATCTCATGTTAACCCTAGGTGACAGAGATCTACAGGTATCCAAACTTGTCACCTTTTTGGTAGTTAGGTAGAAATCATCATACAATGTCATATTGGGCATAACTGCACTAAGCCTTTTTCAAGTGGTAGTATCCACTTGCCATCTTATGATGAAATTTCCAGTCGGGAGCAGAATTGGATGTCTCTGGCGACCAAGTGCTTCTCGACAATGCTATATGCAATCGGTGAAAGCTGCAGAAGCCAAAAAGCAGACCGTGTTCGAACCAGAGAGTCTCAGAACTAGTCCGAAGAAAGGTGAAAAGAAATGCAAAATCGCAGATCCCCCAGAATAAGAGGCCTCACATCAGATGCAACCTGCGGAAGAGTTGTTATTGGTGGAGCTGTTCCCTAACAAAACAGGGTTCACTACCAAAATAGGCACTCAAATACCAGACCCCATAGCAAAGCAATTAGTGGATTGTTTGAGGCGAAATACAGATGTCTTTGCATTCTCCTCGGCTGACTTGGTGGGGGTAAAGCCGGAAGTGGCACTACATTGTTTAAATGTAGATCCTAACGCAATGACTGTGAAACAGAAGCTAAGGCAGTTTGGATCTGAAAAAGACAAGGTCATCCGAGAAGAAGTAACAAAGCTACTGGAGGTAGGTTACATATAGAAAATTCAATTCCCGGAATGGCTATCCAATGTTGTGATGGTGCCCAAAGGGAACATGGGAACTTGGCGTATGTACATAGACTTCCTTGACCTAAACAAGGGCTTGCCCAAAAGATCACTATCATTTGCCAATGATTGATCAATTGGTGGACTCCACATCGGGATGTGAATTGTTATCAATGGTGGACGCCTACCAAGGGTACCATCAAGTGAAGATGAATCCCCCTGATGTCCCAAAGGCTGCCTTTGGAGTATGTACAGGAACCTTCGGATTTCAAAGCATGCCTTTCGGCTTAAAAAATAAGGGAGCCACTTATCAAAGACTGATGGATAAGATATTCAAAAATCATATCGGGAGGAACATGGAGGAATATATGTTGATGATATCTTGACAAAGAGTACAAAAGCCACAGATCATGTATAGGATCTAGAAGAGGTTTTCAAGGTAGCAAGGTTCTACCACTTGAAATGAAACCCGACAAAATGTTTCTTTAGGGTACAATCCGGGCAATTCTTGGGCTATATGGTAACACCCAGAGGTATCGTGGTTAACCAGGCAAAGGTACATGCCATGTTAGATATGGCACCCCCAAGGAACATAAGAGAGATACAGAGGCTGAATGGTCGGATTACGGCCTTAAGCCATTTCATATCTAGATCTGCGGACAGAAGCCTCCCCTTCTTCAAAATTTTGAGGAAAGGCATCAAATTCGAATGGACAGAGAAATGCCAAGAGGTATTCAAAGATCTAAAGATACATCTGGCCCTACTACCATTACTAACCAAACCTCTACCCATGGAAGTATTATATTTATACATCGCCGTCGGAAATGAGGCTCTCAGCTCCGTGCTTCTTAGGGAAGAGGGATCTATCTAGAAACCTATATACAATACCAGTAGAATGATCCAAGGACCCGAGTCCAAGTATATGGACATTGATAAGGCTATGCTAGCTGTCATGACCACGACAAGGAAATTTAGATTACTTTCTTTCTCACAGAGTAGTGGTGCGGACAAATATTCCACTAAAGCAAGTCTTGGGAAAACCTGATTTGTCTGGGAGAATGGTGAAATGGACTATCGAACTCAGTGAATACGACGTGGTTTTGGAAACCAGAACAGCCATAAAGGCTCAGGCCTTAGCAGACTTCATACAAGAAACCATAAGAGTGATTCAAGAAGAACCACACATATGGAAGGCTTATGTAGATGGCTCGATAATAAAAGAAGGAGCAGGAGTGGGCATTTACATACAAGCCCCAACAGAGCAAGAACATCGCTTTGCGATTGAACTCAATTTTCCTGTTTCTAATAATGAAGCCGAGTATGAGGCTCTAATCAGATGCATGTACATCTTGTTGGATCTAGAAGCTTGCCACGCAATCATCCATTTAGATTCACAGCTTATTACCCATCAAGTACTGGGAACTTGTGACAAGAAAGAAAAGAGAATGATAGCATATGTGGATGTAGTAACAGAACTATTGAAAAAATTCTTAAAGGTTGAGATAATACAGATCCCCAGGGAGGAAAAAATCGAGGCCGACGCCTTGCGAGAGTGGCCAGTATGGTAGAAGGGACCCGGAAGGGGGATCTGACATTACTCAATGCAGATGTTAGGTCGGGTGCATTAGAAATCTACTATATTGAAGAGATGAGGGACTGGAGAGCGTCTGTCATCCGAATCTTAAGATAAAGCAAGCAATCTGAGAACGTCAGAGGTTCTGCAAAGAGAACCATGAGAGCTAAATTCTTTCTGATGGGAGGTTTCCTTTATAGGAGGTCATTCACCCATCCTTATCTCAGATGCCTATCTGAACAAGAATGGGAATACATACTTCAGGAGATTCACGAAGGCGAAGCAGGTGCTCATGCCAGATTCAAAGATTTAGCCCAAAAAGTGTTAAGAGCTGGATTTTTCTGGCCAACCATCGAGAAAGATGCTAAGGACCTCGTCAAGCGATGTGAACATTGCCAGAAGCATGGTAGACTGATTTATAAGCCTGCTAAGGAGTTGGGAGCGATGTTCTCCCCTTGTCCTTTTTATAAATGAGGGATTGATATAGTAGGAAAATTCCCTACAGCACCTGGAGGGTGGAAGCAAAAGCGGTGACAAAAATCACTAAACAACTGATAAAAAGGTTCCTGTGGAAAAGCATCTGCTGTAGGTTCGGAATACCGGGAATTCTGGTGTTAGATAATGGCACCTAGTTTACTGGATCTCTCATACATGAAAGGTGTCAAGAAATGAAGATCGAGCAATGTTTTGTTGCCGCGGCACATCCGCAGGCCAATGGACAGGTTGAAGTTATTAACAGAACCATCGTTGCTGGGATCAAAGCTAGGCTAGGAAAAGCCAAAGGAAATTAGGTGGTTGAATTGTACTCAGTGTTATGGGCCTATCACACCAGCCCCAGAATAGCTACTGGAGAAGCTCCATTTAGTTTAATGTATGGGTCCATGGCGGTGGTACTACTGAAATAGAGATCGAATCACACCGGGTACTCACATATGATGAAAATCAGAACCTGGGGCTACTGAGAAAAAAATTGGATTTAATAGGAGAGTTAATGGCAGAAGCCAAAAACAGTTCTGAACACTATAAGTAGCAGATCTGTGATGCTTACAAGAAAAAGGTGCAGGTCCCCAGGTTCCTGAAAGGGGATCTGGTCTTGAAAAGGGAAGATGTCCTCAACCCTACAGGAAAATTTTACCCCAATTGGGAAGGGCCCTACATTGTAACAAATGTGCTTAAAGGAGGTGCCTACGAGCTTAAGGACGCAGAGGGAAGTGTCATGCCGAGGCCATGGAACGTCAATAATCTGAAGAAGTATTATGTTTAAGAAATTCCCTTTTTGTCAAGTCATCCTCTCGGGCAATGATTATTTTGTGGAGGTTATGTTATTTTATCATCAAATGTTAAGTCGCTTTGCGATAAAGCCCTATCGTTTCAATTAATGAAATTTTCTTTCTTTCCCATAATAAATTATAATTCATTTGTATTCTTATAATTCACTTGGGGAGGGGGGAGTAGGAGTATACCCCATACCCGTGGTCCCAAAGTGAATATTTATTTGAGAAAATTGATTCTTTTTAAAAGAAAAATCCCATGTAAAATGAGAAGATGTACGAAAATAAAAGTAAAAGTTAAAAGTAAAAACAAGATCAAAGATCCTTTATCTAAAGGACAAGCATCTGGAAAACTTAAAAACAAATAAAAACATAGTTCAGTGGAGCTGATCCCACACACGTCCAAGAATTGATCTAAAGACTAAGGCCCTAAGCTTCACCCACGCCTCCAGGAGTTGAAGCGTCGAGTTCTTGATTGCTGCCAGGAACCGGAGTGTCTTGGAGGGTGCTATTGGTAGGACCTGCCTCGGTTGAAGGGACCTCCCCTGCCGCAGCCTCAGTAGAATCGACCTGAGTCGCTTCGGCCTTTGTTGATGGCACTTGGTCTGATACTGGGTGTGGAGGAAGAGGGGGCGCCAACTGCTCCGAGGGGGGCATCTGAATGGGAGACACCTGAGATGCCATGAGAGGAGTTTGAACTTGAGGCTCGTGAAGGCGATGAGGGTTCTGGCTCGTAGAGGGCACGTCTTGCGCAAAGATTGCGTTGTTGCTCAACTGCCCAGCCAACATGATCCCGCGCTGGGACTGAAGAAAACGCGTTTCCGCTAATTGCAGCATACCCTTGACTTTTTGCAAGGAATCTCCCATTTAAAAAATAGAGAAAAGTTAGTATACTAGTCAAAATAATTAAAACTAAGGAGCATGAAGGGGAAGGTTTCATCTCACCTGCTGCTTGTTGCCAAAAACACTTGATAAGAAAAGAATAAAATAAAAACAGACGTGTAAAAGTCAAAAACATGAAAGGGGATTGTACCGCAGTAAAGGATTCTTCCAGAAGTCTGTACTTTCCTGCATCTGCAGGGAGGATGCTATATAAGAATTTTCCCCAAGGAAGCAGATCACCCTCGTACTCATCTGGTTTGTAAAGGATCTGAGCAGCTACCTTCAGGCAGGCAGCAAACCAAGGATTGATCTCACTTATGCTGAGATCCTTTTCCAAAGTAGAAGCCTCTTTTTCCATGATGTACAATATAGGATCTAAATTGATCTCGGGAAGGTCTCCTTCGGGTTTAAGCTGCTTCAAGACCTCTTCCACTATGGCTCCCGCCCAGGTAGCCATAGGCTCTCCCATACGTTCCCAGAAGGCATCTGAATGAAGATATACTTCTGGGAGGTCTCGAATCACAGCACTCAGGAAGGCCTGGCCATGAGGGGTCATCAAAAGATAGGACCTACACCTATGGGCTCCTACCATGGATCCAACAGTGAGACCCTCCTTTACACCAACACTTTGACCTTTCTTCAAGGCTTGGTCAGAAGCCTTCTCTATGGCATCCTTGTGCTCATCCAAGGCGCGGTTCAAATAGCTTGTAGAATTATCATACGCCTTCTACATGTCCTCAGCACAAGCCTGGTGCTGGGACAGATCCCTCTCCAACCCGGCAACGTATCCCTCTCTCTCAGTGAGATATCGCTCTCGATCCATGTCCCTCTGGCGCAAAGTCTCCAGCTCCTACCCTATACTAGCCAACTTTCCTTACAAAGTTTTGGCCTCTGCAGCCTCCTGCTCATTGATGGCAAGGCTCTATTGTTGCACCTCTGCTTGCAGCCTTTCATTGGCGGAAGCCAGGTCAGCGTTCGTACTTTTCAAGGGTTCGTACGCTAGGGAGCAAAGACTGAGCATGGACCTGAAAGCCAGAGCCTGTCATAAAAAAGAAAACAAACAAATGAATAGTTATTCTCAAGATCTATTAGCCTTGCTAAAAATCCATACACATACCCACATAGAAGTAAAAGTAATGCAAAAGTCATACCTTCAATTCATGGGCAGAAGCTTCCTTGATCAGGTCTACAGAGGATAACATGTCCAAAGATCTCCAATCCTCAGCACGAGGAAGGCTATCCACTATCTTAGCAGTTGTGCCCCCCATCAATCCCCCTTACAGTGCCAGGAAAATTGACATTCACATCCCGCGTCTAGTATGAAGCGACGGGCACATCTAGGCCTTTCATTCTTAGGGAATGATACATTGCCAAAGTGGCCTTAGATGCAGGACCCTTGCCAGGGACAACTTCTGGTTTTTTCATGACATGATACGGGTTGGCGGTAGCATGCATCGCCAGAGTACTCGTGAAAAGAAGAGGATCTGGTAGAGAAGGCCTGGAAGATAGAGGGGTGGGTGCCAAAATGCTAGAAGGGGGCACGATTACCCATTTCTCTATGTCAGTAGAGAATGTCTTCCTTTTCTTACGATCTCGAGAAGAGGATCTATCACCATACCTCTTCTGGGAAGAAAGAGGCTTGGGAGCTGGCAGAGGAGACATAAGACCTTCCGAAGTAGCTAGAAGATCTGAAACAAATGCATCAGAGGCCTCGGTTGAGTCCAGGTCCCCTATTTGCAGCTCAAAATGTCCCACCATGGGAGCAGCAAGGCTGCAACCTACTCCATCAGCAAGAGGATGGCGAGGGCGATCTGGAGGGGATAGCAGTTCTGTAGAAGAAGAGATCCCCGATGTTGTCGAATGCAGAGGGATCTGTGAGTGAGGAACTCGCGCTTGAGGTGGAGGGACCTGTGCCACATTAGAAGGGTCCTGCACCTCCAAGGGATCTGCTGGAGCAGATGGAACTTGTTCCTGTACAGCCTTCATGGCAACCATCCTCTGTTCAAATTACCGCTTGGCCTGGGCTCGAAGATTGTCCCTTGCTGGCATATCTGTCATAAAAACAAGACAAAGCTTAGTTAAAAAAGAGAAATACCCCTTAAAAATCTATAATTATAGATAAAAAGGGCATCTGCAAAGCATAATTACCCATTAAGGGATTCCAAGGAGTCCCTAATTTTAACCCAAAAAATGACAAAACCTCCTCACTAAGAAGAAGAGGCTTCATCATTTCATGATCCTCAGGATACTCCCTAAGCAATTCATGAAAAACCTCCTCTTCCCATGTCTCCAAATTATGGAATTTTTGGGAAATTTTTTCAGTGTGAGGGAGGCTGAACAGGGGAGTGTTGGGAATTCCCCAGAAATTGGGTGAAGGAGGAATAACAACTAGATATTGGGGATGCCATTCCCTATCTAAAGATTCGTACTGCCATAAAATTTTGCAAACCATAAAGTAGGAGAAAAATACAGATGGTTGTTTAGTCTAATTTTGTTATTATTTTCATATATTATTTATTTTAGTTTTAGAGTAATTTTTATTATTTGACATTAATTTTTAATATGTTTTGTTGATTTAGGAGAAGTTGTGCCAAAATTGGAAGATAATTGTGAGCTATCAAGAATCGAGCCATAAATTTACAAAATTGTGGGCTTTGGAATGAATGATATTAGGCCTTGGGGAGATCATTGTCGGAAGAAAAGTAAGCCACGATTTGGTTTACTAGAAGGGGGTGGCTTGCTAACAAGTTTCCCAAATCATACTTGGAAATTTATTATTATTCCTTTCTTATAAATAAGATATATAGAGGAGATCAGACGACTCCCTTTTCTTCTTAGACGTCATTTATTTTTATACTGGGCACACACTATTTTTCTTTTCTTAGTTTTAGATTTAGTTTTATTTTCAGCATTAGTTTTAGGTTATTTTTCATGCTTTGGGTTGAAGAATATTTTTGGAGATTCAAACTTTAATTCAAGTTTTTCGTTTTCTTTCATCTTAATTTCGTAAGTTTATTTTGTGCTCTTAGATTAATTTTACTTGCTTTCCTTTATTGCTTTGCTTAGCTTAGATTAGTTTTCTAGATTAAGATTTAATTACTTTCTTTATATATATGCCTAGGCTTAAATTTATTTGCTTTAATATACTTTAGATTCATGTTAAGATTTATTTGCTCTAGTTTAGATTTGATTGCTTTCTTTTTTGCTTTATCTTCAAATCATGCCTAGATAGATTTATTGCTTTCTTTTAGTTTAATTCTTTATCCTAGGTGACAGATGGGAATTCTTTCTACTTGCTTTTATTTGCTTTCAAGTCTAGTTTAATTTACTTGCTTTCTTTTATTAAGTCTAGGATTAATATTAAAAACTCAAAACCCCCTTGATTTTACATGCATTCTTAGGGTAGATATCACATAATTAATTTCCCTATTAAACTTTCCTTGAGAATCGACTTTGGTTTTTACTTGCTAGGTACTACGTAGACCTAGCTTATTGCTAGAACTTTTTGGGTGAAACAAATTTTGGCGTCGTTGTCAGGGAAGGCTTTAGGCAATTGATTGTGTGGTTTTATATTTTTCGTGTTTCTCTTTTTCTTTTATTCTTACTTTTATTTTATTTAATTTTTGCTCGATTATTCTTCTCTCCCATCGGTACGTTTGATCCGTTTGTTGAGTGCTTACAGTGAATAGAGAAGATGAGATTGAGTTTAAAGACTACTGTTTAGTCTTTCTTTTTGAAGAATCCGAGGTTATGGCAGAACAACCACTTGCTCAGTTCGGTCGTCCCACTGTCACTACTTCCACCTCGGCAATTACCCTGTCTGAGGAGGTAAGGGAGCATGAGCTTAAACCGCAACACCAACAGCTGCTTCCCTCTTACCATGGCCTGGCGAATGAAGATGCTCTTGATTTCATTCAAGAGTTTTGTTCGATTGTTCAGAATTTTCCATTGGGTGACATATCTGAAGACCAATTGATGATAAAGTGCTTTCCTTTCTCCTTGAAGGATCGTGCAAAGGCATGGTACCGTTCTCTCCCAGCCGGATCGATGACTACATGGAAAGATATTTGTGAGAAGTTCATGTTGAAGTACTATCCCAATCGGAAGACTCAAGAAGTTCGATCAAAGATAATGCACTTTATACAAGATTCCAATGAGCATTTTCATGAAGTATGGGAAAGATTCCAAGATTTGTTGCAGCAGTGCTCGCACCACCAGTTCGCCAGCGAGTTGTTGTGGCAATTATTCTATGATGGGCTTGACTCAGCAAGTCAAACTTTGGTGGACAACACTGCAGGAGGAGATCTAGGAGCGAAGACGGCGACTGAGGCAAGAATGATATTTGAGACTGTTGCTGCAAGCTCGCAACAAAATTGTCTCGACCAAAGAAGAATGAAGCTAGTGCAGTCACCGCTAGCACATAAATTAAAAAGTAAATGGCGGACATAATGAGAAAGTTGCATGAGCTTGAGATGAAGGCTGAGGTGACCCCTGCTACTCCTCCGGTCAAAGTTCTCAAAAGATTACAGACACCAATCCAAGAAAGTGAACCAGAGGTGTGTGCGATTTGTCAAGAGTCCGGCTATTTTGCCGATGTTTGTCCAAATATGGGCAATTTCACTTATGAAGGTGGTGCCGAGGTCTATGCAGCACAAGGCTATCCACCCCAAGCCCTACCTCCACAAAATTCTCAATACCCTCAACAATATCCATAACAACCATATTACCCTCCACCATCACCATATTACCCACCTCAACCATCACCTTACTATCCACCTCAGCCACCATATTATCTACCTCCACAACAGCCATACTACCCACCACCAATACCTTACTACCCCCCACCACAATACCCGATGCAGCAAACCCATCAAGCCCATGTGGTGACGGTCGTTCAACGAGAAAAAGTTCCCAAGAAAGTTGCCAAGAATCCACTCCACAAGGCTTCCAACCTTTATGTTCTACCTATTTCCTTTCTGAGCAGATTGAAGAATGAGAAATAGGATCACCAGTTCGTTGGTCATTTTCAGTCGCTACCTAAACGCAGTGATCCCGGAAGTTTCGAATTAAATGTTACTTTGGATAACGGGGAGAATGTTTCAGGAATGATGGATTTAGGAGCAGCGGTGAACTTGATGCCCCATTCTATTTTTGAGAAGATGAGTTCAAAGAATCTCAAGGCGACCGACATTCGCATAGAGTTAGCAGATGGTACTTTGAGTCGTCCTTTGGGAATCGTTGAAGATGTTGCTATAATTGTCAGAGGCATTCGAGTTCTTGCTAATTTTGTCATGCTTGATGTGGCATGAGGAGCTATGAGTGAGAAAGGTCACCTTCTCTTGTTGGGGCGACCGTTCATGGCTACTACGCAGACCACATTGATGTTGCTTCTGGCACGTTGAGCATGGCCGGTGAAGGAGGTTCGGTAACATTTTCGGTATTTGGAAATAAGCCTTCTACCTCTACTTCTAATTCTTCTATCCATAAATGTTCATATGTACAAATTCCTAACAATTTGGATGAGGGAAGTGTTGTGCGGGCCCTGCGAGCTGAAATTCAAGAAGAAGAGCTCATTGAAGAGGAATTATTTAGTTATGTGGATGAAGAAGAGGCCATCATAGAAGAGTTTTTGAATAATTTGGAGGAGTTAGAGGAAGTAAAAGAGGTTTGTATGGTGAGCTTGCAACAAGAAGACATCGTAGACACTTTTCTCGTTAATTTGCACGATGAAATTCACATTATGGAGGAGCCTTTACTAAATTTGCAAGATTGAGAGGAATTTTGTGAGGAGCTTGGAATAAGTGTGGGGAGAAGAGTGTCGAAGAGAAACCAATTTTCGATTCTTGACCCTAATCGAAAGAAAAGCTCAAACTTATGTCACGATTGGCCAATGGATTTTTCGATCTCGTAACTTCTACAAAAGCCAACATGTCATTTAACGGCTACGAGACGTTGCTCGTTGCAACGGGTTTACGTTGATTGAGTTTTTCCGTCGAGCTAACGACGATAAACAAGCGTTTCGTGGGAGACAACCCACGTTTTAATTATTCTCGTATTTTTCTTTTAATTATTTTTGTCTGATTTCTAATGATTTTATTTTATTTATTTATTTTTTCTTCTTTCTTTTGCAGGTCATTCATATCAAACAAAAAAAAAAAAAAGAGCAAACAAATCATGGGAAGACAAGGGCTACCCCCTTGCCCGCACCGAGTATTTCAACCCTGTTCTCACAACTTCCTCTCTATCTCTCTCGCCAATACTCCACTTGCCGCAGCTACCAACAGCGCACAACAACAATCACCATAGCGGCCGACGTTCCGCCGCTGCTCCATAGCATCGTCTGCTGCCGCATCCGCCGTCAACAGTCGCAGCCGTCTACAGTCGTCACCTCGCCGGGCGGCCGTACAGAAGCACTTTTGCCGTTATTATTCCGAGCTCAGGTCGTCGCCGCGCTTACCGGAGTTCATTCTCTCCTATAGCAAGCAGTCGCCGGCGTCACCTTCAAGCTTTTCATTAGCCGCTGGCCGTTGTTCTTTCAGTCGTCGCAGGCTGTCTCTCTCCAATTCTGTCGCCGCGCTGCTTTACTCCAGTATCACCACCAGCCACCTGCGTTCGTACAGTAGTTCCAGCCGCCGTCTCTTCTTTGTGCCGTCCTAGCGACCAGCTCCAGCTGCGTCGCTGCCCCTGTTTTTTCCGCCGCCATCTTCTTGTTTCAGATCGTGCCTGAATCCTTGTTTCAGCAGCCGCCGCTGTTTCCCTCTTATTCAACGCCTGCCACCATCCCTATTCCAGTCGAGCTCCACCTGAATACAGCTGCTACGCTTCTTCGCCAAATTTCTATAGCTGCAAGCAGAGTTTCAAACCCGAAACCGCAACACACCACAAATTCTCGCTCGCGGCGACTTGTTGGAATTTTTCATGATCGTGCTTAATCTTCCACAATTGACGAGAAAACAATTAGCTGCACTCATTTCCGCACTTTTGCCATTATTGCCATGATTAGTTTTATGCATTTTCTTAGTTCTTTTTGGTTATTTTATTTTCTTTTGTGTGAGTAGTGTTTTAGTTAGTTTCTTTTATCTGTTACTCCGTATTACGTTTAGTTTTGTATTTTGTGTCTTAGTTTCAGGTTTTCGACTTGGAAGTTCTTCTTGGATTCTGAGTTCGTTGCCGGTTTGTCGTCTATTCAGGGCAGTTTCTCTCATCCCTTCTTTTATTTGTAGCAATGTGGATATTGCTTGGTTTTGAGTGTGGGGTGTTAGAAACTTTTGTTTTGTTTTGTTTTGTTTTGTTTTGAGAGCATGCTTAATTCTTTTTGTTAGTTCTTGACATGTATTTGATAGGGTGAGATAGCATGATGGTTTTGTGAAGCTTGGTATGTGTAAGATTGGAAAGTAAGAAACTTGGGTTAATAGTGAGTTTGGTTATGTAATCTTGGTTTGTCTAGGATTATTTGTGGGGCATGTTACTTACTAGAAAGATTGATGATTGATTGTGATTCGAATTATGAGTGTTGCTTCCTTTATTGGCTATATGAGTTTGTTTCCTTAAGTGTGAATTAAAAAAAAAAAAATGAGCAAAAGAGTGTGGATTTGTTCCTCTTGTTCATTTTCTTAGGAATTTGAATCAATGAACATGGGAGACCACGTAAGGATGTTTCGAAGGACCTTCGAAAAATTCCACCTTACGAATATATCCTTTATTAAAAAAAAAAGAAAAAAAAAGGGAAGACCAAAATGAAAAGAAAAAAGAAGAAAGAGTGTGTGCTTGAGTTTTTGAGATAGTTCATGGGGCTCTACTCTTCTCGAGTATGGGAAACCACATTAAGAGGCTCGATGGGATCCATCGATGGCTATACCTAATGAATATATGCCTTATACGTTCATGCTCGAACTCTCAAGTGTGTGTGTGTGTGATCGATCTTATTTTTGCAAGGTAATTAATGCACGAAAACTGGGATTTAATGAACACGAAAATGGACACAAAGGATTTACGTGGTTCGATCTATTGCGATAGATCTACGTCCACGGAGTGAAAGTGTGTATGGATTTTATTGAGAGTATGCGTATAGCTTGTACAAAGATTGTTCTCCCCTTTCAATCTATTCGCAACCCCTATTTATAGGTATTTACATATGTAACCCGACTAGGATTACAAGTCTTTTCCTATTAGGACTCTTTGACTTGATCTCCTCCTTTATTGGATAAACACCGAGCTTCTATATCTCTTGGAGCTTGAAATGTAGTCGATGTAGGAGTTGCCTTGGTGTAGAAGTCTCTTTGAAGTAGGTTGTAGTTGACTGGGCCGAACTGCATAGGGCTCTAGTTAGGCCGAGCTGCTTTGGCCAAGCTTAACTGTCAGGGCCCAATTATATTGGGCTCGATGCTTGGGCCTAGTAGCTAGACCATATCCTATTACATCCCCCCCCCCAAAAAAAAGATATAGAAGTGAGGGTGTGACTCGGGGTAGAAAGTTGAAGTAGGAGTAGTGAAAGTGCATTGCCCCGTCGAAATTAGAATTTCGACAAAGTCGAAATGCGTACCGCCTTGTTAGGATGAGGTCGAGCTAAATTTTGCATTGCCCCTTCGGAAATTAGATTTCGACGAAGTCGGAATGCGTACCGCCTCGTTAGGATGAGGTCGAGCTAAATTTCGCATTGCCCCTTCGGAAATTAGATTTCGACGAAGTCAGAATGCGTACCGCCTCGTTAGGACGAGGTCGGTATGAAGTGTGGCGGAGTGGCTTGGCGCAAATCAGCATTGCGGACAAGGTCGAGCACGTGATGTGTCAGTTACATTAAATGTGCCGTTTGGGGTCCCGATAAAGTAGGCACGTGCGTGTTGTGGGGGGAATATGAAAAGGCGGAAAGTTACTAAAACTTCTTTCAGACGCCACAATCATTCATTTTTGAAATTCGGAACCCTAAAAATCTCGGCAATTCATCTTCAACCTTCCTGATTGCAGCGTTGCCGTTGGTGTTGAGCCAGAATCCAGTGAACCTTTTTGTTTTCACCACAGTCGTCCATCGCTTAAAAAGTAAGTTTCCATGGCTTCCTCTTCTTTTATTCGCGAGTCGAGCGGTAGTGGTTGTCGGGATTCTGGTGAAAGGTCCATGTCGCCGCCGATATCCCATCCGCCGGAAAGTGTAGATATAGATGTGTATACCGTAGAATCGAGCATTCTATCAAAACGTAAAGTTTTTTTTCCCCTCCTTCGAAGTCTATAGGAAAGGTGACGACTTATGCATCAACCCTAGATTCTTCCGCAATTTTAGCAATTGCGAGAAATTATTTATTTCCGAATACTATCGAGCTTGTAGTTCCCCGGCCGGAGGATAGGGCTTCGGATCCTCCGGTTGGATTCATAACTCTTTACGAAGACTGTTTAAACCACGGTCTTCGTCTTCCCCTTTCCTCTGTTTTCGCCGATCTTCTTCGGAAGTTCAGCATTCCCTTAGCTCAGATAATGCCGAACTCGTTTAGGCAGTTCATGGGTTTGGGCATACTTATTAGTCCTCACGGGGTCAACCTGTCAGTAGAGCTGATCCTGAAATATTTCCAATTTAATTCATTCAAAGGGTGGTACTACTTGAAACCCCGTCTTGACTTTAGAGTCAAGACGAAGTCAAAGATTCCGAACTGGCAGTATAAGTTTTTCTTCTGCCGGTTTGGTTAGGTCCCACAGTTCATGTGGAATGTGGGTAAGCTGAGGAACCAAGGCACCGAAGAGAAGTTCGGTGCTCTTGAGGAAGTGTTAACGAGCCTCGTCGAGGAAGAATTCACCGAGGCCGATCTTGCGAGGGCGGGGCTGAGCCTTTATGATCCAGACTCCATGGTTGAGCCGGTGAAGGGTGAGGCTCCACTTGGTCCGTTTTTATCCTGTTTTATGTTTTCCATGTCATTGTGATAAGGCTCCCACTGTGTTTCTCTACAGTGAAACTACTCGGTCTGAAGAGGACAAGGTCCAGCTCTACTGAGAAGCTGATGTCCGAGGCTTCATCGGAGCGAACAGAGAGCGGACTAGGCTCATCACCAATGGGGTCCCCTCCGGAGCGACCCCTCGTTCGTAAAAAGAAACTGCAGAAGTTGGTTGTTGCCACTTCGATCGAAGAGGAGGATTGCACTGTCACTGCAGTCCGGTCGTCTGGCGGTGTAGGAGGCTAGGGTTTTGGAGAACTGGTGAATCGGCGTCGGCCGTTCCCCGAGGTAGTATCATACCTTCATCTGTACTTCGGCATCTCCTTTATTTTTTGCTAACATTAATATTTACTGATGTAGGGTGCCGAGGATATGGCGACGAGGCTGGGTGATCTGGCCTCAGATTTCAGCGGTTTCCTAACCACGGGGGTTGACCGCTACAACGAGTTGGCCCGGATTCGTCGTGACCTGGAAAAGGAGAAGGGAGGCCTCGCCAACCGATTGGCGTTGGCCAAAAAAAAACTGGAGGTGGTGCGGGCCCGAGGCGGCGAAGACGGAGGCGGCCTCGTGGAGGGCGGAGGCGGCGAGGCGATGGGAAGCCGAAATGGTTTCCGGGCAGGGGCCGCTGCTTCGGGCGTATACAGAGAGACTCTTCCGCTCCGAGAAGTTCTCAGAGCTTGTCAGGCAGGTGGCCTCGGTCCTGAACAATCGTGCTATCAGTGACACCATCGACAGCATTGCTGCTGATATTCCGGATTTGGATAAATCCAAGTACGGTTATCAAGAGATGTCGGATGAGGCCGTGCACTGTAAGTATGCCGAGGCCTTACTGAAGGGCATCCAAGTTATCCCTCTACTGGATAGCTTGGCCTCGGCATCCACCGTTCTGACTGCCGAGGTGGTGGAAAATTGCCCGGTCGACCGGGATGATGAGCTGGAGGAGCTGATCGCTGGCCTCAGCCGCACTGCGGAGACCGAGGCGGAGGATGCTGGCCACGAAGAAGTGGAAACTGAGGAGAACGAGGAGGCCGAAGTCAGGGGTGAGGGTGAAACTGCTCCAACTACTGATGGGGCTTCTCGTGAGGATGAAGTGAACGCCCTAGTGGTCAGTTGATCACCTCCTTGTAATTTTTTTTTATTTTTTTTATGTAGGGCACTTGTACTACGGCATCGCTAGGATGTCGTTTCACCTCTGCCTTAGTGGCTATAAAACTTCAAGTTTTAATTGAAATTATTTTCGTGTTTATGTAGTCTTCTTCTTCTCCGGAACTTTTCGATGCATCTCCGTATATAGCCCAAATCAATAACTTACTGCGAGCTCTTGAAGCTAAGCATGTCGAAGTCCTTTATTGGAAAGACCAAGCTGGCCATATCCAGGACGAGGCCGACGTGAGACTTAGAGCCGCTCAAATCAGAAATGATGAGCTTCAAGCTCAGCTCCTGGAGCTTGGAGATAAGTTTGATGCCTTGAAGGAAGAAGCTAATAAGATCGCCGAGAAGCACGCTGAGTACGAGGCCATTGTCCGCCGAAACGACGGGAAAACCATTGCTGAAGTGGACGCAAAGGTGACAGAGGTCGCAGCCCGGTGCCAGGATTACCAAGAAAGATACGGAGTGGACTCCTGGCAGCTCCGAGATCAGATGGTCGAGCTGAAATGAGTAGCCGGCATGTACGAAGTGATCTTAGCTCGGCGCCCGAAGTTGGCTGCTCGGTTGGCAAAGAACGCTTGTCCTTCAAGTTCGTCTACTCCCGCCGGTCCCTCGAGTTCGTCCACACCCGCGGGTCGATCGAATATGAGATTCATGCGCCACTCGAAGGAGTTTTATGAACAAGAACGACAATCATTGGCTCGACGAGGATGAGGTCGGAGCCTTCAATCGGGTAGGGGTAGGGGTCGAGGATGAGGTGGTGGTGAACGAGGTCGAGGCAGCTTCAATATAGATGAAGTTTTAAATTTTAACTCCGACGGTGATTTTCCCACAAGATGGCTTAGTTTCAGCAAACCTAAGCCTTCGAGTTCGTCTTGATCACCATGTAATTGTACTTTCCATTTTTGAAATAAAACGGGATTTTTTGTACTTGTATAAGCCTTTTACCTTATTTTTAACATAGGTATATTTCTTTGTTTTAAACAAAGGTAGGCCATAATGAGCATTACCTCGTCATGAGACGAGGTTTAGGGTTTGAATAGCACGACTTCGTCAAAGATGAAGTTTAGGTTTTAATTAGCACGACCTCGTCTGCAGACGAGGTTTAGGCTTTGAATAGCACGACTTCGTCAAAGATGAAGTTTAGGCTTTAATTAGCACGACCTCGGCTTCAGACGAGGTTTAGGCTTTGAATAGCACGACTTCGTCAAAGATGAAGTTTAGGCTTTAATTAGCACGACCTCGTCTGCAGACGAGGTTTAGGCTTTGAATAGCACGACTTCGTCAAAGACGAAGTTTAGGCTTTAATTAGCACGACCTTGGCTTCAGACGAGGTTTAGGCTTTGAATAGCACGACTTCGTTAAAGACAAAGTTTAGGCTTTAATTAGCACGACCTCGGCTTCAGACGAGGTTTAGGCTCTTCTCTGTTTTAAACAAAGGCCGTATCTTTGTTTTTAACCGGGGTGGTGCCTCCTCATTTTAAACAAAAGTAGTTCTTCCTAGTTTTTAACAAAGGTGGTGTCTTCGTTTTAAGCCGAGGCAGTTTGTACTTCTATTTTTAACAAGGTTAGGTTGGTACGCGCGTTTGGAATTTACCCCAAATATGGAAGTTAGTAAGTTACCCTTGTCAGGGTTTTAGAATAAAAGATCAAAATACTAAATATAAGTAGGAGAGAGAGACATGCAGGATATGATATGCAAGGACTTAAATGAATAATAAAGGGGAAAAAAAATTATTGATAAAAAACCAAAGTTTTAAAAAAAGAAAACAACTGACAAGACGACCTGACTCTTGACACCTACGACTTTAAATGAACGGATCTTGGACATTACTCTCATCCACTTATACAAAGTATTTCTTTAAATGAGCAATGCGCCATGTGCGGGGTAAGGGCTCACCGGATAAATGGGCGAGCTTGTACGACCCTTTGCCGAGGACTTCTTCAACTCGGTATGGTCCTTCCCATGTGGCTTCAAGCTTGCCGAGCCTTTCCGCTTTACTGACCTCGTTGTTCTGAAGTACGATGTCGCCTGCTTGGAATTGTTGGTACTTCACTCTTTGGTTGTAGTACCAAGCTACTTGTTGCTTGTACTTGGCTTCTCTTATGTAGGCGAGCTCTCGTTTCTCTTCCAACAGATCCAGTTCGGTTCGAAGGTCTTCCTCGTTGACTTCGGCTGTGAAGTTGAGAGTGCGCGGGCTCGGCAGGCCGATTTCTACCGGGATCACTGATTCCGTTCCATACACCAAACTATAAGGTGTTTCGCCGTTCGAGGTCCGGGGAGTTGTTCGGTACGACCATAGGACTTAGGGTAAATTTGCTGCCCAATCTCCTTTGGCTTTGTCGAGGCGGGTCTTGAGTCCCTTGACGATCGTTCTGTTCGTAACTTCGGTTTGGTCGTTCGCTTGAGGATGAGCTACCGAAGTGAACTTTTGGTGAATGTGAAGCCCTTCACACCATTCTCTGAATGTCCGATCGGTGAATTGCGTTCTGTTATCCAAAATGAGGATGCGAGGTACACCGAAGTGGCAAACTACATTCTTCCATACGAAGTTGAGGGCGTTCTTGCTTGTAATCTTTGCCAAGGGTTCGGCTTCGACCCACCTAGTGAAGTAGTCAATGGCTATGATGAGGAACTGGAGCTGTCCGGGACCTTTATCAAATGGTCTGACGATGTCAATTTCCCATTGCACGAACGGCCACGGGCTTTGCATGCTTACGAGGTCAGTTTGAGGTAATCTCGGCACCGTCCCATGGATTTGACATTTTGGGCACTTTTTGACCAGTTCGACTGTGTCTTGGAACATCGTGGGCCAATAGTATCCCCAGCGCATGACCTTCTTTAACAGTGCTCTAGCTCCGATATGGCTTCCACATGACCCTTCATGAACTTCCCGTAACGCATAGCTTGCTTGGTTCGGCCCGACACATCTTAGGAGAGGTTGAAGGTATGACTTTCTGTACAGAATTCCTTCCTGTAGAACGTACTTCGGTGACTTGCTTAAGATCTTTCTCGCCTCAAGCTTGTCGCTGGGTAGCTCGCCCTTCTCCAAATAATTCCGAAGAGGAGTCATCCAATTCGGCGCATCATCATCAATTACGAGGCCGACCTCGGCTTCCTCTATACTTCGGTGCTTGACTCCTTCCACGGGAGAGCTTGTTGACGAGGATGCCAATTTGCTTAAAGCATCGGCTCGGGTATTTGCTCCTCTTGGGATTCGTACCAACTCGAAGTAGGTGAAGCTTTCTTGCAGACTCTTAGCTTTTTGGAGATACTTCTTCATTCTGTCGCCCTTTGCCTCGTATGTGCTGAGCATATGATTGACTATGACTTGGGAGTCACAGTAGACTTGTACAACTCGTATTTGGAGACTTTGAGCGAGGCGAAGTCCTGCAATTAGGACTTCGTACTCCACTTCATTATTTGTGGTAGGGAAGTCGAACCGAAGTGCATAGGTTATCTCCTGCTCGTCTGGATTGAGAAGTATGATGCCTGCACCGTTTCCTGATTTTCCAGAAGCCCCGTCCACGTATACCTTCCAACAGTGTTTGGGCGGTTTGCTTGTGGGTTCGGCTCTGACAATGTCCGAGGCGGTATCGGGTAGCTTCGGTGCTTCCGTAAACTTAGACTCCACAAGGAAGTCAGCTAAGGCTTGGCCTTTGATAGCACTGCGTGGACAGTAGCTGATGTCGTGCTCACCCAGCTCAACTGCCCATTTCGCGATTCTCCCCGAAGCTTCAGGCTTCAATAGCACTTGCCGAAGTGGAAGGTCGGTGAGGACCTATATTGGATGTGCCTGGAAATAAGGTCGTAGCCTCCTTGCAGCGTTTACTAACGCTAGTGTGATCTTCTCTAATGGCTGGTACCTCATCTCTAGTCCTTTGAGTGCTCGGCTGATGAAGTAGATCGGGAGTTGCCGACGTTTTTCTTCACGTACTAGGACTGCACTTATAGTTTCATCCGAAGTCGCGAGGTATAGGGAGAGAATTTCTCTTTTGTGCGGGACCGACAAGGTTGGAAGCTTGGAGAGGTACTTTTTCAGGTCGGCAAACGCTGATTTCTGTTCCTCTTCCCATTTAAAAACCAGGCTCTTCTTAAGAATCTTGAAGAACGGGAGTTGCTTCTCTGCCGCTTTCGAAAGGAACCGACTTAGGGTAGCTAGGCAGCCCGTTAGTTTGTGCACGTCGTGAATCTTCTCCGGAACCTTCATCTCTTAGACAGCTCGGACCTTGGACGGGTTGGCTTTTAATCTTTCTTGAGAAACCCAGCATCCTAAATTTTTTCGAATCGGACCATAAAGGTACACTTTTTAGGATTCAGCTTTAGGTTGACTTTCCGAAGGAGGCAGAGGACGATCTTGAGGTCGTCGGCACAGGTGGCTGGCTCCTTACTTTTGACGATGATGTCATCCACATATACCTCCACATTTTTGCCGATGTGGGGCTCGAATATCTTGTCCACCATTCTTTGATAAGTGGCTCCAGCATTCTTTAATCCGAAAGGCATTTTCTTGTATGCGAAGACACCGAAGTCAGTGATGAAAGTTGTCTTCGGTGCGTCTTCGTTACTCATCAAGACTTGGTGATATCCCTTATACAGATCTAAGAAGCTGAAAACCTTATGGCCGACCAGAGCCTCGACTTTCTTGTCGATGTTGGGGAGGGGATAACAGTCTTTTGGGTAGTGTTTATTTAGGTCGGTGTAGTCGATACAGATTCGCCAACCTCCTCCTTGTTTCTTCACCATCACCAGGTTAGCAATCCACGTCGGATATCTGACCTCGAAGAGTATTCGTGCCTCTAACAGTTGGTGCACTTTGTCATGTATGACCTGGTTCCGGTCTGCTGCGAATACCCGCTGCTTTTGCCGGACTGGCCTTACTCCGGGGTCAATGTTCAGCCGGTGTGTGATAACATCTGGTGAAACTCCGGTCATGTCAAGCGGTGACCAAGCGAAGACATCTCTATATTCCCGAAGGAGTTGGACAATTTGCTTGCGAAGTTCGGCTCCTCCAGCGAAGCCTACTTTGACGACCTTAGTCGGGTCATTTTCGTACAATACAACGGCTTCCACTGGCTCGTAAAATGCAGAATTATCTTCCACCAACTCTTCGGGTTTCTGTAGTTGCTATGCATGCGGATGCTGAGGTGTTCCAACACCTCGTAGGTCGATCTGCATGCACTCTTTTGCTCTTTTCTGGTCGCCGCGAACTACGATTACCCCATTTTTTGATGGAATTTTGATCGTTAGGTGGTACGCCGAGCATATTGCCTTCATTGCGACCAACCAATCTCTTCCTAGGATGATATTATAGGGGGAGTTCGCCTTGACGACAAAAAAACTGACGAGCTTAGTGGATGACAATGGATGCTTACCCACTGTCACTGGGAGTTGAACTATCCCTTCGGTTTGCGTCTCTTGTTGGACGAAGCTTTTTAGGGGAATTGGTGCTGGTGTTAAAAGAGCTTCTTCGACCCCTAGCTTCTCGAAGCAATCCTTAAAGAGCACACTTACCGAGGCCCCACTGTCGATGAAGATTCGTTGGACGAGCTTATTAGCCACCACTGCCTCAATCACAATGGCATCTTGGTGAGGTATCATTGGTGGCACCGGGTCCTTCCCGAGAAAGTAATGGCCTCGTCCTTTTTGAACCTTTTTTGTAAAGGTTCGTCTGCAGGGGGACTTCTGGCCTCGGCCTTGAGTGACGACTTTGTTGCTCCTTGTGGGAGCCCGGTAATAGCGGTGATGATTCCGTCGATCTGGGATTGATCTTCGTCTCCATCCTCATCATCAGGCCTCGGCTTCTTGTCGACATGGGGGGCGTAATTGTTCCCTCCTCGGTTTCTGCGCTTTCCCTTGCCCTGGGGTCGGGCATCTTGTTGGCCGCGACTTTGGTACTTTCTAAACGTACCGTCGCGCACCATGTGCTCGATATCCGCAGCTAGCTCCCTATAGTCCTCCGTGTCATGGCCGTAATCCTCATGGAATCGGCAGTATTTGTCCTTAGATCGGCGTTTGGACCCACCACGTGACATGGGCTGAGGTTTCTCAAATAGGTTGGTATGAAGCTCATAAATCTCCGTCCTCAGCTTTGTCAGTGGTGTAAACTAGGTCTTCTCCGGAGTTTACCGAGGTCCAAGTCGGGATTCAATTGGGCCTCCCTGCAGTCTATCTAAGGCACTTCGGCGGCTTTGACTTCGGTCATTGCGCTCTTCTTTCCTCCGATCGGACGGTTCAGGCTTATCAGCCTCGCACTTCTTCCTATCCGCTTCATCTGCGCATGCGAACCTATCCGCGATGCTCCACAGCTGTTTCGATGTCCGAGGCTCTTCCCTGATGATCTCCTTGTAGAGAGCACTAGATTGGATGGCATTCTGGAAGGCCGAGATAAGGACTTCGTCGGTCAAGCGATCGACTTTCAGGCTTTCCTCATTAAACCTAGTCATAAAGTCGCTTATCGATTCTCCTCGTCTCTGCCTTATGGAAAGAAGTTGGGCTGGGGTGGTTTTCGCCTCGGCTTTCTGGAAAAATCTGCGTTCGAAAGCGTCGAGTAGGTCGGCGTATGATCCGATACTGCATGGAGGCAGGCTATCGAACCAACTACGAGCGTTATCCACGAGCCGTTCGGAGAATACCTTACACATGTAAGTATCCTCGCTGAGACCTTGATTCATCATATTGTACTGATATTGGGACAAAAAATTCCTCGGATCGCATGAGCCGTTATAAGGCTTGATCGGAGGTACTCGATACTTCTCCGGGAGAGGAGTGTAGAGTATTTTGTTGGTGAAGGGAGTAGAGATCTTACTGTAAATAGTAAATCTCCCTTCTCGGTAATCATCGTCATGCCGAGGTGAAATAGTGTGATGGCGAGGTGGGGTGATGCTACGCCGAGGTGAAAGTCTGTGGTTTCTTCGGCGTTCATCATTGAACCTCCTTTGACGAGTTGCGGCGTTTCGTGCTCCCACGATTTGGAAGCTTTGAGAATTGTGTTGCTGCTGGGAACGGGATGTAGCTCCACGTTCTCTATCTTGTTTTCCAGATCTTTGTTGGTTGACGAATTGGAGGAATTCTTGGCCTTTATATGCGAGGAAATATTTCACTGGGTCTTCAAGTTCATGCGGCTGGAGCTTTGGGACTTCCTCTTCGTCATGACCACTGTTGCGACCTTCTTGGCTGGGGTGGAGTGGTTTGCCGAACTGGTCCACCAGGATGTCTCCCACATGCCCTTCTGGAGTCTGGGCACGCTCCTTCCCTGGGCGTCTGCGATTAGAGCTAGGCGGCTGGCTGGAGGCTTCGTTGGACTCTTGAGGGGTTTGCTGGGCATTTTTATGCTGAGCTTCCCTCTCCTTAGCAGCAACAGCGGCAGCATCGGCGGCGGACTTGTTAGCGGCAGCAGTAGATCGTGTTGATTTTCCGGCCATCGTGATTGTAGTAAACTTGCAAAATTTGATCGAGATTCACAGATTTAGAGTTCTCACAGATGGCGCCAGTGATCGATCTTATTTTTGCAAGGTAATTAATGCACGAAAACTGGGATTTAATGAACACGAAAAGGGACACAAAGGATTTACGTGGTTCGATCTATTGCGATAGATCTACGTCCACGGAGCGAAAGTGTGTATGGATTTTATTGAGAGTATGCGTATAGCTTGTACAAAGATTGTTCTCCCCTTTCAATCTATTCTCAACCCCTATTTATAGGTATTTACATATGTAACCCGACTAGGATTACAAGTCTTTTCCTATTAGGACTCTTTGACTTGATCTCCTCCTTTATTGGATAAACACCGAGCTTCTATATCTCTTGGAGCTTGAATTGTAGTCGATGTAGGAGTTGCCTTGGTGTAGAAGTCTCTTTGAAGTAGGTTGTAGTTGACTGGGCCGAACTGCATAGGGCTCTAGTTGGACCGAGCTGCGTTGGCCAAGCTTAACTGTCGGGGCCCAATTATATTGGGCTCGATGCTTGGGCCTAGTAGCTAGACCATATCCTATCAGTGTGTTAAAAGGAAACATTCTTGTTAGTTGATGAAGGAAGTATGTGTGAGATGTGTGTATATCACAATCATGAATCTTTTAATCTTGTTGAGTTGACGGGCAACATAGATGTTTTAGATTGATTGAGATCGTATGATTTAGACTTGTTATTATCTTGAGTTTCCTAGGTTTGAGATATGATTGGTTGAAGCTTCATAATTTGGAAATAATTGGAGTGTTGTTTATGCTTTATTGGATAGTTTGCTTGAGGACAAACAAATCATTAAGTGTGGGGGAATTGTTTAGTCTAATTTTGTTATTGTTTTCATATATTATTTATTTTAGTTTTAGAGTAATTTTTATTATTTACATTAATTTTGAATATGTTTTGTGGATTTAGGAGAAGTTGTGCCAAAATTGGAAGATAATTGTGAGCTATCAAGAATCGAGCCATAAATTTACAAGATTGTTGGCTTTGGAATGAATGATTTTGGGCCTTGGAGAGATCATTGTCAGAAGAAAAGTAAGCCACGATTTGGTTTACTAAAAGGCGGTGGCTTGCTAACAAGTTTCCCAAATCATACTTGGAAATTTATTATTATTCCTTTCTTATAAATAAGATAGATAGAGGAGATCAAACGACTCCCTTTTCTTCTTAGACGTCATTTATTTTTATACTGGGCACACGCTATTTTTATTTTCTTAGTTTTAGATTTAGTTTTATTTTCAGCATTAGTTTTAGGTTATTTTTCGGGTTGAAGAATATTTTTGGAGATTCAAACTTTAACTCAAGTTTTTCATTTTCTTTCGTCTTCATTTCGTAAGTTTATTTTGTGCTCTTAGATTAATTTTACTTGCTTTCCTTTATTGCTTTGCTTAGCTTCGATTAGTTTTCTAGATTAAGATTTAATTGTTTTCTTTATATATTTGCCTAGGCTTAAATTTATTTGTTTTAATTTACTTTAGATTCATGTTAAGATTTATTTGCTCTAGTTTAGATTTGATTGCTTTCTTTATTGCTTTATCTTCAATTCATGCCTAGATAGATTTATTGCTTTCTTTTAGTTTAATTCTTTATCACGGGTGACAGATTGGAATTCTTTCAACTTGCTTTTATTTGCTTTCAAGTCTAGTTTAATTTACTTGCTTTCTTTTATTAAGTCTATGATTAATAATAAAACTCAAAACCCCCTTGATTTTACTTGCTTTCTTAGGGTAGATATCACATAATTAATTTCCCTATTAAGCTTTCCTTGAGAATTGACTTTGGTTTTTATTTGCTAAGTACTATGATAGACCTAGCTTATTGCTAGCACTTTTTGGGTGAAACAATGATAGCCACGATGCTTTAATTTGTGAGATTTGTAGGAAAGTAAAGCCGTATCCTCGACACCCTCTAAAGTAGCAGCCATATGAAAGAAAATAGCTCGGCGAAAAGAAGCATGATTCAATTGATTTAAAGGAATTTGGTACAATTTGGCAAGGCGAATGAAAAAAGGAGGAATGGGAAAATGTAAGCCTGCCTTCAATTGAAAAAGCCAGAAAATTTTGCTACCAGCCCTAGGAAGCAGAGGACGCTCATGCGGCTTTGGAATTTCTATGGCAAAACCTCTAGTATCTCCTAAACGGCTTAAAACTAGAGCAAAAGCATCGTCAGGGGCGTAGAAGGCTCATATTGATCCAAAGGAAGGGCAGCTTTCGAAGTTTTAGCCTCTTCATCCCCCTCATTTTCCTTTTTCTTTTTCCCTTTTGATTTGTTGCGAGAAAAAGAAGTGGAAACCATTTCTTCTCAAGAAATCAAAATCAAAAATTGAAAAATAGAGTGGAAATAAAAGGAAGAGGAAAATCGATACCTCGTAAAAGCGTCGAAGAAGGTAAGAATGGCGGAAGAAAGGTTGCAGAGAGAAAGAAGAAGAAAGTCAAAGAAAAGATTTTTCTTTTAAATGAAATACTTTGTTTTTTTTCTTCATCTTTAATGATGAAAAACTGCTTCCACAGTTGGAGTGAAGAAGTGGAACTCTTCAATGAAGCGACGTGGGTAGGAAAAACAATGATGGAGAAAAATGGCGGTGGTCTTAAGTCCCGATAAAGGGCAATTGGGTATTATAAACCCTTAAAAGTAGCGCCCACGTCTTGGAAGGGGATGCGCATAAATACAGATCCCACTCGACCGTTGGACCCGTGGAGGATCTTAAACTAAACAGATCCCGGGGAAAATATAGATCTCACTCGACCGTTGGACCCGTGGAGGATCTCAAACTAAACAGATCCCGGGGAAAATGCAGATCTTGGCCACGCTTCCGCCCTATAGGGATCTGTCTTATGACAGACCCTTAAAACGAGAGCCTTCTGAGGGACCTGCAATTTGCAGAAGCCTGTTATATTCATACTTTATCCTTATTTTAAGGAAAATGTACATAGAGATTTTATATGTCCTCTACAAAGTATCTTGACATACAGGATCTCTTGTCCGTCTTCTTCTCATTAAAGTCATCTATGGCTATTCGACTAAATTATCTACTAATTTGTAGAAATTCTGCAGAATCTTAAGAAAAATCATGGAAGAACTTTACATTTCACTGTAGAGTATCTTCAAAACACACAAAATGGGTGAATTTATAAAGGAAAAAATACTAGATGTCACTCTAGTATTAATTCCTACAAAAAATAATAATAATATAATAAAATATATATGAAAATGGAATAAAAATGAAACGATCGCATGGGTGTAACAACTAAAATTGTCGCTACAAATATGCGGCTTCAGATAATTCAACAAATCACTCAAATGAGAGTGAAGTCACATGAGTAAGGATCATCATAGGCCCCAACCTTGGTTACAAGCCTCAACAAAGTTATATTTTCTATCATCGTGCTTCTGGAAACGCACTCAAAAGGATGACAACACTTTCTTCACTCTTTGATAGAGTGAAGAAGCCTCACGGGCTTGATCAGTTCCCATACGAGAAAGTGTGATGGAAAAAATGAAAAAACCCCACCTATATATATAGGGAAATATGGGTAAAGATCAACGGTTACGATGACATGCAGGAAATCTACGGTCAAGAATCAATAACACCTCACCTCCTCCGAGGGAATCTCATCATTACGCCTTGCATAATTCGGGTAAAAGCTGACAGCCGTTGAAAAATTGGCCGACGATTGATATTATCGAGGCTATTAGACTTCTACAGAAGCTCTTGAAAATCCCTTTTGACCTGGGGGAGAGTAGCTGATAGGGAGTAAACATATCCCTATTGCCAGCTGTCATGAGCAATGCAGAACTTTAACTAATTCTCGTCTACTTAAACAGATCCTTTATTGGGATCTGTCCTGAATACAGAACCAAAGAGGAGGATCTGTAACAAGTATGACAGGACCCTCTCTATTCACCAGAACCTCAAAGCACGCGGAGTGCATGACCCATGGGGTCCACAAGAGGGGACCACTCTATAATATCAATGTATCTAGCTAGAAGGCGGATTAACTTATTTGTCCCGCTCGTAAGGACTAATATACCCTCGTGTGAGGTAAGGAAACTACATTTCTACCCAACCTTCAACTTCCACTATAAATAGGTGAGTCCTTCACCTCAGAGGTACACGCATACATACTCATACACTCATTTTCTTCATTTTTGTTGCGAGCCTTGCTCAAGCAAACACACACTGCACTTAGAGATTTCTCCCCTAAGAAATCTCGAATCCTTTCAGTATTAGATACTGACTTGAGCGTCAGAGGTTCTTCCAGGAGGTTTCCCTCCCCCCCGCTCATCCGGTGTTATTTTGCAGGATTCTTGGATTCTCTGGCTAAGTGAAGCTAGGAATCAAGGTATACCAAGGAGATCACGAAGGGCTTGACTCTTCCTTTATTCCGTTTATCTTCTACCCACATTCTTGAGGATTTAATTCTCTATGTAACTGGGCTAGTTTCTCTATTCTCGTTGATGGATCTTTGACCCGGATCTATCAACTAGTTAATGAAGTAGTAAGCTAATCTTGTTTAAATGTGATTAAACAAGTGGGCTAAGTATCAAGCGAGCCTAGTGGATAAGAGAGGTTGGGCTCTCTCGCGCGTACACACACACGTGCGCGCCGCCGGCCGGCCGGCTCGGGTTTTGTGGCTGTGTATTTAGATCTTGGCAATTGGTCCTTTAGGTGGTCTTTGGACCTATCGTGGACTTGTACTTGGGCCTTGTGTACTATATTTTTTGGTCCTCCAAATGTTTGGTGAATTGGGCTATTTTATTTTGGAAGCCCACTCGTCCAACCCATTTCGTGAGGCCCAATCCGTCTGGCTGATTAATGTCATCATGACATTTATATTCCTGGTGAGGTAGCCTATAAATAGGACTGCATGCAGGCATTTGTAGACACACCATCACAATCTGCATCTCTTCCTTTCCTCTGCATTCCATCATCGTTTTTTTGAGCTCAGTTTCCTCGCCTCTCTCCAGTTCGTTGGAGCTCTAACAGTCTGCGGTGATGCTGCCTTGGAGACGAAACAGTTTCATCTTTGAGGACGATACACTATTACCGAGAGCACTATAAGGGCGTGTTTCGTCTTGCGAAAAGAGGACTTTCCTCTACTCAGCTTTTGTATTTAGCTTTCGTTTCACTTGTAATCTTGAGTTTTGTTTTACATTGTAATTATGTACGCCCGACAAATTTCGACACTCAATATGAGATAGCACTCCAAAAATATTTCACAAAACACCATAACATTTCGTTTTCGGTGGATAAAAAGTTAAGTGGCTTAATTTGATACATTAGCACTTGTATTGTTGAACGATACTGTATTACTCAAACCACTCAGACGAGACCGCCAAACGCGCTGCGGTAGTATGCCAAAATTTACTAATTCCAGATGACAATATGGTCAACCGGTCCCCGCTTATCATTTTCCCACTCACATATAAATATATATACGTTTCCTTTCCTCTATGTAATAGGAGTACTATATATATATATATACACGCGCTCAAACTATAGCCTTAGACAAAGCAGAAGAAAAACTATTCTTTCTGTCCCACGCACATAACAACACAACACCAACCGCAATCTCAGAGGATCGGAGGCCAAAACTAACTGAATCGCAGCGCTTCAATGGTATTATACGTCGAGGAAGAAGAGGTCTGGAAATGTTCGAAGCACCCTTCGAAGCGGCGGCGCAGCGGCATCTGCCCCACCTGCCTCCGTGACCGCCTCGGCAGCCTCTGCCCCGACTGCCACCACGCCCGCCCCTGCCCTTGCGTCGTCTCCACCGACTCCTCCTCTTCCTCCTCCGGCCGCGTCTCCAACCTCATCGACGGCGAGCCCTCCTTCCGCCGCTCCAGATCCGTCGCCTTCCCTTTCCTCCGTACGCCCAACAACAGCCGCTTCAATACGCCGTCGTTCCTTTCGGTTTTGAAGAGGAGCAAGACGAAGAGAACTGAACCTCCGAAGGAGGCGAGCGCGGTTAATGGCGGCGGCGATGAGAATTTCGAGAGCAATAACAGGATCGAAGATTTTGTTGGATTGGTGACGAGATCGAGATCCGTCAGCGCCGGCACCAAGTCGGCGATGGCGTCGGGGTTTTTCCGCCGTGCTGACGTCGGCTCCTCACCGGCGAAGGGTAAATTCTGGCACTTTCCGAGTCCGTTGAAGGCGTTTCGGAGTTCCAAGACTCCCAAAGTTGTCGTTCAAGATCGATCGCCTTGCATAGAGGTTGATTTTATTTTCTTTTCTTTATCTAATTTTTAACATACGAATTTTCTTCTACTTTTTCCTTTCCCTTTCCTTTTTTTCTTTTTAACTTTTATTTTTGTTGTGATTGTGTTGTATTGATCACTAGGAATATTCCGATCAACGGATCTCGTAATTATTATGTTGCGCGCTTCTCTTGTAAATTCAATATAATTGAAAAAAAGCTCAACTTATGTGCTGTCAATATATGTAATTGAGAAATAAATCTAGTTTTGTTGGATTGAGATCTTCTATTACATTTTTATGTTGTATCATCTATTGCACATTCGGACGTTCTTCATGTATTAACATCAACATTTTTGCTTATGATTTTTTTTTTAATTATTATTATTATTTTTTCATATATTTTAAACATTTGACGATTGTCTATCAGTATTATAAAAAATATAGATGTAATGTAAAAATGCAATAGAAGACCACAATTGAGTTTTGTTTACGTGGAAACATGTGTGGAGTGCAGACTAATCTTTATTGTGATTTTGAGTGTCAAAAAAGACAACTAATTTTTCGTATGTTTGACTTTTATAGACACTTCAATCGGTCATCTAAATTCTAAAAGGAACATGCTAAACTTTGACTCTTACTCAGTTTTACTTTTTATATTTCAAAATATAACTTTTGAGTTGGGAACAATATTGTGGAACATGGGTTAGTTGTGCCTTTTCAATTTAATTATGCAAAATTGTCAGAGCCATAACTCGACGATGATGAGTGATAGGGTTTTCACAACGAATAAAGTGGGATTTTTAAAACTTTCAGAAATCAAAAATTATGTATAATCATCATGACTTCTTCAAAAATTGTTAAAAATAGGTAATTCTTGAGACTGATATTAGATTAGTCAATTGTTGATACGCATCTCTATAAATTTATTAACTTTATATTTTAAAATATATTATAACTATATAGGGGAACTATGTTGAATTTGGCATTAATTGGTTCATAGTTCATACATTATAGAATATTTATAAATTGTCATACGAACGATTGTTCTAGGAAAAGCCCATCTAAGAGAGATATTATATTGTTAATTACTTTTATTTCCAACATTTGAAAATGTGAAGTTCTATTTCAAAGAAGAAGAAAATAAGTTCCATTCGGCATAAAAAGTGATTAGTATGATCGACTTTTTTGTAGTGACTTTTTAATTCAAAATATGAGTTTGAGAGAGATTCCAAAATATTCTTCTTTAACTACCGCTAAAATTTCAAACTATTTTTCTAATATCAAAAGAATATGCAGTTTGTTGTAAATATATCTATAAGATATACTCCATATATAGTTGATTCTACATATTCTCTCTTCTTTCTCTAGATAATTTATCTCTAGTTTGCAACATGTTTTCAGCACGATTGTTCTACTTTCACACATGATAGTTGCTATAGGTAAGGATTGTGAAATTTGAACCTATGCTATAAAGTTTCGTATATATGTTATATATATACATAGCTTTTGGCATATACATAGCTTTACAGAGATAGTGTCTATATATCCATACATGTGTATTTGTAAATTATCTTCCATGACTATGCTATTTAATGAATTCACGCTATAATGCCTTTGGATTTGATTCGTGAACTAATCCTATTATATGTACATCACTTACTATTAAATTTGATTAGGTTCACATCAAGGAAATATGCTATAAAGCTTCTTATATATTCATATATATACAATAGCTTTATAGAATTCATTCCGATGTAAGATTCGTATATATTCATATATTTACATATCTATACATACTTACAATTCTCGAGATTATTTGATAAATTGCTTGAATTGATAATGATTACTTTACTGTTTATTTGTTAATTACCGTAGATTGCTGCATTCAATTCATAATAATTTATCTCTAATGCTTTATTTCATAGTTTTGTTTCATAAGTCAATTCAAAAGTATGATATATCACTAACTGTTCTTAGATAATTATAAATTTATCGTTTGATCCGATAGATCAAACGTATGCTTAATATGCGTATTCATTCTACATTTGAATATGAAAGACTATTTATTGCCTATTGAATTCAGAGTAATAGTTTATTTTGATACCTTGACTATTTGGTAATGATGATATCGATTATGATAGATCTAAAAGTTTTTGCTAATTTACCTCACAAGATTCGATTATGTATCTGATCATGAAAGTTTATTATGAATTAAGAAACATGATTTTTCGATGTTTAATAATCTTGAGAATTATTATTTGCATTTTATTTTATGTTCTTGTTATCGAACCATTTAATTAAATTTATAATGGTTCGATTTACGTTGTTGCTTCCGAAGTAGCACAATTAATATTCCTAAAGAATATTTCATGCTCTTAAAAGATCAATTCATAAACACAAATTATTTTGTGTTGATATTTTGATTTAAATTGTTGCTCCTGAAGTAGCACAATTAATATTCTTAAAGAATATCACATGCTCTTGAGGAGCAATTCATATGTTTGGATAATATATAGTATAGTTATCCATAAAGAATTGTACACATGATTGTGCGTCAATCAATAGTCATAATGATTATGATTTGGGTCTCAGATTGTGAGATATATATTTACTCATGTGACCCAAGTGAAATGATTATGGAATTTCCAACTATTTGTGCCCAGAAGGCATAAATATTAATTCTTCTTTGTCATTGCTCGTGTAAGAGCCGACAAATTAA